>JAROYE020000002.1:14200000-14727500 GCA_029619315.2 Dynastes maya | reverse complement strand
TAACAATGATAATAATGATAATAATGATAATAATGATAATAATGATAATAATGATAATAATGATAATAATGATAATAATGACAATAATGACAATAATGATAATAATGATAATAATGATAATAATGATAATAATGATAATAATGATAATAATGATAATAATGATAATAATGATAATAATGATAATAATGATAATAATGATAATAATGATAATAATAATAATAATAATAAACAGCGGTTTCGATCAGACAGTCGTAGCGCCACGCAGTTGAGTACGCCACAACGGCGGTCGATGATGTTCACAACAGTCCGAAAGCAACCGTGCTATACCTGTTATTTTTCCAGCGAGATAACAGTTGCAACCGCTATTGGATTCATAACAGTTATAAAATAACAGATAGTTAAATAACGACCCATCCCTACAAGTAAGTTATTATCAAATGGAATTTTAAAATAAAGTTATTCACAAAACATCTAGCTGCTGTATCACCTTCTATATTTTCTCTCCACGAATTTACTGAATTCGCACTGAATGGTGAGCATGTAGTTATGTTCATCATCCTGATTCAACGGTCCTACAATATACAGAGTGAAAATAAAAATTGGAAACACTGTTTTTCTCCGAAACTATTATAGAAACAAAAAAATTGTTCAGATAAAGTTGTTAATACTTCTAGAGCTATCTAAATCTGTTCAAATCTGGTAAAAACATAATTAAATTTTCGTAGATATTACTGGTTTTATAGTTCTTTTAAATGGTACATCCTGTATATTTTTACGCCAGTTAATAGAAAATAATTTAGAGAGCGAAACTTCCAGGGGAGACGTTTTTTGCGCAGTAAGAAATGGTGGTGTGATGATATTTCATTTGTATGAAGAAAATTTCAACGGTTGCTTCTTTGTAGCTGATAGCTACTTGAATATTTTACAAAATTTTGAAAATACCAATTTAGGAAACTTGTCGCTGGCCGAGCTTGGCGAACAAGACGGCGCACTCCCTCACAATGGTTACTTTCTTAAAAATTTTTTGCAGGAAGTATTTTATAATCAGTGAATAACTAACAATGGATCTTTTTATGGCCTCCTCGATCCCCGAATTTGTCAGTCTTGGATTTTTTTTATATGGGGCACAATAATGAATCGAGTATGTCATACTCCATCAACTACTAAGGAGGATTGTATGCTCAGAGTAAGGCATGCATTTGAAAGTTTGAGCCAAGGATCAATTAAAAAGGCTACTCATGAAAAATTAATTCGGGGATGCGAAAAGTAGCTGGAAGTTCAAAGACGTAACTTTGAACATTTGTTGAAATAAGTATTACGTTTCTTGCCGTTTATTATTATTTTTTTTTTGTAATTTAAACATAATTTATTTTGTTTTTAATATGAAGTATGCTAAATTAATTTCCATGTTTGCATCATCAACAATAGGTTTATGTTTTTGAACTTTTGCCTTGGAGAATACGAAATTTTTAAAATTCCGTATTATTCGTTTAATTGTGTTTGGTGATGATTTCTGCTTTTGTGGATGCCGAGGAGCAAAGGCATCACATGTGCTTGATATCACTTTATTGCATTCTCCATAAATAATAAACAAATTTAAATAACCTTCTTAAATAATTGAAAACTAAGTGACGTTTCATCAATGCTGGATTGTTTCCTAATGATTATGACTAACTTAAATATACCAAAGTTGGATGGTATTTTAAAAAACCACGCAAACATTCGGTTATTGTAAGGAATCGATGGAACGCCTTTTCTAATTTGTCTTCAATAGACCTTGTGAAATACTCGAATTCTTCCCTACTATCAGTTGCATCGCCGCTGCCAGCTCTGTTTTTATTTCTCGGCATCTTGCTTTTTTTGCTTATTTAATACTAACGAAAATTTAAACTGGCCCACGTTGGGCGCCAAATTTTATAATGTTACCAACGAGTAGAAAAATGGATTTATCGAAATTAATTATAAATTGTACGGTCTCTAGATCCGGGAGTGTTCCCTAGACACTCTTTCGGCAGTTTAAATAGGAATTAATCTCGACTATTTACGTTTTAAAAGAATTAAATTTGAAAAGAGTTAAATTAACTTCAATTTGTGACGTTTACATATACGAACCACGCGTATTTTGACATTGCTAAATTTGAGTCTTCCTTCGCAATTAACGTTCAATTTAGTCACTAGACACTTACAAGAGAACAGTTAGACAAATAGGTGTAGATACAACGGTTATTTGATCTAAACTATGAAAATTATTAGCGTCTTTTGACTCCTTTGTTTGCGATTACGATTGTTTTGTCACGGTCAATTAGGATATGTCTTTCGAATATCAATTTGATATTAAATTTCAATTAGCTTTCCCTATTCTAAATTTTAAGGATAAATTGTCATAAAGATTCCCCACTTCGAAACGTAACTCTATGATCTTAGGTATATGACACTCCGAGCAACCTAAAAATAACAAAGTTGACAGCTATTTCCGATATAACTGGTAGTGTCAGATTATTAAAGATATTTTAGTTCAATAGTACAGGGGTTCCCTAAGTGTGCGCCGCGGCGTCCCGGGCCCGTGGAGAGTAAACAACGGACTAATAGAGTTTGGGAACCTCTGCAATAGTACCTGTCGGTTTACTGTACTGTCGAGTTTTCAGAATTTTTCACTGTATACTTTTTCATATATTGATCGATGTAGTTCCCGGTGAGATACTGTATCAAATTTTAATATTATCTTTGTTTGAAGAATAAATAGACTTTCCCAAATCGTTGGCTCAGCCTATCTATTGCATAAATATAACTACTACACCTCGCAAATATCTCACAGCTAACGTCTGTTAATGTTATTGTTATTTACAAATACTCCATCTTTATTGTATTAGTATAATTATACACATATCGAAATTGACCCTAACACAATTTACGAGTGCATTTACGCGTTTATGTTAGAGGCATTGACGCTTAAATATTTGGCACTCAACTTTAACAGTGCATCAAGGTCGAGTAATCAGCACGTAGGACGTAATATGTACGAATTCAAAAATAAAAGTTATGAATTATAATTATATGTGAATTTTGGTTAGAAAACAAATTTATTGCAATATGGAGGTGTAATTGAAAAGTTGTCACCAGAGAACACCTTAGTTCATACCATTACATTTATATACAGGGTCATTCACCATGATGGTCTAGTGACAGTAACTCTGAAAGTAAAATATTAAAATATCTTTTTGAAATTTTGGTGGGTGATATTATGGATAGTGATGTATTTCCTAGAAATATGTATCTTCAATTTCATGGCGCTCTTGATCAAACCGGAAATGGATATCAACTTTCTTATTTCAAATAGTATGTCCTGTATATTATGCATCATTTGGACAGACTTTTCAAAGACAAGTTCAAAGATATATATATATCACAGGCGTAGGGCGTGCCCCCCTCGAGATATTATTTTTTTTCTGAGAAGTTTGATAGCGCAGAATTCAACTTAAACATCAATATCTTCTGTTCGGGATTGAGAATGCCACCAAATAGCAGGAAAAATTACTAATACTTTACTTAGCGTTTTAGCTATTACTTGATTCTTTTTGAAATTTTTCTGTTAACAGAAAGTTCTACAGAACACTTATTAGAAATATTTGCTTTTGGTACAATTTAGGAAATCGGTTGCCCAAATTGTATCACTCGGTCGCCTAAATTGTTCCAGGGTCCCTTAAATCGTACCGGTTACACCTTTAATTGAAAATTAAGAACAATGATAGGTACTTTAATAATCAATATATAAACAATTCAAAGAAATAAAAAATACATTCTGAAATTACATTATATAAAATTTTTAAAACTTAAAAAACTTTCTGAGGAGTCTTGTAATAGGAACGTATTGAGTAAATACCTGAAAATAAGCACTTCTTAATTACAAAAATCACATATGTATTCCTTCTTACCAGCACATATCTCGTGCACCCATTTACCACATCGTTTACAATTGGTCATATCTAAGAAGGCTGCCTTTTCGCATATATAACAGTACCATTCATCGACATTTACCTCTATAACGGGGTCGTTTGAGCAACTTGGCTCTTGCGTTTTTACATCCGAAACTTTTCTTGTCTTCTGCCTATTTGAACATCTCTTCTTGGTCAATATTGTTTCTTCTTGGTTTGAACAGCTTGGCTTTTCGGCATCAAACAATGCTCTTGTTATATTCAAAACTTTGATTGCCTTTTGCGGCTTTTCTTTGTTGGCCAATATTGCTACCCTGCCAATATGGGGTGCTTGTTAATATAACTGCCGGTTGAGCGCCTTTTTTTCGCTTCTTTTCAAGCTGTTTTTTTGATTTTGGGAGGCGCATAACTTCTTCTTCTAACACATTAAGACTATCTTTACACTTTGTACACTTCATAATACTGTTTTATTTTTGTTCATCTGCTTGCATCCCATTATCGGTAAATGTTTCTTCAAAAGTCCCATGTTCGACATTAGGAATATCTTCCAAATCTACGTCTTCAAAAACATTTCTATCAATCGGCGAAATTCCGCACTTTTTAAAACCGCTTATGGCGTTTAGCATTGTAGCCGACTTCATATATGCTTCCGTTAACAGCTGTGTAATGTCATACTGAGTTACCGCTTTACCGGGATGTGTCCTTAAAAATCTTTCAATCACTTGAGTATAGTGCGATTCAATGCTTTTAAACAGGGAAACATCCAATGGCTGTAAGCGATGGGTGGTATGGCCTGGCAACTGTAACAAAATGATACCATTCTCTTTGGCTAGAGTCAATGCCTCTAAGTTCTTAGAGTGAGACACGTGTCCATCTAAAACCAGAAGGCATTTGTCTTTTTGGCTAGGTTTTACCGTCGAAATAAAATGTTGAAGCCATTCAACAAATAACTCACTGTTAATGTAACCTGTGTCTGTCTAAAGTCACTTCCCTTTGTTGAAATACATGCTATATCAAAAAGGGAGGAAGTATATTAACAATTAGTAAACAAAATATGAAAACGGAAAGATCAAAGCATTATTAGATGTGTGGTGAATTGAATCGGCCTTAAAAACGATATCGACGAGATTTTTCAAACAAATTCAATCTGTTGTTCTTAAAAAATGAACTTTCATTCAAATATACCTTTGTTGAATTAAATGAATAATTTCAAAAATATATATATTTGTTTGATTCAAAAACTTTTTTTTTCTGTGTGGTGTAGCGGTTAGCACGCTTATCAGGCGAACGGAAGATATCAGGTTTGATTCTTTACCGGGGAGGGATTTTTTCAAGTATTTAATTACATCGGAAATGCCAAAGAAATCGCGGATCCAAAAGGCTGTCTGAGGAATAATGATGATGGCTCGATATTTACTTCTGAACGTTACTTACAAAAACTTACAAACTGTTATCGGGGAATTTTCTGCCGTTGAAGTGTTGTCGAGGAATTTATCGGCTCCCACCTTGTTCTTATGAAAATAAGAGTGTCTTTTTGCTAAATTACGTACTCAAACTGTGCGGCACTGAAACAGGGTGATAATGAAGTGTTTTAGTGTCTTCTTGTTGATTATAGTCGCTTTTATTGGTTACTTTCTAATATCTCCAATGGAATTTGCCAGTTATTTACCTCTGTAAACACAGGATCTGGAACTTCTATTTCGAACATGAGCAAATAGATAATTTTAACATGTTGTCATATATAAGAAGGATGGAATTACAGTGTAGTATGTATTTTGGGAATCCCTGTTCGCATGTATCCAACACGTCCTCTAATTGTATTATCGACTTAACATAATAGATATGCATATACATATACGTGGACATGACAAAATTGTACAAACGTTAAGATTCCTGTTAGGTCTGTCATCTAAGTAAATTGCCTTTTTTGTCTGAAAACGGATAGCAGTGACTAAAAGGCGTTTCGTACAATTTGCAGCTTCGTCAACAAAAAAATGGAAAAGCCAACTTAATAGACGAAATATTAGGAATGTAAATAAGACCAAAAATACTTGGGCTGCATTAAACAGTTAAGATGCGCGACGTAATGTTATAACAAATATTGCACTAATTAAACCGTATTGATAGATGCTATTAGATTATCTTAAAAGATGGTAATTGCTACAGTATACACCAAACAATAGATAGAAATACTGGCGTCCGTACAGGACCTTAAAGACCGACTTAATTGTTGTGTACCTAATCTATTAGAGTCGATGTAATACGTATTTCCAATTTAACTAAATACAGTGACTAAATGGATTTTTTATGTACGTAACGTAACATAGAAACTATATAAATATCGCCATGTGCGATGGATCATTAGAACAATAAAATATTTTAGGCGAATAACAACAAAAATGAATCCTCTTGTAAGTGTTTCATTTTTCGTACATCTCCTAACATCAATATTCACTAATAGAGCTTATTATTTTTAGGTTGTTGCCATATTCATCAATACAATTGCCCTCGCGTGTTGCGGTCCATATTTCTTGTTACGAGGACCGACAGCACAATCTACAATTACTGGACAGGACGGAACTAAACTCGAAACCCAAGCTATTGCCGGATCAATAACAAGCAAGGGAGTGATTGGTCCAACATTTAAAGCCATTACAATTGTTGAAAATAGTCGGGGTACTACTGGAGGAAATGGTGCCTATGGACAGTATTCGAACGATTGCGGTAGTGCTTGTGGAGGTGATAGTGCGTACTTACAAGGTGATGCTACCAAATATGACAAAGCTATTGTAGCAGGGCCGGCAGATTCGACAGATTCACATTCACAGTCTGTACATGCTACAATCTACGGGCAAGATGGGAGCAAAATCGTAAGTGATGTGGAACCTGGATCAATTTCAGATAATGCAATCATTGGTCCAACATTTGATGCCTCTGCGGAAATTTACAATAGTTACGCTGTTGAAGGTGCTTCTGGATTAACTCCGCATAACTGCGGTGGTAATTGTGGAACAGCTGATGCGTCAAATTCAAGCCCGTATCCTGGACAAACCACAACCTACATCCAGGATGGAAATAAAAGACAAGGAATCACCGGTCCAACATTTGAAGCCTCTACATCAGTTGAAAACACGAAAGGAAGTGATTCTGGAAAATTTTCGTATAATTGTGGCAGCGCTTGTGGAGTTGGTAATGGTCATTTATCAAGCGACAATACTAAATATACTCCAACAATTGCAGCAGGTCCAACAGATACGTCAAATTTACATTCGAATTTTGGACAGCCTACAATCCACGGACAAGATGGAAGTAAGATTGTGAGCGAAGCGACGTCCGGTTCAATTTTAAATGGAAGACTTATTGGTCCAACATTCACGACATCTACTACTGTTCAAGATGCACAGCATACTGCTGGAAACGAAGTTCATGGACAGTCTCCATATAATTGTGAGGGTGGCCCTTGTGGGATTGGTAGTGCCACAACAAATGCAGAAGGAATAACGAATGGTTCAAATCCAAATCACCAGTCCAACCACACTACAACTTACGGGCACGATGGAAGTAAAATTGTAAGCCAAACGTCAAATTCACATTCGAATTTTGGACAGTCTACAATCCACGGGCAAGATGGAAGTAAGATGGTCAGCGAAGCTAATTCCGGTTCGATTTTAAATGGAAGACTTGTTGGTCCAACATTTACGGCATCTACTACGGTTCAAGGTGCACAGCATACTGCTGGAAACGAAGTTCATGGACAGTCTCCATATAATTGTGATGGTGGTCTTTGTGGGATTGGTAGTACCACAACAAATACGGAAGGAATAACAAGTGTTTCAAATCCAAATCACACTACAATTTACGGGCACGATGGAAATAAAATTGTAAGCCAAACGCATGGTGGATCAATATCAAGCGCAGGAATTGTTGGTCCAACATTCACGGCGTCGACGACAGTTCAAGACACACAACATGTTGTTGGAAACGGTGCTCATAGACCATCTTCATATAATTGTGGTGGTGGATCTTGTGGGTTTGGTAGTACTCATTTATCACATGAAGGTACCAACGGTAATCCAACTATTGCCGCAGGAACAGCTACGTTAAATGGAAATCACGACTCTGAACACGCTACAGTTTACGGTCATGGTGGAAGTAAAATTGTAAGCCAAGTTCATGGTGGATCAATATCAAGTGAACGAGTCGTTGGTCCAACATTTGGAGCCTCCACATCCGCTGAAAATGCGCTTGTTGGAGGTGAAAATGGTCCTGGACAGTCGCCAAAGTTGTCAAACGAAGGTACAAAATATAATCCAATTATTGCAGAGGGACAGGTAGATACGTTAAACTCACATCCATATCATCAATATTCTGTTATCCATGAGCATGGTGGAAGCAAAATTGTAAGCGAAGCCAGTGCTGGATCAATATTAAGTAAAGGAATTGTTGGTCCAACATTTAAAGCCTACACTACAACTAATAACGCGCAACTCACTGGCGGAAAAAGTGCTTTTGGCAAATCTAGGCATAATTTATCAAACCAATATACCCAGTACGATTCTACAATTCCACAAGAATCTGTACAGACCTCGAATTTAAATCCATATTCCTCTGGAAGCAATGTTTTGTCTCAAGAACCATCTGTAACATCGTCAATTACAGGTTCCACCAGTACTGGTGAAGTTGCAGGAAGCGGTTCTTCGAAATATGGTAATAACGAATTTCCTCACTCTAGTCAAGAACAAAATAATGCTGGAAATTCACAAGCATCAATAAAGTGTGATGGAAATATTTGTGGTAGCACTCCTGGCAGTTCGGTACATGAATCATCTCAGAAATTTGAATATAGTGAAGTACTTCATGGTAATTCTCAGCATCCTATTGGATTAGGCGTGAGCGCTGGAAGTGCAGATCATGCACTTGATACTTCGAAAAGTGTTCAAGATTCCAATTCGCATTCAATTACTCCTGGTAATTTGGTGTATGAATCGTCCCAAAAATTTGAATACAATGGGGCATCTCACGGAATTGCTCAACATCCTAATGGGTTAGTTGTGCAAGGTCCGCCACCTGCGTCATCAATAAAACAGTCAACTCTTGATCACCACAATGAAAATTCTCAAGGTTACTCTGTACCAAATCCATCTCCTGTTTACGGTCAAGATCAGAACGCTGGTGCTTATGATTCGTCATCGATTGTGTCTGCCACACACACACATCCGAACGAACAATTCATAGGTCATGGCTATTATCACACGTCATCGTACGCGCATCCCAGTAATGTTTTTGTTCAAGATGCCGGTAGTAGCGGCCACTTAGCGGGTCAAACAAAGGAATATTTACCACCCTCAAACAATTATGGAGGTGGGGCAAATTCGGGAGTTCAACACGGATCTGGCAGTTCTAATTATAATTTTGGAAGTGGTCAAGATTACAGCGAATCTTCTTCATTTGCACCAGCCACTTACAGACGACCCGACAATGTTGGTGCAAATGCACAAGGAACTGCAGTTTCTTCCTTCGAAAATACCATGCAAAGTGGCGGTATTCCTAGTTATAACTGTTACGTGATAAAATTCCCAATTAATACATATAGTTCTAATATTCCTACTGACTTAAGTCTCTTTTTAAAGAAATTGGTCCGATCTTCTTCGATAAAACCTGATGTTTATTATATCCACAAGCATTATAATCGCCATTACAATGATTATTAGATGCCTGTTGCTACATATTGCTGTTGTAAGGATATAGATGTAAGGTTTTTTATATACAAACATTAAATTATTGCAGAAAAATATTATTGGAAATTGTATTATTTTTTTATAATAAAATAAATATCTAAAATATGGTGTCGTATTTCTGTTTCAATATTAAACATAGATGTGAGCAGTAAGACTATAAAATTTTGCTTCGGTGCAAAGTTTTACCGTATTCAAATTTCTATTCAAGTACATTTCAAAAGAAATACTCACTAATGGTGACATACATACATCACGTTTCTTCGGACAACATGCAATATGAGGATAACGTGCAAGATGACACGCCAAAATTACTTTCTAATTTACTTTAAACGTAACGCAAATTATAATAAGAAATTCCCTGTGAATAATCGTTCATGTACTGAAAATAATTTGTCAAGCTCATTAAAACATTTCGTAATACATCATTGAACCCAAGAAGAAGGTGAAATCGTTCAAGGTTATACTTCTAGAAAAGAATGCGATATACTTTCGATCTTTATTCTTAATTACATCACTGTAAAAGATGATGCCCTTTGAAAGAATAAGCTAAACAGTGCGAAGAATTATTTCTAGCAACAATAATTGTATTACCACATAAATATACAATTTTGAACTCCACAGAATGACAAGCACATTTTCCTATGGAAGATAGAATGTATGCGTATATGTCCTCAATCTGATACAATGAAATCAAGATCAAATATTATAATTACGCAACAGGAACAAAATATCTTTATAGCATTTTCAATGAAACTGTCGAAAATGAAGGCTAAAGTTAATTTTAAAAGTATAAATACACAGGTAGCTTGATCAAAATTATAGCACTATCATTCCACAATACATTTGGAATACATTCAACAATGAACTCCTTGGTAAGTATTTTTATTATAAAATAGTTTGTGGTGATTTTAATGCATCCTGTCATGCGATCTATAGGCTGTTGCTGTCTTTATCTGCGGTGTATCCGCTGCATATTCCCATGCAATTGGAAGTGTTCTTGTCAGACCAGCTGGGCATGGTGCTCTTCTTAGAGGACCTACTAGCAGCGCTACCCTTCATGGTCCAGATGGTAGCGTAATTACTGCTGCTGCCGATTCTGGAGCTGTTGCTACTAATGGATATCCAGGTGGTGTTGTGGCCGCTCATGCCACTCCAGGAGTTGTAACCCATTCCGCTGCTGTTGTAGCTGCTCCAGTTATTTCTCATGCTGTACCAGCTGTAGTAGCTGCTCCAGTTGTAGCTCATGCTGTGCCAGTCGTTAACAGCGTAGTTTCATATAGTAGCAAAGTTGTTGATTATGCTGCCCCAGTACCAGTAGTTGCTCCAGTTGTTGCTCATGCCTCTCCAGTTGTAGCTATCGCACATGCCGCTCCAGTAGTAGGTCATGGTGCTGTTCTTGCTGGACCTTCTGGTATTGTAGCAACTAGTCACGGTCACCAGGGATGGTAAATAGGGAATGTAATTTATTGTACATATCTAAATATATTATTTTTTTATAAAATTGATTTTTATTTGCTTACTTCTATTGAAGGTTCCTTTGTTCTAATTCCAAATCAGAAATTTTACATGTGGTAATTGAAAAAGGTTGGCCGAAAAAATTTTAGGTATAATTAGTAGTAGATGTCTGACCAGGAGATCTTATTACAATACTAACTAATCTATTCACCCAACGCTATATGATAGATCTTCTGTATGGATTATTATCAAATATGATCACATTTAAAACAACATATTTCATCCATAATGTGATTGCTTGTGCAATACTGCACATCAAAAAATGTCTTACAATACAAGTATGTCCAATGATCTTTTCAAAATTTGGTCGAACCTTTGAGTTATTCTTTACAGAAAGTATTTGTCGAAAAAAAATGCCCAGAAATTCTAACCTTCTCTAAAATTAATTTAATAAAAAATAGTAAGAATAAATTAAGTAGATTCAAAACAAAAATATATGCAGATAAAATTTTTGAGTAAATATAAAAATCAGCTGTTATTTTTAGTCTCTGTTACTACTCATTAATTCTAATTATATTACCTGCACCTACAAATTAGCTTTCGGTAGTTGATTTGCAATAATAAACATTAGACCTAAACAAAATCTCTTATTTGTAAGTTAAGTGGAAAAGGTGCTTCCAAAAAAAAATGTTTTAGTGCTAGGGTGGCTTACCCAAACTTACCTTACTTATTCAATATCAACAATAATTTCAGTCACGTGCGAGTATCAATGTTTCATGAAGGTTCTGCATTATTCTGTTCTGTTTATCCGTATAATTTAGAGTATTATAAAGAACAAGTTAATGTCTTACGAGGTAGGCGCCATAATTTCTCGGCCTGACAGGCTTACACGGGTTCGAGCGTGTTCAAACTCCGTTGCGTCAGACAACGTGACTAGCGCATGAAAATGTCTCAGGTAACGAACATTGAGTACCACGCGTTCATTAAATTTTTAGCAAAAGAGGGGCATACGCTTGATCACATTAAACAACGTTTAGACGGCGCTTATGGTGATTCATCTTCTTTTGAAAGTGAAGAAATTAGCAATGATGCCTAACATTTCTGAAACAAGTATTTGCTCTGCTCCCCAACGTGAACGTTGGGTCGAATGTGCGCACTCGTTTTTAAACATGCGTGGAGACGTTCCGAAACCAATTTTGGAGTCCATTGTCACAGGAGATGAAAAAATGGTTCTGTATTATGAACCTCTATCCAAAAAGGAATCGATGGAATGGTGGCGACCCGATGAACTTCGTCCCAAAAAGCTGCAATACAACATTTTGAGGGAAAAACTTTAGATTATTTTTACAAGGGTATAGAATCATTAATTGATCGTTGTAATCAATGTATGTCAACTTTTTAAATAGAACAATCTGTATATTTTTACGTCTTCGGAAAAGGTCATCAAAAGGCGAATCCAACGATACCACATATGTTATACTTTAACTTAAGAAATATGACAATAAGCAGTAATGAAGGTTTTGGTAATCTGTTTTTGTTGTTACGCAAAGTTGGCTAGGAAAGGGAGCTAAATTGTTTCTTGTGACGCCAGATGCATCCAAAGAGTTCATTGCTAAGCAAAGTAATCATAACAATTGCCAAACTGTCAAATCTCAATTCCAAAAACGTGAATTATTTTTGTTATTTACTGTTGTTATAATATGCAATGTCATGCTTTCGCTCTTTGTGCTTTTCTATTATTTTATGTAATTTTAACTTGTTTTGTTAATTGTTGTTTCTCCTTTACTTTATGGAACTCTATTGTAATTAATTAATTGTTATAGGTTTGTGTAAATTTGTAAGTTTTTGATAAGCAATGTGCTCAAGGGTCGGTTTTTTATAATGGCAATTACCACGAAGTGGAACATAATGAACACTGCCCTTGTACAGCCGGAAATATTTGAACTTTGCGCTAAGTAAGGGTAGATAGTATAAAATTTACAGAGCGAAGTGCTTTAACAGAAGATAATATGATTTAGATTATTGTACAATTTGTTGCGCAACTACGGCAAATAAGGTGATAATTGTTGCCAGATTTGCATAATATTAAAATTGACCCAGCAATTTTGCATGGTTCGTGCTGAAGCCATCATAAAGGAAACACAAAAAGCCTAAAAAACAAACACTTTCTATAATTAATTAATTGTAATAAAGTTCGACAAAGCAAAGAAATAACAACAATAAATAAAACAAGTTGAAATGAGAGAAAATAAAAACGTGCACAAGGAAGGAACGTATGACAAATGCATATACATTGTATATCAATGGCTTTCATAGGTCAGAATGTTTGTCAATACTAATACTCAAAACACCATTTAAACTTTTTGTAATTAGCATACATATTTTTTAAACTATAATTGTTAAAAGTTCTAAAATGCTTTATCAAGGGTCCTTACCATTTATTTCTATAACATTTCTGACAAGGATACAAGTCAGCAAAGTCTTTTTTCCGGTAAATGTAAAAATGTAAAGATCTATCTAACTAACCAAAAAATAAATGCTAATATAGCTCATGGTATTGGTGGAATCATTCCCGGCAAAAACAATGTAGCAGAGAAAGCAGCTCAAGAGCTGCCCGATAGGTGGTGGACATCTACACTCCGGTTTGTCTTGCTACCCTCTGGGACGGCGTGAGTGTGTTTGTTGGCGATAGGTGTCGCTGAGAGACATATTCAGTGCTGCTTTGGAGATTAGCAACATAAACTGAGAGGCAAACGCAATGATAGCGGCAGTAGATAGTGCTCAGAACCATGCTGATGACGCCGAGTAGGCAGAAACATGTCCATGTGTTAGCGCTATTTTCTCTGCTACATTGTTTTTGCCGGGAATGATTCCACCAATACCATGAGCTATATTAGCATTTATTTTTTGGTTATCGTATTAGGCATTCTTTCCACGTGTATATCTATCTAACTAGATCATCATCTTGATTGCCGAAATATATCAACCTTTATTTAAACAATTCATCATTATTTTGTAGTCTTTTTCAACCAAAAAAGCTACTTTTTAATATCAACAAAATGACATTAAAACACGCTATCTAATTGCGGACATCCATTTTTCTACGTACTGTTTTCGAACGATACAAAACTTAAAAATTGATGACAGCATACTCCTGTTTACGAATGCAAGAAAATCAAATATTTAATCAGCCAATTATCATAGATACTACGTCCTTGAAGGTCTTTTAAAAGTGCGAATTATCGATCCAATTTTGGGGAGTCATTTCGACCCGGAAAACCCAATCGCAGAAAAATAATAATCACATTTATTAGGCAGTAAAAAATACGAACAATTACTCCGCTTGCGTTGTACAGGGTCAAAGTGGCACGCCCATGTGTTAGAGGAATAATTGATATATTACCTAATTTGTACACAGTTGCTGGATATGTATACTCAAGTAAGAATTCTTATAAACAAAAACAAATCTACTATTAGCGAGTAAAAGGAGACCGTTACCTTGGAGTTTCGTACCGCACCAATGAAATTTTGGAGAGTAGTAGCATTGACAGTGAAAACTGAACTTGAGTGAGGTCGTATAATACGCAAATGTTTTTCGAGGATTACGTACATATAGATGGAATGCCTTAAAATATGCATCAAACAAGTTTATTATTTGTATTATTAGCTTTCTCTTAACTTGCTAGAAGAAATCCCACTAAATATGTAGAGCAAGAAGTAGTGTAACTTTTATTTTTGTTGGGGAAAATTTTTGTTTTGAATTTTAACAAATTTTTATTGAAGAAAGTGTTTCATACATTTAATATTATTAATGCGTTTAAAGGATTTCTTTAATTAACAATCTAAGAAAAATGCAGCAAATTATATACATATGTAGAGCGGGCCAAATTGCGCCATCCAACAGAATCGGAATCAGGCGCAACGGCCCCTTATTGTAAATAGCGTATATGTGAGTCACAGCAGATATGTGATATTTCGAAATTAATACACAAGAGTAAAAAAATAAAAGCTGACGCAATAATAATGTTTAGTAATTAGAGCGGATATATGTACACGCTGAGGTGTTTTTATTTTCATTATGATTTTTTATTTGATTGAAAACGGTATGCGTTGTAAATGGGATGTAATAAGGAAATAACTGAGAAACTGAACGCTTTTTTTATTCTGTTGTACTTAATAATGTAACTGTAAATAAAGATATAATAAATAAGTTCTATCCTTCTTAATAATGCGGATAGGCTTGTTTAAAAAGTTGCACCATCAGATAAGTTTCCACATTTGCCTCGGTGAAGGATGTTCGCCGAGACGAAAAAATGTTCTTATATTTCGAAAACGACCGTTCCACGTCTACCGAAGTAAGACAGGCGTAATTAAAATAATCTTTAGACTTAGTCAAGGAATCTGCAGATGCCCCATCGCACATTTGTCTTAATCTCGTGTAGTCCGGATTCTTTTTTAAAACACTATCGAACTTAGCTAAAACTCGTCCACTTGTTGCATCGTTTATACTGTGTAACAATGTACTAACTTCGTCCACGACTTGCACTGATTCTACCAACGACAATCCAGAATTTTGCAAATTTTCTATCGCGTCTACTAACCCTTTGTAATTGTTGCTAATATTCTTTAGATGTGTTTCAACAGAAATATCGAGAAATCCCTTCTGGCTCATCCTAATAGCTCTAGCTTCGGCAGGGACGAATTGCAAAATAACAGATTTGACTTCTTGAAAATGTTCATTATAATAAAAAGCGGCTTTTAACCACGTTCCCCAACGCGTAAGAATGGGCTGTGGTGGTTCTCGAATACCAGGGCATAACCTGTGGAATGCCCTAGTCCTCTTAGGACTTTTGAGAAACACTTTTTTTGTGTTTGCTATTAATGCATCCACCTCCGGGTAACACTCTCGAATAGTTTGTGCCACAAGATGTAAAGCATGGACTTTACACGTAACATGTAAAAGTCCTTCACACTTTTCTTTAAGGGAACGGCCTACACTACACATTGTTGCTGCACCATCGCTCATGAACAACAACAGTTGACTGGTTGACACTTGAAATTTTTGTAACGTTTCGAGAACTACGGCCGTAATTGCTTTACTAGTACACTGTTTTAATCTTCTGCTGGCTAATAGAATTGCAAAATTTGGTTTAATAGGATCTAATACGCGCACTATTATATTCAAAATAGAATTTTTTTGCAATCTGTCGTCTCATCAAGACATAGCCACAGCTGTTTATCTTTTAATTCGGCTTTAATTAGATTTTCAATGTCCTCACGTATTCGTGGAATATCTCTCCGTAACGCTGTCCGAGATGGTAGTATCCACTCGGTATTGTATGTACCCCAGAATTTTCGAAATGCTTTTTTATCAAGTATACGAAGTGGTAGACCACATACCATAAACGTTAAAAGCAATTCTAATTGAAATTGACGTTGTTGTGACACACCATTTCTTTTATTTCTGTGGTGTGCGCTATTTATATGTCTTTCACAATCACGTTTGCTCCAGCACAGTAGTTTCTTTTTACAAACTTTACAGAAAATTGTACTCCCATTGTAGTGTAAATCCACAAATTCACTAAGAAATTTATTAACTTTCGTAGGTAATGGCCGTTTATTTTTAATAGTTACGTTAGACATAATCACTAAAGCGAGCACACCGACGCTTGTTTCTAGTATGCCACGAAGTGGTGCAAACGTAACATCTGCAGACTCGTCATTTGTTGATGAATAGAGCGCGTCATCCGTAAATGAATAAGCGCGCTGTTAGTTCGTAGCCGTCGATGAATGAACTTTTTTTTTGTAGTGGCCCACTGTGAACAACGCCCTATTTATCAACGAACACCCAAACTGCAGGTGTATATTTGCGCGTCTTCACGACGTAATAGACAGTGGTTTTGGTCCTCGTCCTAATAATTACATATTTAAATTACCTATGTTTACATACATATATGCGCCCGGCAGCCTGATTGCGAACCTGGCGCGTAGCGCTCTTGGCCCGCTCTATACATATGTAGTGAATGTCTATTATTAAGTTTACAATTAGTTTATTGTTATAAACGAGTGTTTTACTACTCAGTATCATTATTTTTTATCTTATATGTTCGTATTCCAGCCTACTGGAATTGTAAAATTGCCCCCCTAAATAGTAAAAAGTTAAAATTTTCTAATAATATACTGGACAGCAAAGCGTATCTTCTAAAATATTTTCGTATATACAGGCTAACCGATAAGTAGTGAACCAGGTACCTACTGGAGTGACTGTATATAGTCGGGATGGCCTTACCTTCGATGCACGTCATTGATCGTCAATGCTGCACTGTTGTCATATGATTTGTCTTTTGTTATTGAATATAAATATTAGGTTATGTTATTTATAGTGAATAGTACATTGCCGAACGAAAATGTTTTTCCACTGTAAATATTTATTAACATGGTAATCCTAATAAGTTAGTTATGAAAGAAATGAGAAGGGTATATCAAACATAGTATAAAGTAATTTTTTTTTTGTTTTTACGTTATATCAAAAGTTAAGTGTTATATAGAAAAATGTCAAAATTTTTGTACCTATTAATCGGTACATGAAAGAACATCTGAAGATGAACGTGTGCAATGAAAAGTTTTAAAGCGTTCATTATGTAAGGGACGCTGCACTAAATTCATGTAACAAATAAATTGACGATGATTACAAAAGCCTGGACTTATGGCACTATAAAATTATAGAAATAGGCGGCCAAAAGGCAATAAAAATGACAAAAAAGGCGCAAAAAATAGGCATTTATTATTTTTTGAAATTTTGAATTAATAATCAACGTTAGTGTTTCGTTTACTGTTGCCATGGTAACCAAGTAATACTAACACCAGAAACAATTCGGATGCAATATTCGCTTTTGACCGTCAATATCTCTTTTAGTTGGAATATTAGACATATTCATTATTATTAAAAAACGTTAGAAGTATGAATTTTCCATACGATAGATACAGAAAGAGGAATGGCGCAATTTAACAAAATTATGTTTCCGATGTTTGAATTTGGCAAAATTTTTTGTTCAATACTGAACTTTATCGTGCATTTCGAAGGCATTCTGATACCATGTCTAGATAGAACCAAGTATGCAATTCAACCTCGTAAAAATTGACGCTGAAATATATTTTCATTTCGTATTTCTTGAAGGAAATATTTCTACATTTAGGCTATTAATGACAAGGTTACAAATATCTCGAAATCAATTAGAAATAAAAACATAAAACCAATATTACGTCGATTCATTTTTAGATGCGGAAACTACAAACGTAATAATGTACAGGTGTTCTATTAAAAATATCAGCGCTGCTTACTACTTATCGATCACCCTGTGTATATTTAAGTATTTTTAAAGGGTACTCTATGGTGTCTATTATGTTATTTTTACACATTTACAATTACAGAAGGTTGGAACGATCTCTATACAACCGTTTCACGTGTAACCCCTCGGTTAGTAGTGAATAAGCAGTTTTGTATTTTTGAAAACCAAATTCGTAGGCACATCTAGGCTGTTTGGATCCACATTCTAACTATATTGGCATAATGCTTCATTATACCAATTAAAAATTGTTATCGAAAACATATTTTTGGGTTCAAAATTCTTAATTACCATCAATTATTTCGATTAAATTTAAGTATTTTATAAACACGTACCACTTTTTTTAATATATTTTTATCAACCTTATAGAAATAATCAAAACCAGCCTTGAAAAATATAAACAAATATTTCATAGTAGAACGCGCCCAACTTCCTACTTTTTTCACCTATTTTCAAACGGTGTCTGCAAGAACAACAAAAATCACGACCTGTCTTTAGTTTAAGGTCAATATTTCACTAGCTAGCGATATATAAATACATGGGGTGAACGAATTAAACAGTACTCACAAGTCAATCAGTCTTGTAACATCTACAATGAACGCTCTGGTAGGTCAACGTTAATTATTTATATTATCCTTATTATTACATTTAGAAATAAATTTGGAAAAGTTAATTAATGTGATTGAAACCTGTTTCTTATTAGGTCGCCGTACTCCTCGTCGCAGGCTTAGCCTCAACCTACGCTTCTCTAAATGCTGGTGTTGTCCTCCATGGACCTGGTAATCCAGGCGCTGCCTTGAAAGGACCAGCCTTTAGTGGCACCGTTGTTGGCCCAGATGGTAGTGTTGTGTCTGGAGGTGGAGACGCCGGAGCTCTTGCCGCCGGACCAATTCCCGGAGGTGTAGTTACCGGAGCTGTAGCACCAGGTGGCATTGCCGTTGGACACGGAGGATGGGGCTGGGGAAATGGAGCCTGGGGACATGGAGCTTGGGGTAACGGAGCTTGGGGACGTGGTGTTGTAGCTGTAGCCCCAGCCGTAGCTTATGGAGGTCATTGGGGTGGTTGGCATGGTTGGTAAATCTTTAATAAATCAAAAATACGCTAATGTACACACGGATTTATTTTGTACAATATGTAAATTAATAAAGTATACGTATTTTTTTTAATTGTATATTTTTCTTGCACATTACATTACGTAGATACGAGATTAAATTATCAAAGAATGTAGTTACACAGTTATGTTGTTTTGGAAAGCTCTAGTTACAGTTTTCTTCTTTGTTAAAACTTAACATTAGTACCTAGATTGTGATCGTTTCTTCTAATGAGAATCTGGCAAAAAAAATATAAACTAGTAATATTGTAGTAATATATCCCGTATGAATAATATTTAACTATTAGGAATTACTCCAGAATATAGAAAAAGTATAAATATTCCAAAGATGGTGATGATTAGAGGATTGGATTCTAAAATAAAATTCACTAAAGTTGTCCAAGAATTTTAGACTTTAAAGTATCAAAATAGAATAATATCATCTGGCAAAAGTGTCGCAATTTAGAAATAACAACCTTCGAGGACCGATTTTATGTCAAAAGCATAAACAAGATTCGGGGCAACTGGTTTTGCATACGAGGTAGGCGCCATAAATTCTCGGCCAGACAGGCTTATACAGGTTCTAGCATGTTCAAACTCCGTTGTGTCATAGTTGCACATGTACGAGACCCACACTATAATATATTACGGCTCGAAGAATAGTAGTTTTCAGTAGATAACGTGACTAGTAGCATGAAAATGTCTCAGGTAACGAAAACTGAGTACCGCGCGGTCATTACATAAAAAAAAGGTTGGCATACGTCTAATCACATTAAACAACGCTTAGACGGCGTTTATGGTGATTTATCTCCTTCAGATTCCACTGTACAAAAGTGCGCAAAATGTTTCCGATTGGGACAAGAATCCCTTGAAGATGATGAGCGCTCCGGTCGGCCAATTGAACTAATAGCGCCTCAAAACATTTCAATTATTGAAGAAATGGTATTAGCAGATCGCCATTTGGAAGTGAAGGAATTAACAGTGATGCCTAACATTTCTGAAACAAGCATTCGGCCTGCTCTCCAACGTGAACGTCGGGTCGAATGTGCGCGCTCGTTATTAAACATATGTGGAGACGACCCGAAACCGATTTTGGAGTCCATCCAGAACTTTAGATTATTTTTACAAGGGTATAGAATTATTAATTAATCCTTGTAATAAATGTATTGAAATTTGGAGAGATTATATTCAAAAATAGTAATTGTTATATTTTACCAAGCTTATTTTTTCTATATCAGGCCGAGAATTTATGGCGCATACTACCTATGTACATCTATTACATTCTTCTCCTGGAGGGTATCGTTTTCATATGTATACTCAAAGAAGCGTATCCAAAGTATTTTTAATTTTGTAGAAGCTTATCACTATTACTATTAAATAAATACATATTATTTATATTTAATAATAATTAAAGCTTAAGGTATTTAGTAAAGAACTTCCGATACTTAATCGAAGGTCAAAAGGTCAGTTCTCATGCCGAATTCGAACAAAATTTTTTAATTTCAGGCTAAATCTTTAGATGCAAAAGTCATAGATGTGCATTAGTGCCACAATAGAAAGTTATTTCGACATATACAGGTTAATAAAAAAAGTTACATATCAAAGCTATGTTTTTAATGGAACACCCTGGTACATTTGGTTTCTACTGGATACTCTAAGGTCACTTTGTACAGTATAAATTATACCTAAACTCAACTGTTTTTAAAATCCGAAATACTTTTTAGTAATTTAGAATACTGTACAGGGTTATGATAAAGTAACACACAAAATTCAAAATAAGAGTTTGTGACCATAATAAGGAAAAATGCAGAAGTACTTGAGATAGTAAATTGAAAAAGCTTGGTTTTAAAATAATTGTGGCAGTCATTTTGGTTGTCATGACGACGTTATGACCTTATATCACTGTTTTTTAAATGAAACCGTATGCATTTGTTTACGTCACTAAAATCTGCGTTTGTTAAGGATTGCGACGACGAGGCACTTGTTTCAGAAAAATGACCAATTATTAGAGAAAATTAATAATTATTTATTATTATAAGAAGACCTGAGGTAGCAATGTTGACCGTACGAGTTTTAGAGATGTTCAGAAGCCGTTCAAAGGCTGTTCAGTAGCCGTTCAAAAGCCGTTCAAAAGCCGTTCAGAAGCCGTTCAAAAGCTGTTCAAAAGCTATTCAGTAGCCGTTCAAAAGCCATTTTGGAAATATGCTAACATGCCTACGTAGATGGGCTAACCAAAGATAATATCATTTCTATATAGTTCCACCGCAACCAAATTCTCGTTAAATACTGTACGAGATTTACAATCCTGATGTATCGGAAAGTCGAACGTTCTCCATCGCCTTCCCAAGTAGTACATTATTCATTATTTTTTTCAGTAGATTTTTCAATGCATTACGGGCATGCGTAAGTCCTTGTGCCTTACACAACCTAGTATTATTTCTAGCTGATAGTTCAATTTTCTTGCTTCAGGTCCCGAAATAATTTTATTAATTCCTGCGGTATTATACCGCTTAATATTGAGAGTGCTGTCTTGCCTGTATGTGATATGGTACTCTCATATGTATTGCGTCATCCACATCCCTGAGCGGTATCTCAGCCCCCGTAAGAGCTACGGCCGTTGCGACGTTAAAATCGAATCACCCGAAGCCATTGTATCATCACTAGTACACCTTAAAGCATTTTGGTAGCTCACGCGTTTTAAATTTCCCACCAAGCCAAGTACATCCTACGCACGCGTTTCAAAAGGAGCGGGACCTATGACATCACAGTCAGAAGTAAGAGTGGTGGGGATAAAAAGTAAATTTGGACTCCTATGTTAAATCTTATGGAATTTTGGGCCCGAACTCTCATAGCTAGTCTACTACCGTCTGATACGATGACAAATTTTTAATCAAATTTGATACAAACTGACAATGACAGACTACGAACCTAGGTATTTATTGGTTTTCGTTGTGGTTTCCTCTCATTTCACAATAAATGTGTCATCAGACGGCCCAGTTGTAACCAACATAAGAAAATAAAAAAAAAATAAAAAAAACCACGACCCTCTAAGTTACATTTTTTTATGATCATTACTTGTCGATTGTGTAGGTGAAAAATTCGTAATATTCTTCGTAATTACGGTAAAAAATAGTTTAAATGACATACGAAAGAAATAAGGAAATGTTATACTTTAAATACTATATGAAAAATACACTATCGATTACACTTAAACGTACCGTATCGTTTTTACGATGCAATTACATTTAAATTGCCATTCCTACGTGAGTAATTATAAATGAATGAGTGCGATATGGCCAAGACTAGCAGGATTCTAAAACTCCTACTCCAGCATCCTATAATACCACGACCGTAACCGTAGCGAATTTAACACAGTTTAAATTGCATCTCTATCAAGTTACTTATGTATGTATTCATTAAAATGCATTTGTTAAATAAATAAAAGTGATAGTCGTTCAGTCGGACGACGCCTATCATTTGAATAATGAATTTAATCTTCGAACAGGCTGTTACTTCTTTGAGAAGTCCTTCACGCCATCGCTTACTAATTATTCCTATTCCTATTAACATTTTAATTATCATCATGCATAAAGATATAGTTTTTAAGTTACAAGTGATACATACAGTGTGTATAAATACAATGTGTTCCACTATAGATTTCAATTTTGTAAATATACGTCTATTTTGAAGTCATTTGTAATAAATTAATTTTCTTAATGGCTGTCCTAATGCTAGTAAAAACGAATACATACGTGGTGGTACCCAAAATTTTGTGAAATGTAGCGATAAACAAAAGTGAAGATGATCAGGAATTCATTCACCTCTGTCGCCTTCAAAGTAGTTTCCTTGAGAGTGCAAACACCGATTGCAGCACTCTCGATCATCTGATCACTTCATTTTCAGTTGAACTGGTTCATTTTCTAATCATTTGCAAATAAGAAGCATATGTGGATTGGTTGCTGGGGAACTTATTAGCTGGTTTTCAGCGAATAATTTAACGATAAATGTTGAAAAGACTAATGTTGTGCTCTTTAACTGCCGTCGGGATAAAAATATTCAAGTTGACAATTCTTCCGTAATTACCAGTATTAGTAGCTGTAAACTACATATTAGGTCTTGTAGTTGATACAAATTTGGCTTGGGTGTAACACCTATAATCTGTAACACTGAAACTACATAAAGCTATGTATGTTTTATATAAAATGAAGCCGTTGTGTCCCACCGGCACGCTAAGAATGATCTACTTCGCACATTTTCACTCTATCATATCGTATGGTTTACTGTTTTGGGGAACTCCATCGAATATGAATGAGATACTATTATTACTAACGCTGGCCACGAGCGGTACCGCGCATCGGCGTAGAATCAGTTCGGACCGAGAGGAACGGTAGTATTACTTCGTCTGCGGAGCAGTACGGACATTTTCGCTGCCGGTCGTTTGCGCAATTGTTTATCTGTCCTAGAAAAATTATGATTTCGTCAGCAAAACAACCGCGGTCGGACAAACTTCGAAAATTCATTGCAGAAATTCCAGACTTAATATATGAAGGTGCTAAAATTAAATGTGTAATCTGTAAAATCCCGTTAATGTGTTGGTCCAGACAACATTGTCTACGACACGTAAATAGTGAAAAACATGTCTCAAAAAGAAATTGCGCACGAGACAATGAAAAATTTATATTTAATTTATGCGTTACGTTTATTGCATGTAACATACCGTTTAATTTACTAGACAAGGAACTATTTATCTGCTTTTGGAATAACTATTCGGAGTGCAAATTATCAAGTCGAACATCGTTACGAATAATTGTGCCATCTGCGCGCGAACATATTGAACAAAAAATAAAATCGGAGTTGAAAGATCAAAAGTTGTGGTTATATGTCGACGAAACAACAGATCGGAAGAAACATTCTGTTCTTAATGTAATGGCACGCAAATTGGAACCTCATCAATCGGCACCTTCAATTCTATTAGTCTCCAGACGAATACAACAGTGTACTGCCGAAGTAATTTCAGAGTTAGTGTTAAATACATTGGACAAGTTTGAACTTTCAACAAACCAACTCTTGATGTTAGTGAGTGATGGTGCTGCAAACATGCTTTCTGTAGGCCGGTCTCTTAAAAAGCATTCTGCTAATTTGTTACACATTACGTGTAAAATTCATGCTCTCAATCTTGTGGCGGATAGTATCAGAAAATGTTATCCTGAGGTAGACGCTTTAATAGCGCATACCAAAGCAGTATTTGTCAAATCACCGAAACGTATTCGCAAATTTCACAGACTGTGTCCCCGTATATCAGAGCCACCAGAACCTATTCTAACACGTTGGGGAACATGGTTACAGGCCGCGTTTTATTATCATAAATATATTTTTTTACAATTCGATACAAAGGAAGCTGCCGCTATCCAGAAAAGCCAGTCGAAATTTCAAGATAGTCAGGTTAAAATGGATTTAAAAATCATTCACGACAATTACTTCGGGCTAGAAGATGCAATAGAAAAATTACAAAATCCTGCGGTGCCGTTAGAAGAATCTCTACAAATAGTGCAACATGTTCACGCATAGCTATGCGCGATTGAAGACGCAAAAAATGTTTCTGTTCTAGAAAAATTTGAAAGTGTTTTTGAGAAAAATTCTGAATTAAGACACATTTGTGAAGGTGCGTCAACAGAATCGTTAAGTTATTTGAAAGATTATTTTACTTACGCAAATATTACGTCACTAGATGTAGAACGTTCGTTCTCTGCATATAAACGCATTTTTTCCTCATGCCGTACTAGTTTTGCCAAAACAACAGTTGAAACATATCTAATGTTGCAGATATTTAACAGACATTATTCACTTTGTGATTTCACGGAGGACTCTTAAAATGGTAAGTGTTTGAGCACGTGTTATTTAATTTTTATTTAAAAGATGAGTGAAATTATTTGCGGCAGCAAACATCTCTATTAGCAGAATAACTCTAGTGGAACGCGACGCCTGGTCAACTCTACGCTACTGCGCGGTACCGTTCGTGGCCAGCTTTAAGTATTACAGAAGCGGGCAATCCGCACCATGCTTGGTCTACCATATCGTGAGTCATGTAGAGATTATTTCCGTCATTTGCGTATTCCAACTGTCTTTGATTTGTATGTGTTTTTAGTGGCATGCTATATTCATGACTTTCATGAGCACCGGGCGCTGTATCTCTCCAATTCAGATGCCCATAGTTACAGTACTCGTAATCCTGAATTTATTCGTCATAATTTTACGAAAAGTAAAACATTTAATGCTTACGTGAGAGTAAGTGTAAAAATATATAATACATTGCCCAACCACATTAAAACTTCGGACAATAGACTATTCAGAAAGCACTGAAAGAATATTTTGCCTTTGCGCGTATTGTGCTCCTTAGAGGAACACTTATTTGGGCTCTGAACGTTGAAATGATTTTGGTTTTTGTTTGTGTTTGTGTTTGCTCTTTGTGACATACGGCACTATTGTATAGTTTTGACTAACAATTATTATTTTTTTTTGTCTTGTATCTGCTCTTATAATATGTAATTGCTTGTCATATATAAACATATACTACATTATATTGTATTGTTACATGTATACATACCACTGGTCAAAATATACAAATAAATATACAAATATACAAATCATTTCAGTTTATAATCACTTAGTTTTTTTGTAAAGGGAGGAGCCCTGTGGCTTCTATGACACATCCACATAATGCTTGTGATACTAACTATTGTAAGTAACTTTCTAATAAAACTGGAACTGTCATGGCAAGAAAAATAGAAGAATTAACGGATTGATCTTTGAAAGCAACAATCGGAAGTCTTTTGTAATTTATTAATATTGGAATAACAGAATAACATATTCAGAGATACTGCTGATGACAAACTTTCTTTTCAATTTCAGGAACATTTTTATTCTTTGAAATATAAAATTATTTCTAGCAAACATGTAAAAGATTCATATTTACCATAAATCTTAAAAACCTGTCACAAAAATATATTTTAGTCTAAAAGGCAAACGGAGATATCAGTTAGTTTGGAATCAGCTTCCTAAAAACGACAATTCTTTTGAAATAAGAATTATTCACAGGCAGGTCTAGCCTCTTTATCAAATTCTAGAGAGTATGTTCCATTAAAAAAAATAAGATAACATGAATTAAACTTGAGCAACGATTTCGATGGCCATCTTGTAGAATCTAGTTGATATAAAAAGCTTTTCAATGTTCTACTGAAAACTTCAAGAAAATTCAATCGACTGACCACTTTAAATCACCGCTGTAGCATGGTGTTTAAGATATTGGATGTGAAGCAGAAATAGCACCCCGTATAATTGAATATAATTTTATGTTATGCAGAACTTGGCACCAAATAATTTGTGTTTGAAATGTTTCTCTTCAAGTCTCACAAATCTTTCAAAGCAACACATCATCTTTCACCAACTAGGAGGACACGCTCTATAAGCAAAATTTGTTATCAAAATTGACGTAGACATTTGTTTAATTCTAAAAATACTAAAATTTATTTAGCTAATACTTGCAAGTAAATGACGAAATAGACTCAATCATTATTTCTCAATAATAAGTATAATCAATCTACTTTTTATATCTTCAGTTCAACCATTATGTTATAAAGACCAACAATTTAAAAAAAAAGTGTTTTTAATGCTATAACAATGCGTGATTTTATCACGTTTAAGGCAAGTAAAGTATCTGATTAAAAAATAATGCATACCATATAGGGGAGCAGAAATTGGTGTGGCTGGAATAGCATTTAAATAAATAAATGAAAATTTCTGCTATATGCAACTCTCTTCAGATAATGCAAGTTCTGAAGGTTAATCGTTCCGATTTACAGTATATAAAGATCATAGTGTGTTCATAGTGATCATAGCAAGTGAAGCACTTCTAAATAGATCATCACAATGAAATTATTAGTAAGTTATATACTAAATCTTATAAATTAATATTTGCTTGAAATTCTATTGTTTCTATAACTATATAAGTCAATGTTATAGCTTGATTTGACTATATATTCCGCCTAAAATAGAAATCTGTCTTATTATAGGTAGCCATATTTTTCTTAGTTGGCTTAGCCACAACATATGCCTCCATTCTCGGAGGTGCAATCCTCGCAGGTCCAGGTAATCCGGGTGCATTCATCAAAGGACCAGCCGCGGCTGGAGGTGCAGTAGGACCTGATGGTAGTGTCGTGGCTGGAGGGGGAGATACTGGAGCCGTTGCTGCTGGACCAATTCCTGGAGGCGTAGTAACAGGAGCTGTAGCACCGGGTGGCATTGCTGTTGGTGCAGGTGGATGGGGTTGGGGCGGATGGGGACATGGTGGTGTTATAGCGCCAGCAACCGCTTGGGGTGGACCATGGGGATTGGGTTGGCGTGGTGGCTGGCACGGCTGGTAAAACTGGAATCTAGTTCATATACCCTTATTTCTTTCTCTTAATCTCCTGACAAATAGGTACAACTGAGTGTGTTCTCATATTTTTTTGTATATTTATAATGGTACATAATAAGAAATAAAGCTCAATTTTTTCATAATTGTCTTATATATTCTTCAGCGTATCCTTTGCTTGAATATTCTATCCCTGTTATTACCAATTTCGACAAAATTATGCATTACTGTGGGCTAATTAGAAATTTGCTCAAATTTTGAAGGCATAATAGAATAAAATAAGGATTTTGGTGCATGTACCATATAACAATACAGACAATATATTGAAAATTTCTTGGAGGTTATGATATTGAAAAATATCAATTTACAAAATTCGCAAGTTATTTGACAATAGAAACAATTGTTTGGCCATTATTCGCCAATGCCAGATACTGAAGCGATATCCTTTTTGATACATATTTTAATTGTACATGTAATGCAATAAAATACAAACTTTCTAAAGAAACTTATCGTAATCTTGGTAACTTACTTTAGAACAGAGATTCCTACTTTTTTGACCCGTAGACCGTTTGTGGAATTCTTTTTCCGGAGACCCCCTGCCTACAGAATATGGAATTTTATTTCTTACTTATTAACGTCAAATATACTCACAATCACTGACATAGAAATTGCAACAGCTAGAAGGGGTTGGAATTTCCGGATGAAATTTGGCAGGAATATTCACCTATGTAATAGTAATAAATGATCAAAATTTAAATCCTCTCAGTGAAGCAATAAAGTTGTTATTGAGGTTTTTACCTCTCTCTCAGCACTGATATTGAACGTTTTTTGCTGTGTTTTTTATAACTTTCTCGATTTGTGTTGTTGTTCAAATTGAACTGCGGTTCAGTTAAGTGTTAGCTATGCCTAGAGTAAGAATACGAGCAGTGTATCGACAATTAAGCGAATTCGACAGAGGTCGAATTATTAGTTTGCGCGAAGCTGGTTTTTCATTGGGGGAAATTGCTAACCGTGTAAATCGAAATCGGTCTACTATAATGCGAGTGCGTCGTGCATGGTTTGAAGATGGCCAGCAACGTCGTAGAAGAGGAACCGATTTTCCTCTACTCGGGCAATTGGTGACCAATGGTTTGGTGAAGAAGGTCGCCATGTAACCCTTTGGGTTAACATCATATCGTCCGCAACTTATGCATCCTTTGACTGCGGAACATTATCAGCAACGGTTACAATGGTGCAATGAAAGATCTCATTGGAATCTTGAATGGCGTCGTGTTGTGTTTAGTGACGAATCAAAATTTTGTTTAGGCATGCACGACGGTCGTCAGAGAGTCAGAAGAAGACGGGGTGAACGACGGAATCTTCGATTTACCGTTGAGAGGCACGTGTACCGCACTGTGGGTGTTCTAGTTTGGGGTGTGATTACTTATGGCAGCAGGTCTCCCTTGGTGTTCATTCGAGGCAATATGACAGCATAACGGTACATTGCGGAGGTGGTTGGAACACCTTCTGCCATACTTACAAGGGCTCGAAGATCCATTATTCCAGCAAGATAATGCACGTCCTCATGTAGCAAGGTTTTCCTTGAACTTCTTTGAACAGGCCCAGATTAATCTCTTGCCCTGGCCTCCAAGATCTCCAGATCTTTCTCCCACCGAACATATATGGGACATAATGGGTAGAAGGTTGCGAAATTTGCAGCGTCCTCCTTTGACTTTGGAGGCTTTGAAACATGAGGTGTAACTTGCATGGAAGGCAATACCCCAAGACGAGATAAACCACCTTATTCAATCAATGCCACGGCGTGTAAATGAATGTGTAAATCAGAGTGGCGGCCCCACACATTATTAACAATTATTATAAAATGTTGTTTAACTAATAAAGGTTTTCCTCTCAAATTTTAATCGTTTATTACTTTTACATAGGTGAATATTCCTACCAAATTTCATCCGGAAATTCCAACTCCTTCTAGCTGTTGCAGCTTCTATGTCATTGAGTATATATTTCTCATAGCTGCTCACTTTAATAGGGTTTTTGAAGGGTGAACAATAGTAGAAAAGAGCATGTACAATTTTTATTCAGATCTTAATTAAAAGGACACAAAATGCAAGTGGGTGGAGATCATGTTGCTCATAACTTTTAAATCACGTGGACCCCCAAATTTGTTTCTCGCTGACATGGACCTCCTCCAGCGAGACAAGAACAACCCTTGGAGGTTCATATAGACCACTTTGGGAAACGTAGCTTTGGAGTATTAAGCACCCAGCAGTTACACGAGATGTAACATTTCACATAAGAAACTCAAGAAAGACGTGCATATGGTTAGTAGCATACAAATTATAGTTACAATCAGCACAATTAAAAAAAGGATTATTATCTTCAAATTTAAGGTTATTTCTGCTTGAAGTGGTAGAGTTAAATTACAACCGTAAGACAAGGTTACTTAAGCTACGACCCCTTTTATTGGTTTTCAAGGAAATTAATAAATCACAATATCTCTGTGCATTATACAATCGATTTTTGAGTGCGAACAGGGAATTAAATCTCAGAGATTTTAGCTGACTAGGTTTTTGCAATCGTTGTTAAATAACCTTCTATATGAGCTTCAGGACTTCGTTAATGTTGTTGGTTATCATGTAATTTCAAAGAAGCAGCCACAAACAATATCGAAAACACTTCTACAAAAGATTGGTTCTGTATATTGCAGTAGATAATGACAACTGTTGTGCTGATTTGAATGTGATTAATTTGTGAAACTTATGATTTTTACTAACTGAGATCAAAGGAAATTTGAACTGAGATTAAAAGAGACATCTACTACATCTAAGCAGTTTACTTAAAATGATTGTTCTTTTTGCCACATAACTATGTTCAAAACGAGTTGTGTGAATAGTAAGATGGTGGTGATGTAAATGGGAGGACAAATACAACGCTTCGATTTCCTTGTGTATTTCCGTTACATGGTACAATATGCAGGATATGCAACGGAAATACACGAAGGAATCGAAGAGTTGTAATGCAGCTCCGCAGCCAAAGTGCACCAATCGCCGCTGCTACTACTGAAGGTAAGCTTGCTATTTATCAAGCTTAATTCATCTCAGTTAATGCATAGGTTATGATTATTATACGGGGTTATGATTTGTAAAGTTCTTTAACCGAGTACTGTCTCAGTTCAGAAATACTTTGTTTTTTTTTTTTAACTACAGATAGTAATAAAAAGAATACAAATTCTTAGTTATATCTGGAGTTGACATTTTTTAAATTTCGTGGATGATTTAGGTTGGTAGTTCGGGCAGTAAAGGATACATTTGTCTGTATTAAGAAATTGGCGAATATTTACTTTATTGCCGGAATTACCAACTTAAATTATCCGCGAAATTTAAAAAATTCCAATAGTTATATTTCACTTATTTAAGTTTGTCTTACTTCAATATTACCTATGACACTTTTCTGGTAAAAAGAATACAGCATATATGTCAAAGAATTAACAGGAATCTCAGTGTAAATTTTTGAATACAAAAAAATTATAATCTCTCTGCTTCACAGGAAATACTCAAATTTCAAATAAGACATTCAAGACCATAATAGTTCTATAAATACGGATGTTTAACATTTATCAATGAATCCACTCCTGCTGCAGTCTTTTGTTCATAATTAATATAAAACGTTCTACTTTTCTTGACATTTGGCTTCATGAAAACGCCTAAACGCACCCGTTAAGGTCAAAAACAACGCCCATAATAGAATAATCAATCGGGTGTAGAAAGTACATGGTTCTTGCCACTTTTTAATTGCAGCACTGCGCATATGATTAATGTAATATATGTATGTATGTACGTAAGTGTATACTTCTCTCATTAAAGGCGGAAAAATAGATTACTGAGTGTTAACGGTTATCTGTCAATAAAAGATGAAAAATGATTGTTAAATGTTATGCTATCTGGTGAGACATTTAACGCGGTGGGTGTGACGTTCAAAATACGTTAATTAATTTCCTAAGATTTAAGTAAAAATATGGCAGATGTTACTAATATTATTAAGGTAAAATCCATGGATAAGGAGAAATGATGGTATATCTGTGATATTAAAGCATCGTAAGAAAGTCGTTTTTAAGTGAATATATTCTTAGATTCTAATAATTAAATCCCTCAAGAACGGTAATTCTTCTATTCCATACAAGGCAAAGACTTATTAATTCAAATCTCCAACTTACCTATCATGGTTCGTGCTTAAATTTTCAGCAAGAGATCAAATTTTTAGATCTGACTTTCACTAATACTCTGTCGTGGAGACCTCATTGTGATACCCTATGTGGCAAGTTAAATCAAACTATATATCAAATTCGTTCCTTGCGAAATGCTGTTGACCTAGATGCACTGCGTACTATATATTTCAGCCACTTTCAATCTAGGCTGACCTACGGAATTATCTTCTGGGGTAATTCACCTCATGCCTCTCAAATTTTGGTAATGCAGAAACGAGCCCTTCGATGATGGGAGTAAGACCTCGTGAATCTTGTCGTCCGCTCTTTGCTGACTTAAAAATTCTTCCGCTAGCCTGTTTATATATACTTGAGACTTGTATTTATGTACATAGCAATAAAACAGATTTGGATACTCCTTTTTTGCCACAGTTATCCAGTGAGAAATACTTCCATTCTGCCTAAAAAAATTAATTTGACTCTTCTAGAAAACAGTCCCTATTTTTTGGGAGTGAGATTATATAATAAATTACCTAACCACATAATTAATCTAAGTTTAAATAGTTTTAAGCTAGGATTAAAAAGAATATTGTTTCAATTTAATTTCTATAGCCTTGAAGAATTCCTTAATGCACTTTTAGATTATTTTGTTTGAGCATATGTATAGTTTTATTGACTTAAAACACTGGTTTTCAATAAACTATTATTATTATTATTATTAAAATAAAACATTTGCCATATTTTCATCTATTCCTATAATTATTGTTTAAGCATTGGAAAGAGAATACAATTTGCTCAATAATAATCTAATACAACGGAGAAACGAAAACAAATTTAAAAATTTCTGACAGTCTATGATTTTACTATTTAGAATTTAAAAGATATTTATTTTCGACAGTAAATAGGGAGATACGCATTCAGGTTACTTCATCTATACAGGGTATTTCAGGAATCTCGTTAGTTATAAGTTTTACGGGTGTTATTATGAATGGAACTTTGAAATTTTGGAATAGGAAGTTATAGTTATTAATTTAAAATATTTTAGGCCGCAAAACACTTCCGGTTGAAGCGGAAGTAGTTACCAACATTCTTATTTTAAATAAGCTGGTATACTTCTATTTTTAACAAAATGGTAATTAATTTGTATCAGGGCACCTTACCCCTAAAGTCAACTGTTTTCGAGATATTTACGATTATGTTAAAATTTTAGCATTTGCACAGCTTTTGTTGAAATTAAATATTAGAGAATGTAATGAAGATTAAGGTACTTGCTTTTGTGGAATGGAAGGTCATACGTACGACACCTTACTGTTATCGTAACTAAATTTTATGCAGGGTGTTCATAAACTATTTCCAAATATAGATATTTTCAAACTGAAACGACTCCTTTTTTTCAAATAGACCATGGCATCTTTAACTACGCTATTGGATTGAAAAGGACATTCGACATCAATCCATATTAGGGTTTGATATACCTATTTTTAATGATTTTCTAGATATTAACGATTCTTTCTTTAAATTGCATATAATGGGTTTTGCAATAGTGTGCCATGCAATAAATGGTATAGCATTTGCCAAAGAGATTGAACATGTAAGGAGGAAGGTCCGATGCTATAACTATGTATTTCTAAATTTCCGAGTTTCATTCATAATAACATTATTAAAACTTCTAACTAACAAGTTTCTTGAAATACCCTGTATAGTGGAAAAATCGGACCAAACATCTTGAAACTAGAAAATATTGCAAGTTCATTAAAAAGTAAAATGTTACAAGTTATGAATCACACTGTATCTGAGATTATTAAAAAAAAAAATACCGTAAATTATTTATTATGGAAATATAACACCTACAATTTTTAAAGAATATATTGTTATGTTAAATATTTAATATTTACATACATCTTACATAATCAAGCCCATCTGTCACTCTAAAACGTATAGGGTATTCAGTATGGCCACCCGATAGATATGAAATTCCCTCAGGCGGATATTAATTACTTTTCGGAAGCCTCCTTTTCTCCCCGGGCTCCCGATCTTCGGAGTGGGGGTGCTAAATAATCTATTTAACTCCAGCTAACGTCAATCTTGGTGAATCGGAGATGAAACTACTTTTCTTTTCATTCTCCTCGTTTCGTAAATACTCAAATTTAATGAATAATTCTCCTAAAACAAACATGATGTCAGGAAGTTTTAGTTTTTTAGGGTTGTCGTTGAGCTTTTGTGTCACAGAGTCGTCTATTTTGAGTCATCAAGTAGCGTTCCTACATTCATTTGATAATGCTACTTCTAAAAATAACTGTATTTATCAAAATTCCTCGTTCAATTATATTTGGATAGAAATCAAAATTTGCTGTGGATAGAAACAATCGCCGTCGCGATTAAAATAAAGGAGTAAAGGGACGCCAATAAATACATCACTTCTGGTTAAGCTTTCATCGAGTTAACTTGTATTTTGGCTGCGCTCCCAGATTAAAGTGTCTAATATTGTAATCATAGAGTAAATTCAAGGTAGAAGAAAAGGTTGGAGGTTACAATAGGCACATTTCCTGTGTATGTTATAATGAACATAGAGTTTATATGACATCTTCGAATAATCAAGGTTAGTTTACATTTTTCAATTTTAACATTCGTTAATTTCCATTTATTGATATCAAAATTCGTTTAAAATTGCCGAAAGAGTGTGAAAGAATACTCCTGAATCCTACAGTTCATTTAAAATTTTAATTAATTAACAGAAATTCCAATTTTTGAACAATTTCCCCGGGATAAAACATTTCAATATATTTAGCTGATCTGTATAATACTGATACAAACATTACGAAAATCAGTAACGATGCGCTGGTACAGTTCATGGAGATAAACTGCTTAACGGTTTTCGTTTTATGTTAAAAAACTTTCAGTGCCTTGACTTTTTTTGTGCAAAAGTAACAAATACGTTTTTCTTTTTTTAGTTCGATCCTCTCCAAAGTTGTTAGTTCCCAAAATTTTACGAATACCAAAATTTATACAAATTCTAACTTCCTTTCCGATATACCGCATTCGTTTTTCATTCTAATGATAAAGAAATATTTTTAGTTGCAGGGCCATCTATGTTTCTATAACAGAATCTAAAGAGAATTGCACAGTAAATCTATTTAAGTATATTCTCTAACAATTGAAGGAACAAGATTAGACGAGAAATTGAGAGTAAGCTTTAAAATTACATCTTAAAATAAGTATTAAAATCTAAGGTTGCAAACGTTCTATTAAATATTTTAAAAAACGTATCCAGTCATTCACAAAATAAATTAAAAATAAAAATGTATTATTTCGTATATTTAATATTTAATTCTTATAGCTGAAATAAATTTAAAAAGTTGATAAAATTATTAAATAAGCAAATATTGTGCAGTGATATCATTGAAAAAAAGTATGTGCATTTTCGTTTAAGATCCACGTTTGTTTACATTTTTTTTGTACATAGTTACAAGTTTGCCAAGCGAAACAGTGTCGATGGCCCTTGCCTAGTCTATCTTTGATCTATTTTTGTGTCTCTGTCTTACACGTTATGGTAAGATCAATTTTATTCTTAAAAAAAAGAGTCCAACAATTTTTGAGTAAATCGAAATTTCACTAACGTAAAATGTAATATTAAATTTATTAAACGTATTCCATGTTGGTGCGCGTATTATTGCTCACATACAATACTTGGAACTCTCAAATAAAAATGGTAACCATAGTAGTCACATCTCACTTCAAAATTTGACGTGTATTGCTGCGGAAGCGGAATATTTTTCAGCATACAAACTAGGAACTGATTGTTACCTTATTTTAATTATGAAGTCGGCATTAGTTTTAAGAAAAAAAAAACAAGGGAAGATGGGATTAAATTTTTTTACTACTTAAACACGAAAATAACATACAGACACACAACAGACTGTCTCGGTGGTCGAACAGTTAGCATACTTGTTTTTCGATCCGAACGACGTGAGTTCACATCCTGGCCAGGACAGTTGGTTTTTAATTACGGATAAAAATCGGAGTATGCCTCCTTCTCGGATAAGGAAGTAAAACTGTAGGCCTCAAATCAATCCGTTGTTTGGCACGATAAAAATCTCTACCGGAGATTGGAACACCTCTGGTTTCTGCAAAATTCTAAGGTTGGGTAATGAACAGGTAATCGAGCCTGAAGTGCGAAGTGTATTCCCGCAACCACGCTTCACCCAAAAATACGAACACCATACAACAGCATAAACTTATTTGGAAAATAACTACAAAGTGGGTCATCAAATTTGAAGCAGATTTAGTAATTTCAACAAAACAGTATTTTATGAAATAAACTTAAAATTAGCTAAGTTTATAAGGCTTTTTTAAAGCGATTGTCAATAATTTTAAAATTTGTAAAGGTAATACAATTGTTTTCGATAAAATAAATTCTGAAATACCTTTTTTGACATTAAGAAGATATTGACTTATCTTATTAGAAAATTGCAAAAATTCTTTTAGATCCCTTTTATTTGCTTTTTCAGTTACGTTATCCTTGAGAAACTGTTTAAAGAGTATCACAACTATTCCTTGTAGTTTAACTAATATTTTAACAAATTATACAAATAACGGGATATTAATATTTCCATTACAAACTCTTGAAGAAACTTTCCTTCACGGTAAAAAATATCTGAGAACCGAGCACGTTACCGACAGGAATTCTATGGCATTTCAAGAGTAGGTGCCTTTTTAATCGTACTTGCAGGTCCGTAACCTGCTTATCTTTGCATGTTGAAATATTAATTGAAAGAGTAAGCTTTGTTCTTGTTTACAAATGATAAGACGTGAACGCAAGGTGACATGTTCAATTGGTTTATTGCATCATTTTTCTACTATATAAACATCATGGATTAGCAGAATTAGGCAGAACAAGTCAGCACTTGTAGAGTACAACCACCATGAATTCAATGGTAAAATAATCAAAATTTATAATTTAATATGTAGCAAATTTAAATATATAATTTTTTATGAATAGATCCCCGGTTGTTTTTGCTTTGGGCTTAGCCGCAGCCCACCCCTTCCATACTTGGTCTCGGAGGTAGCGCAGTTCTGGTAGTACCTGGTAATCCAGGTGCGGTTGTCAAAGGACCCGCTGCTGCCCGGGGCTGTCATTGGCCCAGCGGAAGCGTTGTATCTGGAGGGGAGATACTGGTGGCATCGTAGCTGCACCCAAATTCCCGGAGGTGTAGTTACTGGAGCTGTAGTCCCAGGGGGTATTGCTGTAGGACACGGAGGATTAGGATTAGGTTTAGGTTTAGGATTGGGTGGTATTGGTTGCTCCCGGCATTGTCGCTCCTGGTGTTGTTTTGGTGTGGGCATGGATGGTAATTAATTATTAATTGTAAGGCTGCTCTAAAATTTACATCACACAAAAAAATTTAAAAAAAAGTAAATATGGATGTTGTCGTTTCTTTTGTTTAATTTCCTTAAAAGATAACAGGTTTTTAAATTTGTTTGAAGAAAATAATTACAACATACTAAAAAATTAATACAAAAATGAAAAAATAAGTCAAAATGGGCCCTCCCCCAAATTTTTATAAAAACTTAGCTCAAATAATTCTAAATATTGCAGAAAGCCAAATTTATTTTTTTACCCCCAAAATGTTCCATTCAGGTTGCTGAAATTTAATGAAGGTGTATATGTTTTCTCAAAACAAGAAAGAAATTTTTCTTCACGGTTTATTTTTTTATATAGGCAGGAAAGATAGATTTGGGTGGTACTTTTAATTTTTCACTTAAAAAAACCCACGCTGACTCTCTGACTATAAGTTCAAATGAAGGTAAAAAATAAAATAAGGTTTTTCAAAAAATTCTTTTGCTAATGGAGAAATAAAATTTGATTTTTTTCATTTAACTTTGACAAGTTTTTGTGCAATATTTAATTCTGACCTGATGTCAATATACCCGAAACTGGTCGCCTTCATTGACGAATTTTAAAAAGAGAATTTTGAGAAGACCTTATCATTTTTCCCTGCATTATTTCTTTAAAATATTTTGGGTAATTTTTAAAAATATAAAATTTTTTAAAAGATGTTATTTTTAAATTTCCTAGAGAAAATTAATTTGTTAATAAAATACCTGCTTCGTTTTTTGGGCAAAAAGCTTTGGAAAACACGGAGAGCTGAAACTTTAGAAGTTCGGGAAACTCCTAAAAGCCATTGTTTTTAAGGAAATTTAGGAAAATTTATGAATTCAACCTTTTTAAATTCTTCGAATGAAGAAGTTGTGTTTAATAACAAGTTGAAAATTTTTAAATTTTATGAAGTTTGTTATACCCGGCAAAAATGATATTAGAAAGAAAAGCCCAAAAAATAAAATCATTTTAATGAAAAATTTTTAATTAATAATTTTACATGAAATTTTCTCTTAATTTTAATCCTTTTTGTTGTACTCAATAAAAAAGTTTTTTTTCCCCCCCAAATCTTTGCAATATATGTATTAAAAATTGTGGTAAGTTGGAAAAAAAAATACTGAGGTAAAGAAAATATTAACAGTATTTTTATGGAGATTAGAACACGTTTGCACTTGGAGAATCCCAGGAATTTTACGAGATAGATTTTTGATCTTCTATAAGTGTTTTTTTCGGCTATCCAAAAACCCAAGCGACGAAGCAACCTGATTTAAAAATTAAAACCCAAAAAAAGGCTTTGATATTTTGGGGTTTTTTACTATTTCCCAATTTCAACTTTATTTATTTCCAACAATAAAGAGGAGCAACAAGTTTTCAAGATGTTTCATTAAGTCAAACGCCCGGCTAAAATTTGAAAAAAAAAAAAAGATTGTAACTTTTTTGAAACGAAATTTGTTATAAATTATGAATTATTTCAATTCCATTTATTATGAAAAACATAACCTTAAAATTTTTAAAGCTAATATCAGTTAACAAATCTTAAATTTTGATAAAAATATTGCGAAAATCAGTAAGGTGGCTGGTACACCGTGATGAAAAAACTTTTAACTTCTCTCTTTTATGTTAAAAAACATTGAAGTTAAAATTTTTAGCTTGAATATCTGGGGAAATGTTAAATTTATAAAAGATCATTTTCACCACCATGAGCCGTTTATTTTTTTTAAGTTCGGGGAAACCTACGTTTTTAAAAACTTTCTATTGTTCCAATCGACGGTGTCAGCCACCTGCGGTGGTCGTTTCCCCTCGTGGGTCCTGCTGCCAGAAGCTGTTTCTGGGTTCTACCCCCCCGCGTCTATACCTGTTCGGCTTCCCTGATCAACACCTTCGGGGGAGGCCCCGGTCCTGGTGCGCGTGAACTGCGCGTGGGGTTTCTTCCCCCTTCTCCCCGCGTCTGTGGCGCGGAAAATCGAAGCAATCCCCTTTGACACTCGGCAATCCAATCCCTTTCAGCGTTTGGGGCTTACGTAGGGGGGGCCTTTAAAATTTTTTCCCCGGGGGACTTTGTTTGTTTTTCCCAGGATCGGATGTTGTGGGCGCCGCGCGCACCAGACACGGACCCGTAAGTGATTTGGGGTCTAAAAGAAGGAGAGTATAATTCCTTTTCTGCCTCATGTCAATTTACTCCCCGGCAAATCAGGGGATAAATGTCCGATAAACCCTGTAGATTTATTGCAAAATTTGTTCGAAATGCTCGGCCACAGGAATTCCTGTCCGGACAAGCCAGGTACTTTCCCTTGGTGGACCACTGCAGCCCTCTCCCCCGGGGGAAATAAGTCCCCCTCCGGCTACCAAACCCTTCTAGTGAAACGACGGCTGGGTCTTGGCGGTTAACCCCAAAACCGCCATCATCGCAACCCACTGGGCCATCCCTTTAATCCCCCTTTGGATGTTTAACGGGCCGTACCTTCATTCTGAGGGTGGAGTAATTGCTGTGTCGTCATATATCGCGATGCTGACTCCTGAAAGAGGGTATGTCCAAATAAAGATTTAAATAATGACGGAGCGAGAGTGCCCCCTGCGGCACCCGGGCCGTTAATGGACACTCGGGTGAGAAACTCACCCACCTCCCCGAGAAGGTACGGCCTCAAGGTAGGATTTATTACGCTTTTAATCGGAAGTTGATCCCCGGGGGGGCCACTTGTAAGCGGGCCGTCGTCCACACCGAATAAAAAGGCTGTTTTATTTCGAAGAAAACCCCGAAAGGGTCCCCCCCCGTTTTCAAACCCTCCAACACATCATTGGTTACCGCGGGGCCTAAAAATCCGTCGATAAACCCGGGTCTAAACCTGAATGTGTGTCGGATATTGCGTTGTTCTCCCCATCTCAAATTTTAATCTCTACAGGAGACCGCCTCCCACTTTTGAAGCCCCTGACAGGAGGCAAAGGGGCCTGTAACCCTAGGGGCCCGCGCACCCGCCCCGGGCTTCGGTCTTTCCCACCAGGACTTTTTCCATTATTTGGGGAAGTATTGCGCCTTAAGGGGCATTTTTTACCTCTAGAAATGGACAAGCGTTATCGGGAAGGTTTTTGGGGTTTCGTTGGTAATGCCTCGTCCCAGAGTTTTTTTGTTCTTTAGCGTTTGCAATTACTCGAAACTCGCAAGATGAGGGATCCGGGATCTGGGTTTCACCCTTTGCATCCAGGCCCGCCAGCGGGGCCCGCACGACTCCCTCGGCAGCACGTTTCCGAGGATTAGCATAGTCGCGGCCTCCCGGAGTGTCGCCGAAAAAACTCCGCCTTCTCGGAATAGCTTTGCAGGCCCAGGTTTGCCAATGAATTCTTTTATCCTTTCGGTAAACCCCATTCATTTCCATTCTACGGTTTAAAAAATATTTTAACTCCACGCCATCTATGATTCTATGATAGAATCAAAGCTAATTGACAGTAAACTATATATTTTCTCAAATTGAATTTTAAATAAAGAAAATTAGGAAGCAGTTTATTAGCTTTAAAATTAGTTAAACAAAATCAAAATAAATATTAAAATACAAAATTGGGGAAATTTTCCCTTTAATATTTTAAAAAATTCTAAACCAAAATACTAAGAAATGAAAATAAAATTGATATTTTTTTTTTTAATATCCGATTAATATTCAATTTGCATAGCTAAATACCATATAAAATGGATAAAATTATTAAAAAGCAAATATTGTTGCCCCAAAAATGGTCAATCTGGTTTTTAAAAAAAACTAGTCAAAAAAAAAGTAAAAATTTGTTATTTCATATCTGTTTAAGTAATTGAAAAAAAATAAAATTTTTTACAAGTAAGTTTTTAATTTAGAGTTTTTTTTAATTTTTTTATTTTCTTAACTATTCTCTCTTTAAAAAACTTTTTAAATTAAATTTTTTTTTTTACCATTTTAAAAATAAATTTTCCCTTTTCAAAGTTTTAAACTAATTTTAAAATGACAAAATTTAAAATTTCCATTTCAAGCGCTTGAAGGGACTTTACCTTCTTGGAAAAAATATGACAATCGAGACATTACCCACTTGGAATCTATGACATTTCAAAAGAAGTGCTTTTTAACGATTAAGGTCCGTAACCTGCTTACCTTTGCTGTATGAAAATTTTAAATTTAAAGATTAAGCTTTGTTTTGTATCAAATGATTGGTGGAACGCAAGGGGGAATGTTTTAGGGTTTATTCATCTTTCTCTATATAAAACAATGGATTAAAAGAATTAAACAGAACAAGTCAGTCATGTACAGTACAACCCCATGAATAATGGAAAATAACCAAAAATTTTTATTTCTAGCTATTTTTCAATACTATATTTTTTTGTCCGAAAAGATCGCGTTGTTTTTCTTTTGGGGCCCAGGAGCCCAAGTTCCATACTTGGTTCTGGAGGTAAGCGCAGTTCTGGTAGGGCCGGGGAATCCAGGCGCGGTTGTTAAAGGACCTGTGCTCGGGAGGTGCCTTGGGCCAGACGGGGAAGCGTTGTATCTGGAGGTGGAGAACTGGTGGCTCGTACTGCACCAATTCCGGGGTTTGGGAGTTTCTGGGCGTAGTCCCCGGCGGTATTGTGTAGGACACGGAGGATTAGGATTAGGTTTTGGTTAGGATTGGGTGGTATTGTTTCCCGGCATTTTCGCTCCGGGGTTGTTTTGGGTGGGGATGGATGGTAATTAATTATTTTAATTTTAAGGCTGCTCTAAAATTTACATCACACAAAAAATTTAAAAAAAATGTAAAAATGAATTTTTTTCGTTTTTTTGTTCCAAAATTAATTTTTCCCCAAAATTTTATCAAAGGATTTTAAAACATTTAAATGTCGGCGCCCTCGCCAAAATTTTCTTAAATAGATTTCAGTAAATATTTCGATACGTAACAGACCAGAAAATTATAGAAAAGCCAAATTTTTTTTCACTGCTCCCAAAAAAAACCCTTCAGATTTCTAAAATTTAATAAAGGTTTTTATGTATTGATTTTAAAACTTGTATTAACCTCAAATGATAACATGGACCGAAAAAAGATCCGATTTCTTTTCACATTCCTAAAAAGATAAACAGCGAAGGTTAAGGTCTTTTAGACAAAAAAAAACCCAAAAAAGAATTTTTCTTCATCGGTTAGTTTTTTTGCCCGTGCCAAAAAAGGAAAGATACACTGGTAGCCTTTGTATTTTACTTAAATATTTTTGGCTATTATTGAAATATAAGTCAAAGATGTTACTTTTAAGGGTTCACAAAAAAATTAAATTTGCTAGACAAATTCCCTTGTAGTTTTTTGTTCAAAAAAGGGATTTGGGAAAAAAGGAACCTGAAACTTTAAAGAAGTTCTAGGGAAAATCCGTACACCACTGTTCAAGGCAGTACGCGCGAACTATGGATTTTTAAATTTCTTTTTGAAACTTTTTGAATGAAGGAATGGGCTTTTGCAACTTGAAAAAAAATTTTAAATTTTGTGTAAAAGAGACGTTTCACGGGAACAATATAAGTAAGTGCCCGCCAAATAAATAAAGTGTATTTAAAGGAAAAGCAGGGTTTTTAATGATGACAGCAAACAATTTCTCCAACTTTACCCAATTTTTTTTTTTCATATAAAAAGAAAATCTTCCAAACACGTGCTCGAACACTGTGAACGGAATATGAAAGACTTACTAAATCCTTTACCAAAAACATTCACTGCACTGAAGGCCCCGCTTCGCTATGCGTAAAAAATGGCTGCAGTTCAGTTTACTGATAGGAGATAGTGATAGGAAAAAAGCGTCCAGTGAAGTGTTGTGGTATGGGTTTTAGTGAGGAACCTTTAAATCCTTACATAAGGGTTTTTTAAAATTTAAAAATTTGAGAAAAAAAAAACTGCTGTGGTAAAAAAATTTTTTCAACAACAACTGAAGGTAATTTTTGACGTACGGGGAGTGTTGGGAAATCCCCGCGACACCCAGATCCCAAAATTTCCCAAACCGCCTTTGGGGATGCAGCCCGGATGGGTGACCGTATGTGTAGGGACCGGTTTTAGCCAAAATGCGGTCGGTGTGTCCCGCAGAGAGACACACCAAGGGGGTATAGGGGCCATAAGGGCAAAATGCTGTGTAAATGATTCTCTGACAGAGGAACCCCAATAGACCTGAAAAGGGCAGTGGAATAGGCCAAAACCACCCCGATAAAAATTTAAAACTATGATGGTGCTTGGTAAACAAACTCGATTTAGAACATGCCCGAATTTCCATAGAGTTCCAGGCTTCTATTAAGGGGTTTTTTGGCTATACAAAAATACTACCAAAACAATCCCTATATTTAAAAATCTATTAAAAAACGAAACCTGCCAGAGAGAGCACCACAAGGGGCAATTGGTGAAAAAAGGGAAAGCTAACGTAATTGATCTAAAAGTAGAGGGAAACCCTAAAATCTAAAAAAAAGTCGCGGGAAAGGCCAAAACCACCAGGTCTAATCGAATCCCAAACTAATCTAAGACTATTTTTAGTAAGTAGAAGAAAAAAAAATTTTTAAAGATTCTGTTTTAACAAAAAAGTTTTGAGAAAACACTGACTAAATTTTCCCCCTTTTTTGTGTTTAAATGTGTGTGTATAAAATTCCTCTTGGATTCCCGCACCGCGTTCATGGGTACCAAATGTCTTTGTAATCGTAATATCTAAAACATCCAGGTTGATACTATGGTTACTTTTATAACTTTTAAATATTGATACTTATTTTTATAATTTATTTCAAAATGATTTTACTTTCAAACGTTTTGATTCTATCAAATTAATTTTCAATCTGTCCGTTCGTTTACTTCCGTCAACAGGGATACCATGATAATTGTCTGCCTTAATCCCAAAGTCGGTGAGAATTTTTTATATGTTAATTATTAATGCTGATGCGTGCAATTTTATTTGTGAAATATGTAGATTTCTTAAAAATAGCTGCTGTCATTAGGACGCCAATTATAAAATTTTAAATAATGGGATTATAAATTAATTAGTATACAGTCCTACAGAAATTATAGAATAGGTTGATTCTTCATGTATCTCTTCGAGCTCATTCTAATGAGTGGTGCCTTACTAGACTTACAATTAGTGCTATAAGTCTGTAAACGTCATTGTTATTTATAGGTAACAAATTATGATGTGTATAAGAGCTTTAAAATCTTGGACAATAAAGTGGCCCAATTTTATAAATTTTTGGTGATTTCGAGTTTTAATTTTCCAACTGTGTTTTCTGTATATTTTTTATTTTAATACTGAGTATTAAAGTAATCTTGTAACTTAAAAAAAAAACAGAAAGTAGAAAATTTGGTTTTTTAGCTCGTATTGTTTAATAATTAATTATATCAATATATTGGCCACATTGTCCATCATTATTTCCTTATTATTAGCGACTTGTTGAGATATAATAATAGACGTAAGTTATATAAAAATATGCTGTATTTAAAATTTAATATACATTACAGATAAGTCAGAGATTCAGTTTACCAGCCATGGCCCCAGTGCCCTCCCCAGTGACCTCCCAATGCACCACCCCATGCGACAGCTGGAGCTACAACGCCACCATGTCCCCAGCCGCCCAAGCCTCCCAAGCCGTATCCGCCGTATCCACCGTGTCCAACAGCAATGCCACCGGGTACAACGGCTCCGGTAACAACGCCTCCGGGAATTGGTCCAGCGGCTACGGCCCCGGTATCTCCACCTCCAGACACAACGCTGCCGTCAGGTCCAATGGCACCACCAGCTGCAGCCGGTCCTTTCACGACCGCACCCGGGTTTCCAGGTCCATGGAGGACTACACCTCCATGTAGCAATGAGGCGTAGGTTGAAGCCAAGCCGGCGACGAAGAGTGCAGCGACCTAAACAACAGAAAATCATACGCCATGAAGTCGATGTTATATACAAAGAGAATTGTCGATCTTACTTACCAAGGTATTCATGGTGTTTTGTAGGCGGTTGGTTATTTCAAGTGACTAACTTGCGACTACGATTCAATCACTCACCCCGTGTTCTTTTATATACGGTGAAGTGAAATAATTAACCTTCGAAAGGTTACTACCGTGCCTTACCTTATTCCTTGATCGTTTTGTTATCATTTCTAAATCATACGTTTGCAAGAGAAAAATGGAAATAACTCTATAAACTGAATGTTATTTACCTTTTTTTTTTTTAATTCAAACGGTAAACAAATACATTTGCAGGAATTATAGCTGAGGTGAAATTGTTACAAATTTGTCTGTTAAATACAAATTCTTTTGCCAATAAAGTGCATAATATCCCAAATATTAAATTATTTCTGTTAGACATAGCCAACATATTGTTAGAGCATTTTATATTGCACGATAAAAATATTTATGTAATTACATAAAATTCCTACAATTTAATATGTGCCTATGTTGTCATCAAGTAAAACTGAATCTAGGCTGTTTGATATTTCATTATTATACAGGGTGAGTTGGTAGAAATGGACCAAACTCCAGGAGTGTATTGTACACGCGAAAGTAATGTCAAAATCATATGTTTTTATCCGATTTTCATTTGTTTCTAAATTATAGCGTAATTAAAAATTCTAACTAGCGATCCAGCGTAAATGATCCAAATTTTCGCTTGTTTTCGAGTTAATACGTCTTAAATAAAATAAAAATTTCCTTGCATTGATTACACATGTAGAACATGTGACGTACCGGCTATCTAAATCAATTCTTTTGAAGCCCAAAATTATTTCAATAATTTTGTTGCTCTGATATCAGTGTCAGTTTATTGTAACATTGATTTGGCGTTTGTACATTATTTTGTTAGAAAATGCCACACATTTATTCAAATTTAGAATATGCAAATATGGTGTTCGTTTATGGTTTTCTTAATGGGAATGCTACAGCTGCAGTTGAAGAATATCGTCAACGGTTTCCACATTAGAGAAATCCTGGTAAGAACGTATTTATCAGAGTTTTTAACAAACTGTGCGAGACGGGAATGATTCCCAGTGCTAACATAACATCTGAACGAGTTATTCGACAAGGTTTAGAAGAAGTAGAAAATATTTTGGATTTAGTAGAAGATGATGCAACAAAGAGGAATAAAGGCATTCCACGAGCAAGGCTTATATCCATACCATATTCCCTGTTTCAATCATATTTGTTCAATAGATTTCAATATGTTTTTTATAATGGCTTCTGCTCTCGCCAATACATTGCCTCTTTGGGAGTTCCTCAAGGGTCTAATCTTGGACCTTTGATTTTCAACTTATTCATTAACGATATAAGTACATGTGTATCGTCGAATGCATTACTATTCGCTGACGATTTGAAGCTATATCGTAAGGTGTCCAGTCCCGAGGATTGTTACTTCTTGCAAAGCGGTCTTACAAATATTTCTAAATGGTGTACATCAAATAATCTACCTCTGAATATCAGCAAATGTAAAGTTATTTCATTCACACGTACATCTACGCCAATTACTTTCAACTACCAGCTTAATCAAATTAACATCGAACGTGTCGAATTAATTAAGGATCTAGGGATTTTGTTTGATAGCAAACTCACGCGCAACACATTATCAGTATCTCCCATGCGGCTAGAAGATCTCTTGGCTTTATTGTGCGAAATTGCAGAGAGTTTACTAATGGGGTAGCCTTGAAATCTTTGTACTACGCTCTTGTTAGATCCCGTCTAGAATACGCGTCCATCATATGGTGCCCTTACTATTTAACGCATAAACGCCAATTGGAATTGGTCCAACGCAGATTTGCTAAACTCCTTTGGTTCCGGCAAGACCCCACCGAGAGGCGTTGATCATATGTTTCTGTTGTTCCGATTTAATTTACCCTCTCTTAACTTTCGGCGCATATCCTCCGGTTTGGTGTTTCTCTGGAAATTGTGTAATGGCTGCATTGACTGCTCGGCACTACTTCAAAGATTACAATTTATAATCCCACGCCCTGATGTCTGGTATTCGAATACATTTTATCTACCGTTTCCTCGACCAAATGCTCTTTTAAAATCACCTATTTATGTGACTTGTACAAACTTTAATCTCATATCTTCGCAATGTGACATTTTTCACGATACTTTACATACAATAAGGATAGTCACTGCTCTTTACTTTAATAATTTTTTGTAACTTGTTACTCTTATTTGTTTTTTGTACTCGTTTTGTAATTTGTTTTATTAATTACTTGTCCAGTAATTGGAATTTTCTCTGTTGTACAATAAAGCTTATTACTATTATTATTATTATTATTATATTCAGCGTATACAGCACCTATAACCGGAAGATTATGCTAAACGTATGGAATTTTGTTGGTGGATAAATAATAATCGTCGTGTTGTATCGCGCATAATTTTTGCAGATGAATCAACATTCACCCGTGATAGCATTAATGATACTCGGAACTCTCATGTATGGTGTGGTACAGTCCACAGTTATTTAATTGGCCCTTTTATTTTTGAGAATCGCCTCACAGGAGAGCACTTCTTAAATTTTTTACAAAATGAATTACATGGACCACTAGAGGATGAGGATGTTCACCTTCGCTTGTCAGGTGAAGCAACATCTGGACGATAAGTTTCTAGGGCGCCAGGTTGGTCGCGATTGTCTTATTAGTTGGTCTCCAAGATCTCCAGACCTCACACCACTAGACTACTGTTTATGGGACGTTCAGATGAGAAAATGTTTCAATAATGATGGTAAAATAAAAGTATATAGACCCTGCAACTGTAGATATGAAAAACGATATGTTTAGACCATTAGACAGAGTGGTCGCAGATATCAACAACACTCTGTTTACACCTGCGGCCACTCGTTTTAAAACAGGAAATTGCAAATTGCAGTGAACACCTTGAATTTTTGAAAATAATTTTATAATATGCAGGTCTCAGCACTGGATAATTTTTACTTAAAAACTTTTTCTCTAAAATGGTAACAAGGACTATGGATGAGTATGTCAAACAACACTAAAGTGTCGACACACCGAATTCGGTTCTACAGTTGCAGAGAAAATGTTCCATTGTTTTGTTTTCAGCTTAGCAGTCCTTGTATGGCAGGTCTCTGGTTAGCCTCATCCAGAAGAAATGCTTCCTTAGTTAGCAATATCCATGCGAAGGAACGTTATGGATAGTCTCAGGTATCCTAATGCTGGCCGCTTGTTCTGATAAGTCAGTCTTCAAGAAGTTTTCATTGATAATAGTGCTGATCCTTTCATAAATCGCAGACACAGGCGGCCGAATGGAGGGTTCTATCTGCTTCTTCATTGCCAAGATTTTCATTGTGGCCAGCCAGCCAGATTACGATGATATTGTTCCTTTTATAGTCTAAGTAAAAGACTTTGTGGCAGACTTGTAGCAGGTTCGATGTTATTAGTCGGAAAGAAATATTTAGTATCTGGTTGAAAAAATTAGGGATGAAAAGCAGCAAAAATGTTCATTAATTGCCGATGAATGAAAATATATTTCAGGAAATAAAAATTTGCTGAAATTAATTATAATTTGAAAAGTTTGGCCCACGACAGCTCTTTTTCTTTACGTAAAAATTTAAATTCTTTAAAAGAAACACTCTCAGTGCTAACTTTTTGAGAAAAACAACAATGCTATCGTAGTAACTGCTGACATAACTGTTTCTTTAAGCGTAATCAGAAATAATTGTTAAACCGAGGCGTGTCTTGTGTTCTGTTCATTTGAAATGACTTCTGGTGATAAAATCTCACGCAATATGCTAATAGATAAAATTAATTGATACGCTTCAGCGAGCGTGCATGTGTAATAAAAAATCGCTCACCATACAGCGAGTACTGACTAGGTATTGTATACTAAATAAATTACTAGTTTATTAGATTTTTGCGGCATGTGAAACCTCCCATTAGTCCTCTAAATGTCAAAATCTTACGTCCAGCAATGGGTGAAGCTGTCGCTCCCTTCATGTTAACGTTATGGCACTGTAACCAGATGGATTGGAACATAACAGATGTATATACTAAGTGCTATAATGGAATTATGCATGCATATCTTAGTCATTATATCATTAAGCGTATAAAAGTGTATCAATATTTTTTTGCTAATCTCAAGAAAAAACTGCTACTCCGAAGCATTACTTACGAATGATACTTCAAGGTAATAAAGTAGGAGTGCTTCGATCTTTAACGACTATTCCAATCGACTATTATAAAAATAAAATTAAAAATAAAATGGGAGCAAATTGTAATAAGTAGTGCCTGTGCAAAAAAATAACGAAATATCAGCTTCTACATATTTTACATACCTTTTAAGAGAGAACCTTAAAACAGATTAATACCTTCACTTATGGACAACTCGCAACTAATAAACGATGCTAATGGTTTACAAAATCAATTCGAATTCCTTCCCAAATAAAGCTCAAAAGACAATACATAAACGATTACGGGTGGGCGTTAATTGAAGAGGATGTTACAAATTGGAAAAACCACTTCATGCATATAAATAGTAAGTAATCTAACGATGGATCAATACACGATTGTTTTATCATTTACATACTAAATACATTGTTTGCAATTTGTCATATTTAAGTTAATTGACGTTACATAATCTTCATTGTACCGATGTGATTATCATAAATTCATATTTTTACTGGTGGACGGCCGTTCTCTAGTTGATCATGACTAAAGCGTGACAAACGGTTGCACCCGCAGAGGCGCCGTGAAAGGAGCTGTGTTTACTATGTACATACAAGGAATCGAGTGGACGTTTGGTTATTATCGGTTGATCGGTGTGCGTACACCACTTTTTTGGTAGATGATATTAAATCATTCACCCTACAGGATACTTGCTTCGAATTGTTTCTGCTACGAGATGACATGCGTGTACGAGGCATGTTATGTGAAGAAGAGTCGGAAAGCATACTTTTAACATCCTACCAGCTTTCAGCATTGTTGCGGCTCCGTCAGAAACTAACATGGTGATTTGGGCTCCTACGATACAAAATTCTCTTAACGTATTTTTTATTATGTTTACAACGGTTTCGGCATCAGTTCCTTCAATCCTTTTACTGGCTAACAACAAGGAAGCTGCTGGACCATTACGTTTTAAAGGACGCGCCACAATATGAATCACGCTGTGTTTCTAAGCATCAGTAGTTTCGTCCACAGTGAGCCAGATTTTTTGATTTCTCAACCCGTCTTTTTCAGTACTTTGCACATGTGGTAAATTGTACCGCAATTGTCTTTTCGTTGGTAGCTTTCATGGTGGAACATATTTAAGCCAAAAAGACGAAAGTTTTCATTATCTACTAGGTGTTGTGGGATGTTGCACGTGCTCAACATGAAAATAAAGTCATACAAAAATTGCCAGTACGGAATATTGTTTCTTAAATTCAATTGTTTCTTAAATTCAATACACAAAATTTGCAACGAATGTGCGAACCTGTAAATTCTAAACCAAGGAAACGCCAAATATATTTCTTCGCATGCGATGCAAGAGGTACACCAGACTTACGTTCCATGTTTTCGAAAACACAATGAGAATCCGATAAATAACCGAACGACCGAACTCCTCAATGTCTACCGCATCACTGAACTCTGCATCCACATACCTATATACACGGCCCCGTACAGGCGTCTCTGCGGGTGCAACCGTTTGTCGCGCTTTACTTATGTTGCAGTACTACGTGGCGTACCATGGCAGTCGCACATTACCGCAGTGGTCATCGATACGACAATAAAAGATAACAATCTATTATTTTTTTATTAATACTGTGTCTACTTTTGCGCGGTACGGCCCGGACGGTTCCACTAGTTTCTCGAACATTATAAATAGTACACGCACACCGATCAACCGATAATAACCGAACGTCCATTCGATTCCTTGTATGTACATAGTAAACACAGCTCCTTTCACGGCGTCTCTGCCTGTGCAACCATTTGTCACGCTTTAATCATGACATTGTATTTCACGTACTTACTCGATAAATAAGCGAAAGGTGCTCTATTTGGGTAGTATACTACTACACCAAGTATTAATATTATTACATTTTATATAGCATCATGAAGTGATAATTCAAGATGTTTTTTCGATTTTCTGTTTGATTGAAAGATTTTTCAAAACTATAAAATAGAAAAATAAGCAATCGAAAAAAATGTATTGGGAAATTTATTGTAGTTTAAATATTATAAGGCCATGTAATTGTAATACTCGATGATGGTAAATACATTTTAGCAGTAGAACAAATGAGGAGCAGACTTTCTAAATGCATTTTGTCCACAATTTTCAACCGAAGCTGCTGCGGTAATCTATGAATGAAGGGCTAAGTCTCATGTAGTAAAATGCTTTCTACACACATTTTGAACCGTGTAAAACAAATCGCGAAAAACTCTTGTACATTCTATGTGTACGAGGTATTCGCCATAAATTCTCGGCCTGATAGACTTATCCAGGCTCGAGCGTGTTCAAACTTCATTGCGTATATATATTACGGCTCGAAGAGTAGTAGCTTTTAGTAGCCAGCCAGACAACGTAACTAGTACATACAAATGTCTTAGGTAACGAAAACTGTCCGCGTGGTCATTAATTCTTTAACAAAAGAAGGGCATACACCTAATCACATTAAACAACGTTTAGACGGCGTTTATGGTGATTTATCTCCTTCATATTCCACTGTAAAAAGTGGGCAAAATGTCTCCGTTTGGGGCAAGAATTACTCGTTCAGAGGTTGACAGCGGATGCTGTAATTGTCGTAAATATTGAACATTACAATACATTCTTTTTTGTATTTCTTGCTATTTCTTTTTTTCCATAGAAATGGATTTTGGATCTCATGGTATAATTTTGATGCATTTTCCAACCTAGCATCTATTTCTGTTACTTGGGAAGCTTCGTCTATATGGACCCCAAAATACTTAAAAACATCTGCTTGCTCAATCTGGGTATTTTCCAATACAATATTTATATTTTTATCTGTTTTGCCTAAAACCATGACTGTAGTTTAATTGACATTAATTTTTAAATTTCTGACTGCTAAAACTTCATTCCATGTCTCTAAATTTAATTCTAACTTCTTTTCATTTTTCGCAAACACCACTGAGTCATCAGCAAACGCACTGTTAAAGATATATTTTCCTTAAACTGGCATCTATTCTCCACTTCTAATATAATAACAATAATAATAATTTATTTCTTCAATTAAATGCTTGTAAAAAAATTATACAAGATATTGAAGACAATGTCACAATTGAAAGGCTTGAAAATACAAAAATTTACTATAATCTTATTTCTAGAGTGCACAGTCTAATACAATCCAATACATATGACTAAATGAAATACTCCTGTAGAGTTTGTAAAATTACAATATACCGGGCGTAAAAAATATCAGGAATGATGCTGTAATTCATGTTTAATGTGATCTTAAATACTTACTATGTTTTTTTAATGTTCCTGCTACTCATCCTTTTACTGAAAATTAGAACTGAATTTCAAAATAATATATGTACGTACATGAAAAAATGTTCAAGTGTTTAATTGGTTCTTGCTAGGCAATTCGTTTCTGGAATGGTTAGCAAATTTATCATAATCTCGATTCAATTTTTAATACCCTTCATCGACTGTTCAACATGTCTTCGAACTTACAAGCGTGTCATATGTAAACAAATGGAACTACATACTGACATTCCTTTTAGGTACGCGTTTCATAAACCCACAAGAATTCCTTGGTATACGAATGGACGTTGTTAAACAACGAATACTTCAGGAAAGACCCGCTGAAATAGATTTATGACGGTCGACCACATCAAACGCCGGCGCAGTGTATAGATTGTCGCTGGAATTATACGATTTTTAGCGAGCAAACAAAGCTAGATAAATGTAAATCGGTGCAATTGGATAGTGTTGGCGATCACCTTTGCGGGTTCAGTTCCGAAGGCGTGGTGCATTAAATATTCTTCACGTCAGGTATGTAAATTATACATGGGAAATAAAAAAATATGATTGCCGAACTATTATAACGGTCAATCTTAGCAAAGTAATAGGAAATGAAAAGTGAACTAATTATATTCTGCGTACATGCCTTATTACTATTTATATTTTATGTATATTCATAAGAAAGTTACATTAACTTTATGTGACCTTTTTAAAACCCAATACAGAAGAAAATCCGTAACCTATTTATATTCGTAAAGCAATGGGATTTGTAAATGATACTATTGTAGTAGTTCTATTGTGCAAATTGTTGAATTTTAAAAACATTAATAATTTGATGCTTTTTAAAAATTGTTTACAACTTGCACAGTCCATGCAGTACACATCTTTTTAGAAATTTGAAAGAAAAAGAAGCATTGTGCGTTTAGTTAGGGCGTTGTTGAGTTTTCTCAAGATGTACCAACCAAAAGAATCTGCAATGTCCATATTTTTTTGGTGATATCAACAATTTTAATCATTTTTGTATTACAAGACATTCTATTTTTACTTCACTATTTAGGCGATTTACAATCAATTGGGCTAGATAAGTTAAATCAATTTATTTCAGAACAGATCAGGCAGCATAATCAGTATTTTTTGGAAATGCGAGAGCGAAGTCGTGTCTTACACGTGTACGTGAACGAATATACAATTTATAACGTGAGCAAGGTGTTTTCAGAAATACAAGAGCGAAGTCGTGGCCTACACGTGTACGTGAACGAGTACGCCGTTTATAACGTGAACAAATTGCATAAATGAATTTGCGTTTACGCAATTTTGTCAAGCAAATGACATTTCACAGTGACATTCAACACAGCACACGTTTAGATGCGCTGAGTTCTCGTAAAATCCGGTGATCATAGGACGCTCGCTCGTACGGTATAATGTTATTCAAATTGTTTGGATTTATTGTATGCTATACAAATTACTTTCCATTTAATTAGCGAACCCCCATCCCACAAGGGGGTGGGAGACAATGGTAGTGTAAGGGTGTCAAAAGCATTTCATCTGCGCTAGTTTAAGAGACCAGTAGATGGCGCATTTGACGATCTGATTACTTCTTTTATTCATATTAACGGTGTAAATAATAAAAATCTGATAATCTTTGAAAGTTCAGAAGTATGTAGATTTCACCTTCAAACGTGGAGTTCCTGCCAAAACTGAAAGCGGCGTTTTACAACACTAGATAGATTTTACAAGTTTGCCAAGTTTCAATCCAATCAATGATTGGCACCATATCTTGCCTTATAAGTAGAAATCTTAAGTGATCAGAAGTAATGTTATGTAAAAACATTGAAAATAGATTGATTTGTGTATGTTGATGAAAAGAAACCACCGAAACTACAATCACTATTTTATTTTAACTTCCTAATGGTTAAGTACATACATTAATGGATAACAATTACGTCTTAGTAGAATAGCTATGAGAGTTCTGAGCCAAAACCCCATAAGATTTAACATAGGGGTTTACACAACAGCCCTTTACAACAGATACCTGTTCAGAAGCCGTTCAGGAGTCGTTCAAAAGCCGTGCAGAAGCCGTTTGAAAGCCGTTCAAAAGCCGTTTGAAAGCCGTTCAAAAGCCGTTTGAAAGCCATTCAAAAGCTGTTCAGGAGCCGTGCGTTCGCATGCACTGAGTCATCCCCAACCCCGAGCGGTATCTCAGTCCCCGTAAGAGCTACGGCCGTTTTGATGTTAAAATCGAATCACCCCGCCTACCTTGGAACGGTTGACCCACGTTTCAAATTTCCCGCCAAGGGGGCGGGGCCTATGACGTCACTTGTCATGTGACATGGCCGAGGTAGGAGTGGTGGGGATAAAAAGTAGATTTAGACCCCTATGTTAAATCTTATGGGGTTTTGGCTCAGAACTCTCATAGCTATTCTACTCGTCTTATTATTAGGAGAGTTGGAAAAAATCTTTTAAGTAAAAATTGAAACGCAGCTTCATCCCTAAGTACATAAATGCATACATAACACCAAATATGTCCATGTGGTGTGTAGCGAAAATAGGGAAATAAAATATACAAGTCTTATCCTCTTGATGCGAGAGATCCAAGAAGAATTGACAACTTCGACCAGATGCTTGGCCTCTAATTTAACACCATTGGATTATTTTTTATGGGGTTCCGCTAAGTCATTGGTCTATGCGAACGAACCACAGACAGTAGAGGATTTGAAAACCAACAAAGAACGCTGCATTCGTGAAATTAATACGGATTTATTCCATAAAGTAACTGAAAATTGGGTTCATCGAATTCGCTCCTGCATTCGTAGTCGCGGAAGACATTTGAGTGATGTGTTGTTTAAAGCGTAAATGCTATCGATGAAACTTTCAAATAAATACAAAAAAATTGGATTAACTTTTTTTTCTGTGTTTTATTTACATTTAAAAACATATTCTTATTGGGAAACTTACTTGTAGAATAAAACGCTTATCACATTGTTGAAGATAGGATTGTACTAATAAAGCAGGGCTAGTCAGTTCTGAATGCGACTGCGCAAATGATTACATTGTGACAGCAAAAAGAAAATATTTATGTAACTTAAAGAGCGAATATGCGAACAATTATATAAATTAAATATAAAATAATTGTAGATTCCAATAATATTAATATTGTTGAAATTTGAAATCAGAATTATTCGAAATTACCTAAGCAGTGTGAAGTGGTAATCAAATTGCGTCTCTACAATTGAGTAATACTACAGTTAGGCGAATTCTTAGAAGGATCTTAAAAATGTATCCGTACAAAACTTTATAATTTTTCCTCAGATTTAATGGTTGGCCGATTTTTGAGGAAACTGAAAACTTCATCATGCTTTAAACAGAAAAAAAAAACAAATTATTATCGAAAAATAAAATTCTCCTATTAATATTTACATCTACCGAATAATTCAGACAATTTATAAACGCATGTGCTAGATTGAATTTAGTACGCACATCTCTACAGTTAGATTAGTTGTAAGTGCGTCATCAGATGAAAACAGATTGACCAAACAATACACTAAATAATTATTGAACAATTCACACCAACAGAAACTAATAAGTGTGCCGGAATCACGAAGTAATTAGGTTATAAATAGGTGTTAGTATACCTCGCACGTGTATCATGTTATCTACCACGGCTACAATTTTCGAATATACAGCTTCTGTTTAGTATACAACAAGTAAAAAGTTAGGCATTCTCCAGCCTACAAATAGAAAGATTTTTTTATAGAAAATATGGAATATGTAATTTCTAAAGAACTGTTTACGTATATACCTTGGATTGCCTTTATAGAATTTTAAGTTTCTAACATTTGCCTAAAACAATCCATTCCGATAGCGCATTCCCTATCCGGAATGGGATAAATGTTCTCAGTTTATTCTACTTTTCTCTCTGGCGCGAATAAACTTCTCCGAAATCAAAAAGACAAATTTTTCGCTTAGAAGATACAAATAAATTTATTAAAAAATAAAAAGCGTATTACAGGATGAAGGTGCGGTCCTTAAACTATTTTTCAACGTAATCGCCAAGCCGATTAAGGCACTTGTCCCATCTGCGGACGAGGTCATACCCTTGGTATAGAAATCAGGTCCCTGTTGACGCAGCCACTATGTTGTGGTCCGACTGAAACCGTTGTCCTCCCAAAAAACCTTTCATGTCTCGGAAAAGATGAAAATCCGAAAGAGGCAAATCCGGACTGTGAGCTGGGTGAGTGATGACTTCCCATCCGAAATGACGAAGCTTATCCGTGGTGATTCTGGCGGTGTGAGGCGTTGCGTTGTCATGAAGAAACTTGACTCCGTGACTAAGTAGACCAGGGCTCTTTCGTCGAATCGCTTCCCGTAATTTATCGAGGGTTTCGCAGTATGTTGCTGCATTTACAGCTTCGCCATAACGCTTAAACTGAAGCAGAAGGACGCCTTTACAATCCCAAAAAACAGTAGCAAGAACTTTTTTAGCCGATGGAGTAATGCGAAATTTTTTGGGAGGTGGACTGTCGGGATGCTTCCATACTTTGATCTTTGCTCGTAGGCGTCGTGTGATGAACTCACGTCTCATCTTCGGTTACAATATCCATAAGAAACGAAGGGTCGTTATGGTAACGTTGCAGGTTTTCCAAAGAGCATGCAAGTCTCGCTTCCTTATGCGCATCCGTGAGTTGCTTAGGCACCCACCGTGCAGAGGCTTTTTGGTAGTCAAGCTCAAAGAAAAATAAAACCAAACAACGGCCAAATCAGAGCTAAAGAGAGTCTTACACCAAAGGTTTCATCAAACGGACCTAGAACATTTATAAAGGAAGGCAAGAGGATTTTAACCAAGCATTTTACAAGAAACACATACACTACACACACGGGGGCTTACAGCTGTAAGACGGTTTCTCAATTCCTTGAAAGTAAATTGCTGAAAATAAACGAACTTATTATTCTTAATTTTATATTTCATTGTAATCCCCCAATATATTGTTTCACTTTCCCCCAATTTTCTTAATCAATACCACTATGTAACATAAACCCTTGGATAAGTGCCTAGAGTATTAATAACTTTGTAAGTTCATATATTTAGTTTAGAAACACTTAAATAAACAACAAATAAACAATCGCAATTAACTTTTTTGCAATATTGTGATAGCTGAATACTTTATTACTGTTAGTACAATTATTTGGAACATCTTTAAATTTTGAATGGGGTTAGTTACGGATTAGGTTCGACTTGCTATTCGGGTTGATTGCAAAATCCGTTGTTAATAGTAAGATTCAAACTATCCCCTACCTCTACTACTGTGATGGTTCCAATAATTTTGATGTATTTCTAGATGCAAACAAAGTATTCGCACCATCTATTTAAATATGCACATGGCTTTACCGTTATAAGTATTTTTTAACTTTTTACATTTGAATGAGATTAATAAAAGCGTTGATTGAATAGTTGACTTCTATTAACGACTGATGACGCATAACAGTATAAAAGGGTAAATATGTAATATAAAAAGCTTATTATATAAAATATACAGCGTTTAGCGTAATGTCGAAGATTTGCATATTGCAACAATAAATATCTACGCGTTCGAACTTGAAATACATTTATATTAATAGATGTAAATTGTTTATGAGAATGTAAAAATTTGAATTCTTATTTATGATGTTTGTATATTTATTTCTCAATTGAAAACTAGTATGATCTTCAAGAATATGCACACCGTCTGAACACTTCCAGATTTTACTGTTTTTGATTTACTTTGTATGTCCTGTTACTGGAACTCTGTTCTGTTGGACAATAAACTATTATTATTATTATTAATATTACTATTACTATTATTATTATTATTATTATCATTATTATTATTATTTGAGCAAAAGTATTGATAACAGACTCTATAATAACGTTTTGAAATTATGGAATAATTCATCTGCAGCCATTAATAGTCATTTTACGAAAACAAATTGGATAGAAGCTGTTTAGTTACATCATATGCTTGGGCTAACTCTATTAGATACTTTTATTAAACCGTCATCCTCGACTAATGACGTTAGCACCCTCCTTACTCATTGATTTTGGTAGACATTTTAACTGTCAAATTAAGAATAGATAAAAATGTTGACATGTAAGGAAAATTTTGAAACAACGATTAATTAAAAATAAAATATTTTATTTCTTCAAAAAATAAACTAAAGTATATTTGTTTAGCAATGATTTTTTTTTAATTAAATGGTCGTAATCAGTGCCACGTCATGGGTATCAGGTGCCCTTGTGCAAAAAGCTTCTTGCGCCCGCCTACCCAAGAAGTCTGTCATGAAAAAGTATTTAATATTTGCTTCTGAAATTGTCCTTTCAAAAAATCAATCTTATATGCTAGCATACTATAATAAAACGATTATCATTGTTATCATTGTTAAAAACGTCATTGCACCTTGGTTTCTTACAAAAAAGGCGCCCTCCGTATTCAGATGCCCTTGTGCAGTGCACAATCTGTCTAATGGACGGCTGTGGCCATAATTTCCTTAAATTTTTAAAACGCCTTTGTCTGACTGTAAAACAATTTTACGCTATTTTTATTGTCTCTTTTTATCCGATCGTCTAAAATATTAAATCACCAAGGAGTATGGCGATCGTTAAGAACTAGCTAGCGGTGATTGATGAATCATTCATCAATCACCGCTTCTCCAATGTACATTGTAATAGAAAGAATTTTAGTTCGATAGTTCGGTCTATCTACTCAACTCATTTATTGACCCTGATGAAGCTTTAAATAAAAGCGAAATATTGGTGAAAATTTAGGAGTTACATTTTTTGAAACCTTGGTCGTCATCCCTACAGTTTAGAACCGCATGTAAAATATTTAAATGATCGGTTTTGTCTTCATGTTAAATAAATATTTAATTTTGTCGGAATAGTTGTTACTATTAGTTTTCTTTAATATTGTTTACCTTAAAATGGCATGTGTTTACTTTTACGATGTCTACTAAAATTACTATTAAAAAAGAGAAGCTACTATTTTTTTTAAATGGTGTTGACGTCATTATTCAGAAGTGACTGTTCAAAAGGAGTATCTAATAGTAACGCTGCACACACATGATGTAATTGATCAGCATTGTATGACCACTATTCCATATTTATGGGACACTCAGTATATGAATATTACTCTCTTACTTTTTAACTTTAGCAGAAACCCCAGATCAACCAAATCTTCTGACATGTGGCAAAAAGAATACTAAACAAAATCGCCGAGAAGTATAAAGCAACTTGTCCAACACAACGGTACGAGAGAGATACAATTATAAGCGAATTTCAAATACTGACAACGATAGACAATGGGTTTTGTCCGGTATACATATACATATTTTCTTTATTTTCTATATTTTAATTAAATCTATTAAGCTTATTGACTACATTGAGCAACAATGAAGCTGCTTCTTAGATGAAAATGCCCAATTCTGAATGAATTTAACGTGCCGAACACCAAATATCATTTCGAAAAATGTTGATTGGCTCTCGTTTCAGAGATATTCACGTTTTGTCCGTTGTATAGGTACTATGGCATAATAAAATGCAGTTTAGTAAGATAAATACATGGTATCTGTTAACCCTTGTAAAGCAAATGTACAGCATTCGCCATTAGTAAAATCACAGAAGAATCATCATTCGTCCTTTACATATCAAGCTCGGCCTCGTCAAAAATTTGGTAAAACCCATGGATAAGAATGGATCAGCATTCAAGTATATGTATGAAAAATTCCCTCTGCTCGGTGAAGCCAATATTAAAGAGGGCGTTTTGTGGTGTCTCACATTAAAAACAACTCTTCAAAGATCCCAACTTTGAAAAACTTCTTGTAACAAAAAGTGGCAGAAAACTTCCTTGGGAATGACAAAGCCGAAAACTAGAAGGAACTGATGTTGGCTTTATTTCATGAACCTATCTGCAATATGTCCTTAAAGATACACTTCGCTCCTACTTCAATTTTTTCCCTAATAACTGCGAGCAAGTCAGTGATGAGCACTACGAACGTCTTCAGCAGGTCAAATGGTCCACGTCAATGCTGGCTGATTATTAGATTTGATTAAGTAGAGATGTTTCACAGCTATGCCCTTGTCTAAAGCCCGACTAACAGTCAGGTAAGATGTTATTGAGACGAAAGAAACTTCTCAATTGATCACACATAATCTTCTCCATAATTTTAGACAATACCGGAAGAATACTTATCGGCCTCAGATCGGTAAACTTTCGGTACTGGGGTCACAATTGCTTTCTTCCAGCTGGACAGGAATATACTGTTAAGCAAGCAGCATTAATAGTGTGTGTTAAATATGGAAAAATAGTAGGACAACACATTTCCAACATAAAAACAGTGATACCATCACAACTAGCAAAGTTACTTGTAATTTGTGCAACATACCCAGCAACTGCAGTTTCAGTCACCTCTTCAAAAGCAAATTCCGGGGCTTCATTACTGTTTTTTATATAAAATGCAAACATTTCCGCGTCGGCCACAGCATTAGGAATGCCGTCAAGAAAAAATGTTAATTTTGTTAACATCTAATAGTTGGTCAGGAATAGTCGGCCGTGGCTTATTATTTATATTCAAATATTTTAGTCTGTGCCATATATCTTTAGGTCGAAGTCTAGCTATTGAAAAATTAAAGTAAGCCTTCTTCTCAGGCTATATTGCCTGAGCAGTATAATTACGCAGCATTTTATAATATTCCCATTGGTGAACCTGCCTAGACCTTTTAAAGTTAGATAAAACTCTGTCTCTTAGATTCATCATTAGCTTTATATTATCTGTTAACCACGGAGCTGTATTACTTTTAACTCTAAGACGATGATAGGAAGCGACAGGCAAATGTTCTAAGCAGATGAAAGTATTATTAACGTGTATTAGTATTTACAAATATACATTTTTTTCTCAAAAATACGTATTCATTACAAAGATACCAGCCAAATCAGCATTTTCTGTCATAATCGTGTTCATCACATAGAATTCATTAAGAAATGATTATTTGAATCTCTTAAGCATAAACTTTTCGAAATTTTGTTGCCCAGTGCTAGAAGAAACGTAGATAGAAAGAAACTTAAATATGAAAATCAAAAAACAGGTTAATCGTACTAGTTTAAATAAGCAACGAATAAAAACTATGCCATCCATAAATCCAATTGTATCTACGTTTAAAACATAATTTTCTTATTTCTTTATCTTTCTCAAGACGCAAGATATTCTTAAATCCGAACCTGCCCTTCACGTAACGCGGATGTTGATAGGTGTATCTAAAATAAGATATAATTATTCTCTTAATCATTGCTGCAATAGCGATACCTTAATACGAAACAGCAATAAGTGTGCGGCAATAGCACGCTTCTATAATGTCGCCAATGGACGGACTCCACCCGATTTTATCAAAAGTACTTTCTCGTCCAACCTCCAAGGCTGTCATTTATCTAACTAAGTACAACGTTCACGCTATACGTCGGTTACGTAGATGCCTGATTAATATTAAATATGTTTACAATGTCTTCAAGAAAACAGTAACTGAACTACCGCATTTTCGTTTGTTAGTTTCGAAAATGTGACCACCAATGTGACCGCCGCTGACTGGAGACGGATGTTCTTCCTAAAGCTGAACCGAGCACAGTTATTTAGAGATTGGTGTTTGGCGAGGTCAAATCATAGGTATAAAGTCTACGGTTAGAGTTCAACGAGGTATCATTTGCAAACGCCAAATAGACAAGACAACATGAAAGCCATTGTAAGTAGCTTGCAATACATACATATATGCAAGACAATATATCTCTTTATTCAGTATTTTCATATAAAAACTTTAGGAAAAATATGAAATAAATATTTCTCTAATAGTTTGCAGTACTCTTTGTCGTCTTTGGAGTCGCCACAGCTAGTGGCTGGGGATATGGACATGGTGCCGCTACACTTGTCGCACCAGGTGCTCCAGGAGCTGTTCTCCATGGACCAGGATCAAAGACCACCATCGTAGGACCAGATGGTAGCCATGTAGTAGCAGGAGCCGCTGGTGGTGCTATTGCTGCCAGTCCAATTCCAGGAGGTGCTGTATCCGCTGCCGTAGCTCCTGGTGCAATTCTTCATGGCGCTGCTCCACTTATCGCACCAGCTGTAATACCAGCTGTAGCAGCTGTACCAGCTGTTGCTGCTATACCAGCCCTAGCCGCTGCACCATCTATTGTAACTGGTCATGGTGGGGCTGTAGTCTCAGGACCTTCTGGCACCGTTTACGGAAGCGCTATTCCTGGTGGTTGGGTTGGTGGCCATGGGGGTGCTGTTGCTGGAGTTGGTTATGCTGCCGCCGCTGCTGCTGCTGCTGCTGGAGCCGGACATGATGGTCAATGGATTCCAGATGGCACAGAAGGTTTATACGACGACGGTTCATACAAAGGTGATCACGGATGGTAATTGTCCTTTGCGATGATCCTCTAGCCGGTTTCTAGTGAAAATATGTTACGACTGCCCGTGTGTTGATTTTATTAATACGCTTTTTTATGTACATTACATAAATGAATAAATAAATTATTTTTTATTAAAATTCTTTTGTGTTGCTTTTCTACTTCTACATTATATTGAAAACTTTTATAATTGCATATGCACTAAACACAAAAAAGCAATATTCAACAATGAATATTTTTTAGTGCCAAGCATAAAATATTAAATAAATTCCAAATTCAACCACTAGTAACTCATTTGATGTATTTGAAAATATTCTAACCACAATTTTGATCAGTTCGATAATATTTTTGGCGATTACCGAAATATTCACTGTTAGATATTAATAGGTCTTTCTTTAAAACAATTCAACTTTCTGAAATTATATCATATAGTACAGCTACAACATGCATATACATCGCAAATTGTAGGTGGACGTTCTGAAAACTTTTGAAATGATCTTCATTCAAGTGTTAAAGAACTTCAGATAGCAACAATAGAGGAGTTGAAAATTGAAAGTATTGTTCAATTCATGTAGAAAAATCATTGATAGCTTAAATAATGTTCTTAAAATACTACACTTGTTATCTGAGGAGATTACTTTTGACAACAGAAACAATGACGCTCCCATTGACAACCAGAAAATAGAGCTATATAGTGTCTATGTAATATTACGTATACTACATGAAAATTGCAACACCAAGAAGGGATGCAATTTTTTCATCAAACTTGGCAAAAATGTATAACTATTCAAAGATAATAATAATAATTGATTATAATTTTGTTGCAATGGATCAAGTGGTCATGACATATCTGACACTTCATGCAGTCTTTTTTGACATTAATGTCAGGTGTATTTCCTGTGAGATTTGATTCAATTGTTACTGTTTTCTCTTGTCATACTTTTGTTTAACGTGTTTTGGGCGTTTTATTATGCCTAAAGTGTGGCAACATGGAAATTACCGCCAGTTGAGCGAATTCGACAGAGGTTGAATTGTAAGCTTACGCGGAGGTGGTTTTTCGTTCAGCGTAATTGAAAATCGCTTTAACCGGAACCAATTCACTATCATGCGCTGCTGTCAATCATGGACTAGGGAAGGCCAGGAAAGTCGCCGAACCGGGGACCGAAGAAGAACTAATGAGATGGAGGATCGCCACCTTCGCCTAATGGCATTTAAAGACCGATTCTATAGTACCAGGTCAATTGCTGATGTATGGTTAGGTAATGAAGGTCGTTCCGTGACCCTTCGAACCGTTTATCGCCAAATCAGAGCTTTCGGTTTGCAATCCTATCGACCACATCTTGTTTTGTCAAAAGACTAGTCACCGTTGAAAAAAGTTGAGGAAGCTAAGTAGAAGGAATCAAGTGTCATGAATATAGGGTACGAAATTTTCACTATGCTACTTTGAAAATAATCTTAATATTGTATATTGAGGTTTTACATTCCATTAAATTACGAAATATTAACCACTCTAATTGAGCTCTTCCCACCTAATTTTTGTGGGTTTGTTTCCTAACTTGTCCAATAGTTGGCTGCTTTTCTTTGCCTCATCCGTGATCTTCTTTCATTTCTTCCTGTCGTATATTCGTTTTGGCCATTGTTCAACTCCTATGTTATGTATGTCCCTTATTACCTGGTTTTTCCACCAGTTTTTTGATGTACCATTTCCATTCCATAATTTTTTTACGTACTTATCGCTATTCATCCTTTCTATGTGCCCGAACCATCTCATTCTTTGGGATTTTATTGCTCTGACTATATTTGCTTTCTTCAGAATTTCTTCAATCTCGGGGTTCATTAGTCTTTGGTATTCATTCCCTATTTTCTTGGTGTCGTATATCTTTCTCACAATTTTCGCTTCAAAAATTCACATCTTTTCCTCCTCTCCGGCTGTTAGTATCATAGATTCTGCTGCATACAACATTACTGGTCTAATGACAGTTTTATGTGTATATTCATCTTCGTTCTTCTATTTATGCATTTACTTTGCATAAGGGATTTGTATTTGTAATATGTTCTATATCTTGCCTGGATTCATTGTGTAATCTCGATATTTCTGTTATTTTTGTTATTGATTGTTGTTCCTAGCTATTTAAAGTTCTCTACTACTTTAAATTTTAAATCTTCAATTTCTATTTCTTTATTATTTATCCTTGTGTTGTCTTCATTTATTTCCATATATTTAATCTTCTCCTGATTTAACCCACTTTGTCCAGCTGTTGTTCGAATTTTCAGTAACATTTCTTTCAAACTTCTCCTATCCCTTGCAATTATGGTCAGGTATATTGCAGTCTTTTATTGCTCCATCTAAGAGTATGGTTGATAGCCCATCTCCTTGTCGTACTCCCCAGTTTATTAGGAATTCTTTGGATGTACCTTCTTAAGGTACGCTTGACGTCCTTGAATGTTCCATTATCATTTTTGCTAGGTTAATCAATTTCCTGGGTATTTCCATTTTCGTCAAGTCTTTTGTGATCTTATTTCGCTTTAGACTGTCAAATGCCTGTTTAAAGTCAATAAATATACTTTGTACTTGGATGTTTTGTTCGTAGCATTTTTCCACTATTCGATTTGTTATAAAAATAGCATCTATTGTTGATCTTCCTTGGCGAAATCCGTATTGGTATTCTCATATCCCATTTTCAATGTATTTCTTAATTTTTCTATGTATTAAATTTGTTGAAACCTTGTACAGAGTATTCAAAAGTGCGACTCCCCTATAATTTGCACATTAGATCCCCTTTCCACAGTAATAGTATTATTGTGAAGGCATCCTTTCGGTTTACCATACTCGAAACAATAAATTCTGTATCCTACGCTTTAGCTCATTTCCTCCATATTGTATTAATTTATTACTGATACCCGGACCAGCGATTTTGCCATATTTTAGAGTGCTTATTACTTCAGCCACTTCTTCTTCAGTTGGTGTATTCTGTTCCTCTGTACTGCTTGTTGTGAAATGCCTTTCCTATTCGCTATTTTCAATATTTATCATCGTTATTTTACGGTGTTGTCTTCTAATGTATTCATATAATTTGGCGTCATTCCTATTATCTTTTCCCCATTTCATCTATTTTTTCGTCGATTTGATTTTCTTTGTTTTCAATGACTTGGCAAATACTTTAATCGTAGTGTTACTCATCTTTAATTTCTTTTTACAGTTATTGAGATGATTACTTTTAATAATTACAGAATTAGCCTAGGTCTTTATTGCAATCAATCCTTCAGGGTATTATACAGGGTGAGTTATCTCCTCGGGCTCGAAAGATTGTACCCTCGTGAATGGAGATTTCTCAAACTCAATTCATTTCAGAGTTGTTACGACTTCTTTGAAAAGTCGACATTTACAGAAATCGATATTTCTCCGGAAGTGCACATTAAATAGATGTGAGTTTTGGTATCTGGATTAAGCATAAAGGCATAAAAAACCTCGTATATTCTAATACTTCACTTGTGGTTACTCCAACAAAGGCATAAAAAACCTCGTATATTCTAATACTTCACTTGTGGCTACTCCAACTCTACAGTAAAGATTTACCTTAATGTTTGTTGTAATTATTTATTAGCAGTTCTCTCAAATTTTTAACATTTTTCAGTATAAGCGTCTTTAGGATTATAGTTTTACATGCAGAACTTAGGGTATAATATATGCCTTTAAATTTCTATATAAAATTAATAATCCATTTTTTCTCTGCTTACAGGAACTTGCGTAGAATGAATTTGCAAAAATGAAAGTAACATAATACCTACATAACACATATGTGACAGAAAATGGGTGTGTGTCTAGGTCGTTAATAACAAATAACCACACGCATTGCAAGATAAAAAAATGGCCTTAGAAGAATTTCGAGAAAAAAGTATGGCTTGCTTAATTTACATATCTGTGACTATTGTTAGCATTATTCCACAATAGATTTAACATTTTTAAAAACATCTCGTTGTAATCATTCGTACTTATAGATGCGAATATTTTCTTTCGGAGAATAATGTCAGTTGATTAGATTCTTGAGGTATCTTTGGGATCTGCTAAAGATGTGCCTTGGTAAATTTTGATGATCTTGAAGATTTCCTACAGGAAGTATGAACCCACGTGAGAATTAAACTTCCACCTGTCTTGCGGAAAGATGCAAATGCAGATGAATTATGATGCATAGGCTTGGTCGAGGTCACCACCTTCCTATATAATACTAACCTGCTAGCGGAAACTTATCATTTGTTCAGTGATAAATATCAGTAAACACAATGAAAACTCTTGTAAGTAGTGTAACTGCATTTTCTCCTTAATTGCATACGATTTCCTCTAAATCTTCTCTCTAATATATTTTCTTCCTTCGTTTTAGGCGATATTCGTATTCGTCATGGCCATAGCCATGGTCCATGGAAGCGTAGTAGGAGGAGTACATGCCAGTGTCGTACCAGGTTCGGTAGTTGTTGGAGGCGGCGTGGGTCATTGGGGTTTAGGAGGTTTGGGTGGTTTGGGAGGTTTGGGAGGCTTGGGTGGTTTGGGTGGTTTGGGTGCTTGGGGAGGACGCTGGGGACCATGGGGCGGTGTGTGGGGTGGTTGGCCTGGTGCGGGACATGATGGCCAATGGGTTCCTGATCACTCCGAACTGCTATACGACGATGGCTCCTACAAACCCGCACATTATGGTTGGTAAAGACATCTCAAATTCCACAAAACGGCGTGATCCTCAAATGAAAGATAAAGACTTAAGTTATGTACCATTCATTGTATATTTGCAAACGTATAATAAATTATATATTTTTTTAGATGATTAGTATTTCTAACACTCTCGCCAACAAGACATTAAAATTTTGATCCACTATTTCTTTCCTTACCTGAAGTAAAAAATTTGTTCTTGATTAACAGTAATGCATAACTTGCAAGAGAATGTGTTTAGAGAAGAGAATTTAAATACCAATAACTAAAAAAATCAAATTAAAAATCTGTGAATCTGTGACTTATCACTTGTTTAATCCTTTAGAATATAGTTTACATAAACGAAGTATTTTAAATGTAAAGTATATGTATATACATAATTAGCATAAGAGGAAGGATAAATAAAATAGAAATGAAGAACACATCTTCATTTTGTACTCGTCAGTTGAGCATGTCAGTTGTATAAAGAAGATCCGTCTCTGGTTTGTAGTGTTGTGTCCACAAACACAAAAGTAAGTATTAACATTTACACATATATATAATAGAGTTAGAATTTAATTTTAAAGAAATGGACACTGTTGATCTTTCTTAAACAGAAATATATTTAGGTAGATAATTTTTAATATTTCTCAACGCGGTAGATATTTAAAATATTTAACTAAACGAAATTGATACATTTAAAAAGAATAACAATTCTAGATTTGGTTCATCAGTAATCAATGATAACAATTTCCTTTTTTTCCTAATTATAAGAGCAAATATTTATTTTTTGTTTTATTAAGATTTCTAAACATGTTCTTGAATATTGCTAGATACTCATTTAACAAAATTTTTAATCAAATATTAATATTAACTCGAGATATTAAATATTCTGCCAAAAAATGTTAAATAAATTTTGAGCTAGAAATTCTGTATTGTTTAACTTTATTGATTTTTGTTTAATTACTTAGGTAACATGGCCAAACGCAAATCCCCAAGTGATAATCTTTAAAATCTTTTTTATTTCTTCTAAATTCTAAGTTTATAGCAGTTTCGTTCTTTTCTTGATATTAATTCAATATATTTATGTTTTTTCAATTATTTGGTTATATCTTCTTCAAATTATCTTGTGTTATACCTAAAAGGAATTAATGTTCTTCTTTAGAACTTTCAATATTATTATTTTCTTGTGAATTCGAGTAACTGTGAATGTTAATTGCTCAAAATACACTAGAATATATTACAACCTGTACCAAAAAGTACGCACCATATGGAATTTTTTTTTGTTATGGACTTTTATAAAATTATAGTAATTCAGAAAGTTTGAGCACCTTTTAAAACCAACTTGACACCCATTGATCACAGTTTAGTTCTACCGTATACAGGCTGGGCATTTAAAATTGAAAGAGGCTCACGAGTAAAGTACCCTTATTTTTCAAAATAGACGAAAATATTATTAAAAAAAGTTGTTTAGAATTAACAGTTATATTCAATCAAAATCACCGCCTCCTATCTCAAAAATAAAAAAATTGCCTTTTTTTCTGCATCATCCTGCTTAAGGTATTCGTAATTGATATAACTATTAAAAGACGAGTATTAATGGCACTCCTTAGGTGGTTTGAGTTGTTATCAAGAATTATTGAAAGTTCCATGAAAAATTTACGTATTTTCAGTGCATTTTATTCATCTGCTCGGTGAATTAGGACATGAATGGAAACTATTCTAGAAATTCCGCTTTAAAATAAGTAATATTTCAAAGTAACGTAATTTAATGTCTTTCTGAGTTACAGTTCAATATTGTTATAAGTTTTGTATATTTTTTCTTGTCAATGTAGAAAAATATTCTCCCCAAAACTACCACTTATTCCTTCATGAGTTTGAATACTATCAAATAACTGAAACCATTAACGAAAAAAGGTTATAATTTGAAATATTACATATCTTAAAGTATAATTTCTAGAATAGCTTCCATTCATGTTCTAATTCACCGAGCAGATAAACAAAATGCACCAAAAATACGTGAATTTTTCAATTAACTTTCAATAATTCTTGATAACAACTCAAAACCTAAGGAGTGCCACTAATTCCCGTTTTTTATTAGTTATATCAATTACGAATACTTTAAGCAGATTAGGGGGCGGTCATATTTGAGTATAACTATTAATGATAAACAACTTCTCTTAATAACATTTTCCTCTATTTTTAAAAATAAGGGTACTTTACTCTTGAGCCTCTTTCAATTTTAAATGCCCATCCTGTATACGGTAGAAGATAAATTGCGTTTAATGGGTCTCAAGTTGATTTTAAAAGGTGCTTAAACTTTCTGTATTACTACAATTTCATAAAAGTGCATACCAAAAAAAATCCCATATGGTGCGTACATTTTGACACACGTATATATTATGAACAGGTATCGCAACAATTTTTTACAAAAATTAGAAAAAATACTATCTGAATTTCTTTTGTCACCTTTGTCAATGCGAGGGAGTCAGAAAACAATGATCCTCTTGTCAGGTTATCAATTAACTGATGCTATAAAAATAAGGATAAAAAAACTACTAACAACAACAATATTTCTAGAAAAAGTAGTTATAGTGCTTCACTATTCACAACAATAACTACAAAAATAAATTAAGAAAGAATGTTTTTTTTTGTTTTAGTTAAAATTATTCACAGCAACAAACTACTGTTCTACGAACAGTAACCCACACATTGAGTATTATTAATATTATTACCAATTATCATACAAAATTGCCCTATAACTTCAACATTCAATATCTACCTTCGCTTGATGTTTCCTTGCAATTACCGAAAACAAATTATAAATATGCAGTCTACCAGACTTGCATACTAAGCAAGGTCTGTATTGTAACCAAATCAAAATTACATAACATGCCTAACCAGAACACTGACCTAGGCAATGGAAAACTTATCAAACAGGTTGGTGAGTATTCATAAAGTTTAACGACCGAACCTGACATATGGGATACGGGCACAGATGGCCTACATAAAAGTTTTTGTTGGTAAACGATTTACAAACTGGTCAGAACCCAAATAAAATTAACCTTGCACTTCATGAATGCCGATGTAGGAAGCATCTGATATTCCAGTTTCATTTTAAAGACTGGTTACTACTATCAGATAACGGGAACAGGAGAACCGGTATCAAGACAAACATGAATGAATTCAATGAAAAGGCATGAGATTAAGATGCTTATGTATGCAAATGATATTGATAATTCTTGTAATGGAAATTCTTTGATAAGTTCAAAGACTTCATGTTATATAAACTATTAACTTGCTTTTTGAGTTGTTTAATGGTTAGTTTTTTATTCTTTTCAATTCTAAAGATAGATTTTAAGGATCTCGCTTAACATAGAATGTGAGAAAAGTTTAAAATTCAACCATAAATTCTATTCTACGAAGAATTCTGAGTAACTTAGAACTGTAGAGGCTGATTCATTTTCAATCCTTACCATGAAGATCTCGCTTATTATTAGAGATAGAGGAAAGCTTTAAATTTGGAAAAGTTAAATTTTGTGTTTGTTGTGAACCCGAAGATAAAATGGACCTGGAAAACGAAAATAGCTCATTCTCTTCTTTTACTGTACATCTATATTTAACCTTGCAGAGAAAAACTGAAAACACATTCTCGATGCCACTTTCAATCTTCTATGTGGTGTACTCGAAATTTTTATATGACGTTTTGGTTCTTTCTGGGCATTGTCAACTCTATTATTTCTTATCGGCGCCATATTGTATTCTGAAACCGTCAGAAAGGGTTTTTTTCAACCGTGCATGACATGTTGACAAAAGCTTTTGATATTATGCTTTAATTGATGAAGAATACATTTTAAGATTAAATAAGGTAGTCATGAAAAAGAGGGCGAACTAGGTTAGGGGACGAAGTATAAGCCATTCTGTTGAGTGTTGGAATCCATGGAGGGTACAATACGCTGGAAGACGAAGGGCAGGTTCAGGTTGAATGCAATCTGCTTCTAAAAGCATGACGACAACATAAAGGTACCGAAAAATAAATGCAGAAATGGGTCTAGGACACTTGGGCGCGGCCGTCATTTAGGCGCCGCCGAATAGGCGCTAAGCATTTGGGCAAAAGACAATAGGGTGCGAGGACATTTGAGCGCGAGAATAAAAAGAGATTCAAAAATATTTGTCGTAATTGAAACAATTTTCATAAGGTTTTGACGCATTTCATGCCATGGAACAAAAAAGTAAAATCGAAATTAAAGAAAAAAGTAGTAGTAGTTTATGTTTTCAAAATTACGTTTTGTGTAGCTTTTTTTAAATCACAATCGAAGGTTATTTTAAAGAAAAGGTATTTAGAAGACTTGCATCATACTTAGAAAATCTATCGCACGGCCCTGGGGAAAGTCTTACATCTTTGCAGCGACTAGATAGACTTGTGTTTATTCGTCTCATGAGGGATCCATATTGTCTGCCATTTTCCCAGAGAATCGACAAAACACGACCTCAACCTTGCCCATCATTCACTGAGGATTCGTTATATTAAAACTCCTATAAGTTACATAAATAACACTACTGTAACCCTTAGCGCTACCATTCCTACAGAGGGTTGAGGCAACTTCACACATTACAGCACACTTCACGTTTTCAGACCAAAACCAACACGCAGCCCCGATTATTATAACAAATTTTTGTAACAAATTCCCAGATGATGCATTTCCACTGGCAGACAGTGTAATAACTTCGTAGTTGGCTATTTACATTCGTAACTTCTGAATATATACCTTCCTGTAACATTTACAAACTTTCTTGTTTAAATCTGGCTATCTACTATAACATCTATCCATTTGTTTTTCGCCGTAACAGTAATTCAATACATATATTATTTCTTTTCTTTTACCTCTTTGTAAAGTGTTTTATTCAAATTTCAAGGATGTAAAGCAGACTTAATTTCGTTAGTAAAAAAACGCAAAGGTGATAGATCCACTCCTTTTATAGTTACAGGGATATACAAATTAAGAAGACAAACCACAAAAAGTTACTGTAACGTCATACAAACCATTAGAGTTTACAACCGTGGTTAATAAAACGGAGCACCCGTAGATTTTCGCAAATATAAAGTATAAGAAGTACATCTTGTTTCAATATTAGCAAACAAAGGATTAAATGTTGTGAGATTACTCTAAAATGGCTTGTTGGTGTTCCTCTAAGTAGCCAAATAAAATCGAGACACAAACAATTCTGAAGATCAAAATCGGTTACACAAACGTGTTACTTCAATGCTCAGTAGTATCCTCGTTAAGCACTTCCAAAGGGTTTTTCGATAAATACTTACAAAAAAGCGACACTTAAGTGAAAGTAAGAAGGCACAAATTGTGATTTTGAGTTTTAGAGAAATCTTTCAAAACTGAAATTGTTCAAAAGCTAGTGTTCACGTCGTGCTGTTCCATTAGCCACAAATAGGTTATAAGGGTACTGGATCTTATAAAAATAAGCCAGCAAGCGAGCGTCCCAAAATAACAAGAATTAGAGAACCGTCTGTTATCAAGACTTTCTTTTCGAGATAGAAAAAAACCTTCCTCGCAGCTGCAGCTGTTTATAGAAATTAGTGCAGAATGTGGTCCAAAAATTTCGGCTAGTTACCGTTAAAAGACGCTGAAATACTGCAGAATTAAAAGGTTATAAGGCAAGGAAAAAGCCGTTATTGTCCCGGGAAAACAAAAAAAACAGTTTAGAATGGGAAAAAAGACACCAACATTGAACAATTGAAAACTAGAAGGGAGTGTTGTGGTCCAACAGAACGAATATAGACTATTAAAAAGACATTGCTTTCAAATTGGATGCTATAATCCTGATAATAATTTTATAGGATAAACATTGCTTTTGATAAATAGAATATACCCATAGTTCTTTTTTCAGCTTTTTGATATCTCTAGGAGCCTTTGCGTGTTGCAGAGTTAACGAGGAATTTCATAAGGATTGCATCGTTCCTACACTTACATAAGCACGGAGGTGGCAATATTGATGTCGAGATGCATATCATCACAGGGCGTTGAGAAAATGTTACATGAATAGCTAAACGTACATAGAAGTTCTAAATGTGACACTAAGGCTATCGTATGCAAAGCTTTCTTCAGGGGAGCTTTTAGAAATCACTTTTTTTTTAATAACTCTCTGCTACACAACTCGAAAAACCAAAGAATGATTACATGAAAATGGATTCCATCTTCTGGATTCCCAGACCAAAATCCAATCGAGCATTTGTGGCACTTTGAGAAAACCCAATTAAAGGGTCACAAACACTCTTCAAAAACACTATTTGAAACCGAAATAAAAGAAGTGTGGAAAAATACTCCGAAAAACTGGTGGTTACGGTATTACTTTACATATAGAATTTTATAATGTGATTGTAATCACCATTAAAAATATATTTCAATAAAGTTTTAAGTTTTACAAAGTTTAAGGTACTCCACTTCTTTACTAATATTGTTATTGTTGTTACATTATAGATCTCATGGCTCCACGGTTAACAAAATTAGCAATAGCAAGCAGATAACATTGATACACTAAATTATTTATCAATCAAACAACCTGGAACATACGTGAATTTAAGACATTGTATACGTAAATCAAGAATTTTGAACATTCCTATATCTCCACCAATACATCAACATCTCACAATGATTATGCAGCAAACCGCAAGGTTGATCTAAATAGTTACGTCTGAATAGACAATTCATTTCTATTCGACATACATATACACCGGTAATCGTTGTCCGCTTTTTTCAATTATAATCGACATTGAATTTTTTCCTCTCTTGAAAAATTCCTATAATTATTACGCTTTTAAAGAAATAAGTATTACGTAATTTATGCACTGATTCGTGTCCACCACTCCCTATGTCAAGGGCCTCTGAGGCACACATATATGATTATTTTTACGAAGTAAAAAAAAGTAAATAAACTTACGAACTGGGGGTTGTACTTGAATGAAATTGAGAGAATGGGAGGTCAGAATTTAGTATAAAATAGCAAGGCACTTCAAACCAAATCACATTTGTCCATTTACCTAAATCGTATCACAATGAAGACATTGGTAAGTGCATATTGCATTCTACAACTCGTTACAATAATGGAATAGCTCAAAAATTAACTTATCCTAACCTATTCAAGCTGAGGTTCCCCATACCAGTGCTACAATAATCTTATAATTAAGCTTATTAGAGCTATGAGTTTTAGTAATAACAAAAAGTGACTTCTTGCAAAAGTGTATTTTAGAATTAAGCTCTACAGTGCGTGGCAAACAAAGAAAAGAACAATTAAACCAAACGTGGCGATATATTCAGTGGAAGACAGCAAATTTTAATTGATTTTATTGATTGTGAAAACGCATTTTGGATTTTTTCGATGCGACATTTTACCGAGTAGCAGATAATAGCTATTTTCTAAAGCATGATTCGCATTCTAATTAAACAAATACTTTGAACTTTTAACTTCGCTATCAATTCCATTTGTCTTTTTAAATTCTGTACCTTTCAGAATTTTGCTACGACCAGATAGGTGATGGATTTATATTCTATGTTGCTCCAGCATAAACAATAATATAACAGGCTCTATTTTATTCTAATTTCACAACAGTTTTCTAGTTGTGAATTTAACATTAATCTGTGAGTTGAAACTAGGAAGTTGTTTTATGCAAAAAAATTAGATTTCTTTAATTTTTTATGAGCAATAAAGTTTTGTAAACTTTTCTAATCAGTTCTAATCTTTATAACTTTGAACCAAACTTTGATTTTCTCACCTCTTTGCCATTCTGTATAAACGACAACATTTTCATAAGATACTCCTATTATTGCTACTTTTTTAACTTGTACCTTCTAAACTCTTTACCCTGCTCCATATATAAAAACATTTTCAAAAGGTAATGTTGCTACCAAAACGCAAAATTTGAATGTTTAATTTAGACGATTGCTTTAATTCTGAGTTTAAAATAAGGTTTTGTTAGATATATAAGATTTATAATTTATTTTTGAACCAAACTTTGAATTTTTTTACTTCCTGGACATTCTCCGTAAACCAAAACATTTTCTAGAGACATTTCTATTACTTCTGCTTTTTCAACTTGTATCTTCTTACCTCTTTAACATCCTCCAAATATACAAAAAACACTTTTGAAGATAACTTTGTGTTCTTTTCAGATTGTTTTCTGCATTGTTGTCGCAGCTGCTAGAGCCAGCTGGCATGGTGGTGTTGCCATCGTTGCACCGGCTGCTCATGGTGGAGCTCTAGGAGGCGTTACCCATGGAAGTGCCGTAATTTCTGGTCCAGCTGGCTCCATTGCCACACATGGAAACGGTGCGTGGGGTGGTGATGGTGGTTGGGGTGGTGCCTGGAATGGTGGTTGGCACGGCGCTGCTGGATGGGCCGGTGGTGCTTGGGCCGGTTCTGGACATGAAGGACAGTACGTTCCAGACGGTACCGAACACCTCTACGATGACGGTTCCTACAGACCCGAACATCATTACGGCGGTGGTCATGGTGCTCTTGGTGTTCATGGTGCTCTTGGTGTTCATGGTATTCATGGTGGCCACTGGTAAATACCAAAATAAAAAGATACCTGTCCTCTCAGTGATATGTAGTATAAGTATATGGTGTTACATACTGACTAATTTTAAAAAGAATAAATTATTATTTTTTACATTTTTGTATTTGTTTACCTTTAATCCAAACGATGATACTTGTTTGATTCAAGTTATACAATGAACCTTAAACAAAATAGTGTCAAACGCAAAGAAGTAAGAGAGAATCAAGAAATAAGAATTTCATTTTATTAAATCGATATACAGTGTGTCAACCTGGTGCGTGTGTGGAAGATAATTGCTTTCCTTCCACTGCAGTCAAACTAAAACCACCGAAATAAAAGGAAAAAGTATTTGCAGACATAGAATTATAACCGAACGAAGCCAAAGCAACTTAATCAACATTTGCAAATAAAATCGCAGAAGCAAGGAAACAAGGAAATAAGGAAAATTGCGGTTCTTTGGAAACAGCGCGATGGCTTTGATGTATCCCGAGAGTTGTTGGAAACACTTACATAAAACTGAAATCGGATTTTACAAGGTATTATAAAAATAAACATATATAATGGGTATTTTTTTAAGCCAATAAAACTTAAAATTATAAAAAAATAATACAAAAAATTAAATTCTAATCAAATTTTTGGTATTATTCGAAAGATTATTCATGGCATTAACGTTTGAAAATGGTTTCGGGCATGTAGCCACCACGACTGTTCTTGATGAAGCGTACTCTAGACGTCCAAATTTAGGTTACTTTTTCGAGCATTGCTGGCCGTATGTCACGAATAACACGAGCAACGTTGACTTCCAAGGCGTCGATTGTTGCTGGATTATTGACATAAGCCAGTGACGCGTACCGTCACGTAGCCCCACAGGAAATAATCGAGAGATGTCAAATCGCAAAACCTTACAGGCCAATTGACCGGTCCGTTCTTCGAAATTAACATCGTCAAATTTTGATTTCAATAAATCGATGGTTGCTGTCACCGTCTGGAACGTAGTGTCATCCTGTGAAAACCACATCTCGTTCGGATCAATATCCTCCGCATTTTCAAACAATAAACCCTTAATCATGATGCGGAAATGATCCCCAATGACGATAACGCGAGCTCCGGTCTCATTTTTCAAGAAATTAGGGTCAATAACGCCACCGACGCATAAATCGCATCAAACAGCGCGTTTTTCCTAATGTAATGGAGCTTATAGAGTATCTTGTAGATTGATCCCACTCCATATGTGGCAATTTTGTTTATTCACAAACTCGTTAAGCCAAAAATGAGCCTCATCGCTGAACATAATTTTGCGATAAAACAACGGGTGAGTTTCCAACTGCTTTTGAGTCCAACTGGCGAAAGAACGACCCAGATGATGATCTCGTGGCTTTGATTCCTGTACCAGCTAGATCTTAGGCGGATGTAGGCCAAGATTTCTGTGTAAAATTTTCCAAGTAGTGGACAAACAAAGCCCCAATAACTGTGACCGACGACGAATGTATAAATTGGGATCTTCTTCCACACTTTTGTTTACAGGAGAGATATTCTCTTCAGTATGCATATTCCTTGGACGTGTTGGTGTTATTGCATCATGTAGTGAATGTGTGGTGCGAAATCTAGCTACTGTTCGCCGGATGGCTTGCACAGAAGAACGATTATGTGAGCCACGAAAATCACGAAATCGGCTGTAAGTTGCGCGAATCGATGACTGATTCTCAAAATAAATTCGAATAATTTGGTAGCATTGCTCAAGCGTGAGCCTATTCATGATGGCTTGCCAGAGTATACTGATCATAAATGTTCAAAAAGTGAACGCAGTATAACAGCTCGTTTGACAGTTAACTTTTTCGTAAGTTCTATCAAGGCAAAAAAAAAGATTATTATATATTTTATCTAGGCCAAAGAAAAACCTCTAATAACTGCTGTTCAGAAACGGAACCGGTTGATTTGGGCAAAAGCAAAAGCAAATTGGTCTTTTGACCATTGGACCATTTTCAGTGGCGCGTCTAAGTTTGACGTTTGTGTAGGGTAAAACTGAAAACAGGTGACTGGGAATAAAGAGAGGGTTTTCATAGAGACTGTCTCAAAAAGACGGATAAATTTTTAAAAGGGCACATGATATGGAGTTGTATGTCTGTCAGTGGTTTGGGTCAATTGGAATTTATTGAGGGTAAGGCGAATGCTGCAAAGTATTAAGAAATTTTGGGGAGACAGTTCGTTGCCCGGTATTGAAAAATTGTACGGAAGAGACTTCGATGTCATTGTCCAACAGGATAGCGCCTAGTATTACACCGCACGTTCAAACAAACAATGGTTTGCCCAAACGAATGTAAAAGTTTCGTCTTGGTCCTCAAATAGCCCGGACTTAAATCCCGTCGAAAATGTATGAGGTGAAATGAAAAAGTACCTAAAAACAGTCCTTAAAGTACTAAATTAAGACAAATCTGGGACACGATAATTTCTTAATTTTGCAACAAGCGAGTAAAAGGTATGCCAGCACGTATTCGAGCGGTTATCAAGTCAAAAGGAGACATCACGAGTTGCTGGAGTCATTAGTTAAATTGATTTGGTTTTGTGTCCCAACTTATAGTTGTTAAAACTTGTTCTTTTTTTTAATTCAACTATTTTTTGCAGTTAAAGTATATATTTGTTATCCTTACATGTAAGAATTTCTTAATAAATATGTTTCGTTTAAAGTATGCGTAGAATCTCTTTCTTCGTTAGGGCTCGTAATAAAGATTTTACTATCACTCTATTGCCCCACCATCCATTAAGAAAGATAGGAATTACGTTAACAAGATATAACACAAATCACAGATAAAATGAAATTTAACGAAGTCAGAATCACAAAATCCACATTTTCCTGTGGGTCTATTGGTTACGTACTCTATTAAACCAGCCTTATAACAAATTATCTACAGATTAAAAGTTTAAACGTTCACTTTTAACAACATATAATTCAAGAAACCGTTATCAAATATTATGTTGTGTTATATCTGATTGAAATAGTTTAAAATTATATAATTCTTGTATAGAAGTCAATTTTCATTTTTTTATCAAGGTCATACTTACAAGAATTCTGTAAACAACGTTCCTATATACACCTATTTTTTCCATAATAAGATCATGTTTGAATAACCAAACAGTGCTACACTTTGCCGTTGAAATTTCTGATGACTAAGTCTTCTAATCTTTACCCTTTAAATTGCTTTAAGTTTGATTAATTATGACAGAGAGGGTGATAGCAAGGCTTGTGCGATAATACAGCCAAAGACAGAAATTCAGCTGCAACTGCTTTCATAATCGTGAATACGCTTATTGCAGAGGTAAATAGAATTATTTTGGCGGAAATAATGTTCCATTTGCTGTAAAAATATTAGCATTAGAGCATGTAGAAACTTGTAAAGATTCAAAGGTAGGACTTATAAGCTGTATTAATAAGTTACATCATTGTTTAGAAGTAAGACAAAGCGCAATACTATATAGTTCAGCGCTACAGGCCCTAAAAGCCCTTTACTTCTATTTTCTTAACTACCTCTCTCCACTTCCTTGCTCGCTCTCTCCAGTCATAAATTCCAATTCCCTATGTGTCCTATGTTACTTATTGATACCATCCGTTCTTTGGGCGTCCTTTTTTTCTTTCCTTTTTTCCTCCCTATAGAACCTTTTTTACCACTCTGTTTTCCGGCATTCTGATTCCTAGCCATCTAGCCTTTGAGAGGAAATTTGGTTGAAAGATACCTGAAGCAAACCCTGTTTTCTTCTAGAGCCGCTACAAACTGCTTCATTAGGCCTAATTTTATATGTAATGGTAGAAGTAACACGTTGTTGGTATATACAAGCGGCTCATGCAAAACGTTTTACTACCAGACACAAAATATTTCCTCTTTGGCCAAGCGCTCACATTCCAATGCCTATCCTTTGCCCGACTGTCCCATTCGCATTGAAGGTAAAGGATGTTTGTGAATCCGGCGTAATCCGGTCGTAATAGCATTTCTATTACTTTGAAGTCACCACAAATTAATCATATATTCGCAAGATTGTCAACATCAAACAAATGTTAACTAACAGTAGCAGTTGTGCCAACATTAAAACTTATAATCGAATATCGCTGTAATGTATGTTCATTACCTACCGCTAGGTAGAATACGCACTTGAAATCAACTTGACAACATTGTAAAAAAACTATACGTGCTAGATCAAAACTGAGAACAGTTCTAAAATCAGCATAAAAAAGTGAATTAATAACGCGTAAAAATATAAAAAAGTAAGAGGATATAATTCATATGCTTACTTAGAAGGACAATAATTTCATAGGAAGACATGTAATTCGTAAAACTAAAACAGCGTTATCATAAAGAAGGAAAAACTGCTTCGTGTTTCAGGATATCCATATTTCTTGTTTGGATTAAATAAGTAATAAGTAAATCGTCATTGAAATTATTATTCATTACTAGCTGAAAAACCCAAACCTCAAGGGTTTAGGTGAGAAACAATTTTCGATTACACACACAGGGATACTAGCTACAGTTTACCCACCCCAGCAAATTTTCTAAGTCTATACTCATAAGGATACCAACTGCAGATTACCCACTCTAGCAAATTTTCTAGGTCTATACTCATAGGGATACCAGCTGCAGTTTACCCACCCCAGCATATTTTCTAGGTTCATACTCATAGGGATATCAACTGCGGTTTACCAACCCCAACAAATTTTCTGCAATTTACCCACTCCAGTAAATTTTCTAGGTCTGCACTCATAGGGATACCAGCTCCAGTTTACCTACCCAGGCAAAGTTTCTATGTCTACTCATAGGGATATCAGCTGCAGTTTACCCACCCCAGTAAAATTTCTAGGTTTATACGATAAAAGGGTTATTAAAAAACAATGTTCAGAGTAATAAATCATGCCAGTACTTAGCATAACTGAACCCCAAAAAGATGAAAATTCAACTCAATAATTTCCTGTCTGCCTTACCTATCCATGCGTTAATCCAGAGACACACTGTATACTCATAGAGATACCAACTGCAGTTTACCCGTTCCAGCAAACTATACTCGCATTTCGTTGAGGGAGAATTATGAATTTTCCATCAATCTGTCTGTATTCGGTTGTGTTCGGTTCCATACGATCACGATTCCAATCGGTTGTGATCAATTATGCTCAGTTCCAATCGGCCCCGTTGACTCTATTTAGTTTGGTTCGATTTCTTTCAATTACGTCCAGTTTTGTTCGGCATCAACCGCAATAAAAATAACCTGCAAAATACACTTTTAATGCTGCGCTTTACACTTGTCAAGATAAGGTACCATGCGCATTGATTTTGCTTTGGCTTTTCTGATTGTTTTGACAGGAACCCCTATGCAACATTCTACTTGAGGCAGCGACGGTCTCTGTAGCCGTTATGTATTCTTCAACACCGTGACACCATATGAGAAATCCTACAAATAGAACTTGCAACAATTTTGGTAACACAGTCTCTAACTTTACTTTCGCTTTTTTTCACTATTATATTCCTCGATTTTATTGGTTTTTCAGGCGAGCATCTTTCCTTTACCGAGTCGATAAATGGCTGTAGTCCTCCTGCTACAACAACGCACGCACAAAGGGTACATGTGTAAGCTGCTGTCTTGACACGTCATTTAAGAATACTTTCTTCTTGCTTCATTTGATTGCAAGTTAGCGTGCGTTTTTTATATGCAGGTGCTTATTTTATGCAACTGTAGTATCTGCGAACGTTCTTGTAATGACATGATATTCTTCGAAAACCCACCAGCAAATTGTATATGAGTCCACCAGCTATTCTTGCCGTTAGAACCACATTTAAGCACACCTTACTATTACATTATTTCGTTGATCTTTCCGGCGCGCACGCATCCCCTATTCCTTTGATGAATCTCCGAAGATCTCATGCAACCACACATGTATTCTATTTACCACCGATACACTATTTTGTACCAGATTTCGCCTAAAATCGTAGAGTTATGTTTGCGAGCTGTCAAAACTCTTTGCTTACCGATATCGACGTTTCAAATACGAACGGTGACCGAATTATTCAAGACTCTTGATTTTTCTTGGTTCAAGATGTGATATTCTTCCCGGGAAAGTTATCTTTCGTTTCGCTTTCGCTTCTGGAATGGTAGAAATGACGGTAGTAAATCTTAGTAGGCGTGTTTGCAGCAGAACGGCTATTTTATAAGACGAACGTCAGTGGCATATAGTCTTGATACCGCAAAATCCTCTTCGATTCGATTTTTTCGAGCTGTCCTTTCCATAAACAAAAGGATATAATTTATGACTTTTAATGTATAGTACGTTGTATCCATACTCAATACATTTACATAATTTGTTGTAAAAGAAACATAATTTTAGTTTCCGTTAGTAAAATTAGTGTATTACTGTGTCCGTTACTTACTAGACTCTTTTTTTTCAACGAAACTTATGTCTTCTTGTGTAAGACAGAGAAAAGAAAGCAAACTAGGGGAATATATAGGGAAGGGGTTGCCCACACCGCTTCGACTCGTTAAAATAAGGAACTAAAATAGTTCAAACTGTCAACTCAAAGCACCTTCCAACAATGGAGAGCAAATATCACAACGATATATACAAGATGTGCCAACTGTTTGGGGTTTAGAATTAAAATTTGGAATATGTTTTACGTATACATATAAGGAAAGAAATTGTCTAGCTATACGAAAAAGCGTATATGCAACGGTAAACGCGAATGAGTGATTCATCACAAGCGGAGGGGTTAGCGGCAGTCGACGGCTCACACCGATGTGAACCGATCTTAGTAAGAATTTCTAAGTATTTATTTCATCAGAACTGGTTTTTATTTTCTTCTTTAGAATTTCTTATTAGTTTCGTCTAAGCTTCGTAGCAACAACAAAATAAATATGCGAAACTCTCATTTCCAGGCGACCATAACTTCAAATTATTACATGCGTTTTTGCACACAGCAGGTCTACAAGTCAACATTGTTATAAGCATACTAACACCTAACACGCGACCCACATCGAATCGATCGAATTCCACTTAATCCCCTCCTCGCTCTCCCGCCATACATATATAGATATAGCTAATTTCACATTTTCTCGAGATATATGGTAAGTATCAGTGCATAACCTAAAAATATTTGTAACTCCACAAGATGATTATCTACAGTGTGGCCCAACTAAATTAACTCTTTCTAATGTACTGCATCCTACACTATTCAGCATTATTGTATCCTACACTATATTCTGAATGATTTTATTATGAGTTTATTATATTTTAGTCTAATAGCTTTGGAAATATTTACAATTTTGATAAGAATGAGACCTTGGTTCAGCAATCTGTCTCTTAATTTTTAATGTAATTCTATTCTCTATGGTCACCCTGTTATTAGTTGACTAATTGATAATTGATTGACTAATTAGTTGACCTATTGTAAAAATATAACAAACAATAAACAGTGACAACAAAGAAGCATGTAAACGAGGAAAAAATGCTATAACAAAAATTGAAAAATTAAAATAAAAAATCTACCTCAAAAATCAAAAGTTGGGGAAGCTGATTTCGTTTTAACTAAACTGAAATCAAGAGCCCGTAGATATTGCATCCATACCATGCATACATAAACTTTGATCTGAACTATAATTTTCAAATTACGATAGTCTTAAAATTAAGGTTAGTAATTATTATTTATATAAATTTTCGAGCAAAATCTCCTTATTTGAAATACGAAAATGTGTCACAAAATGTATTTGATTTTAAAAAGGTGTAACAAGCCTTTTCTTACGCAATTTCTTCACGGATTACATATGTGCATATGATTGTACACGTAGGTATTATGAACGATATCAAGAATCTATAGGAACGGTACAAGGAAAAGTTACTCAGCAATTACATATTTAAAAAAAATATATAAAATTTCTAAATCTTACATTATTCAATGTAACTAAAAATCTAACAAAAGCTTATCACTAGGCTATATTATACCGAAAAATATGAAGCAGCAAAAAATATTAAATGAAAATTAACAAAACAAATAAATGAATTAAAGTACATTCTTAGACATTTTTAATTTGACAATTGAAAGTTTTAAAATTAGCCACTGCTTGATTTATAGCATTTCTTCTTAGTCAAAGCCCAAGTTTGTCAAAGCAAGGTCAACTACAAGAATTTTCTGTTTATTTATTTACAGAAGCCGTATTTCTGTTGTAACGTTCCGTCATTACTATTTCCATATATTTCACAACAAATTTCATTTATATGAGTGGTAACTTTAAATATTTTCCTGAATAAATTATTTTGATATAAACAAAACAAGTGATTTCAGAAACGGGGGTTGTCTTAGAGGGGACTACGAGGTCAAAAAAATAGTATATAACAGCAACGGGCAATCCATGAGCTATCAGTCGTTGATTTCATAGTACAAAACAATGAACGCCTTCGTAAGTGTCCTTTAACTTTCAATTGAAACTGATCAGATAATAATGCTGTTTGTAAAATATTTTAATTTTGTATTAGTATTATTATTTGGTGTTTAACGTCCCAAGTATTATTCAGCCAAATTATTATTACTAACTGATGTTTTCTTTGATAGAGTCTTGCAGTTTTGTGTGCAGTCCTAGTCGCTGTTAGCGCAAGTGGTGTTGCCATCATTCCAGCGACAGCACATGGTGGTGCTATTGCCGGACATGGCGGTGCTGCAGCAGTTATTGCCGGTCCAGGAGGTATAATCGGTCCAGCAGGAGTTCTTGGTCATGCCGGACTCGGTTTAGGTGGACTAGGTTTAGGTGGACTAGGTTTAGGCGGACTCGGTGTTTTGGGACATGGATTGGTAGGTAGCGGAATCGAAGGCCAATACGTTCCCAGCGGCAATGAATTGTTATACGACGATGGATCATACAGAGCAGAGCATCATTTTGCCGGGGATCATGGTGTCGGTCTCGGTCTTGGTCTTGGGCTCGGTCACGGAATCATTCATGGATGAAGATACCAAAACTAACTCCTGCATAGTCCCCTCCCAAACCAGTGATCTGTTAACGTATAATTGTGTATATGATTTTTTTGTGTGAGAAATACATAGTATTTATTTGAAAATTGAGTTTGTCTTTTATTTGCAATAATCGGGTACTCTAAATCTGTGACACTGTGTTTTATTTGCAACTAAAGCCAATAACAGAGAACCAGAGTGCATGTAAATTTCCCCCAAATAAATTTCTCTTCTTTGTCTTACACATGTAGACACGTAGAATTTTTGTTAATAAAAAAGAATCCAGCGTTGTTTATTGGATTCTTTTTTATTAAGTGCCGGAAGCGAAATTCACTAACGAAAAGTTCAATTATATTTCTTCATATCAAAATTATGTTATTACATCGTATATGGACAAGCATACTGCAATTCAGATGCAGTCATTAAATTAGAGTCGTTTTCATGGTAACCATTCCAATTCATTATACCTGACATTACCGTACTTGGAATTTTGGAAATCATCACCATGGAAGCGAGAGGCGCTTTCGATGGATTAAACTGGGGATCTGAATTGAAAAACAAAGGAGATGGGATAAACAGGTTTCGACAACAAGAACTTCTAACACCAAAATTATTATCTACGGAACAAGATTTGAACAAAGAAATATTTGGTTTTGAATGAGGTGCTGCCTCCAGCACAAAATATCAAGAACGGACACCGAAGTACGTCAATTCTCTGAAGAACGTTGGTGTGCAGGCACCAACATTTACTATTCGGCCAAATAAACGAGAAAATTCAATTCAATTAAATTTTTAAAATTTTGAAAACTCAAATAAGTGCATTAAAATTTTAATATAGCTGTTAGTTATGGATAGTGCTAGGTTTTTGTCTAAAAAATATTAAATATAATTTTTTTAAATCCAAAATAAAATACTGTATCACTTGAACATTTTAAAATTGTTTAATTTTCTACCTCTTTCGATTAGCAAAAGAAAATAAGTAGATCCCACGCATTAAGTCATTTATTAAAACGTTAACCCCGAATTATTAATTTAATTTTATTCAGAGTTTCGTTACAATATATTTATACTTATCTAAGAATGGGAGAAAGTTATTAAATTCTATTTCTACTGGAAATCTGAGATATGAGAAACAACTGAGGTGTGATCAATCTGATCAACAGGTTAGGTAACGAACAAATTTATTAACCTACTGAAATATGAATGGAAATCGAAAATTTATAACTTCCTTGACGTAGCGAAGAATGAAGATGTCTCTCTTATTTTTCTCTTCTGAAATATTGTTGTCATTTGTTTCCACCTACAGAACAAGAACGCAAAATAGCGGACATTGTTCAGGCATATGCATTTCAAATCATTTTTCAACAGGTGTTTACGAAAATACATTATACTTCCTCAATTTTAATTTAATAATATCAAGAAACAAATATGTAAAATGATGGGAATCAGACTAAAAATTCTTACATGAATCTAGTTTTGTACATAAACCTTAAAGACAACCAGCTGAACAGAAAATAAGATTTACATGCTTATTTCTTCTAATACCAATATAAGTCATCACGAAGTAATTTTGTATAAAAAGATAAATAATAGAAAAATTTAATAAGGTGTCAAGGTTCCATGAAGAATCTAAGCAAAATGTATCGGAAGTTTACAAAAACATTTAAAGTAATACTTCAAATTTTTTGTTTGTCGGTCCCAACAGATAGCCGTGTCCCTGAAGCTCATGAGAGCTTGAAAATCTGTAATTTCCTTGGAATTAAATACCTGAAAAAATCTCGCTCCGATAAGGAATCGAACCTGACATCTCTTACTTGTCGGGCAGGTGTGCTAACCACTCCACCATGGGGACCTTATGTCAGAAACGTCCACTCTTTAATACATTCCAAAAAACAGATCAGTCGTAAAGGCTATAGCAGAGCACTAAATCGACCACTATCGTTCAATCTGCTGCTGGAGAACCACGCAGCTTTATTCTGAGTCTCTAAAACCGACGATAAGGCTCAAGGGCCACAATGGATATTGTAGCAATGAAGAAGTGGACAGACTGGCTAGGAAGGGTTCAGGCATGAAGGCACACAACATCCCACTTGAGCGCTTGTGTTTGCGCTTTTGAGACACTGACTGGTTATTGTCGGCTGAAGATGCACCTCTTCAGGATGAGACCTGTCATACGACGACTGCTAAGGTGAAGATGAAACAGTGGAACACTTCCTCTGCAAGTGCTTTGCGTATGCGTCAATTAGAAGGACCATGCTTCCAGCCATTAGAGCGGTTCTTCTGGGCAAAGTCTTAACGTATGCCAAATATAACCAAGCATAATCATTTTAGTCTCTCGTTGTCTATAACCATAAGACTACAGCAACATGTCCTCGGAATTAATTGGTAACTTTTGAATTAAATTGATTTCAAAATAATAATCCAAACTGGATCGAATATGGCCACACTGATAAAAAGCATTAGGAACTGCTTACAGTGAATAATGCAACCAGGTTAGTATCCTCTATCTTTCCATTTTTTATCATAGTACTTACAGCCTCAGCTAAATTAAAGCATTTAATTTTTAGAAAGCTTACTACTAACTACTATGATTGAGGTTTACTAGCTTAATCTTACTTATTTGTTTGCTTGTTTAGAATAGCTGTTACTTCAATTTACTAAAACTATTGGTCTTCAGACGAATTAAATACAAGTTTAGAAAAATACTGTTTATTTTTAATAAAATATGTACAGAAAGAATACCCTTAAAATAAATTGTACATTCTATGGTACACAGCTCGTTTCATTTATCTTCTTTTAAGTTTACCAGTCTTTATGAACATCTCCACCGTAATGATATTCTGGTCTGTAAGAACCATCATCGTACAATTTTTCGTTGATATCGGGAACCCATTGACCTTCACGGCCGGATCCGGCCCATGCACCATGAGCTCTGTTCCAAAGACCGTAACCACCGTTCAATAAACCATGACCGGCCAGTCCGTAACCGGCTACTAAACCTAAACCGTTCCAAGCACCATATCCTGTGGTTGATACAGTTCCGGATGGACCAGCGATTACAGCAGCTGGCCCATGTCCACCAGCAACGACGCCGCCATGCCCGGAAGGAGCTACGAGAGCTACGCCTCCATGCCAGCTAGCTGTTGCTACGCTAGCAACGATGCAGAAGATAGCAATGGTCTAATGAAATAAACATTTTCGTGTGAGTAAGAAGTTATGTTTAATTGTAATACAGTATACTTACGAAAGCTTTCATTTTGGTTATTCTTGGTTGATCTAGATTACGAATGATAGTGATAAGTGGGAGAATTTTCGCTTTTATACCTCAAGTTGACCTCCGTAACCGCCAAATTAAATGATCGTGTATTTAAAATAATATTTGACCATGAAAGAATGGAGTATAGAAAAATGTATATTGTATCAATAAATCTTATTATATCTAGCATTTAAACTAACGCGCCTACATACAATCCAAAGTTAGTAACTGTTTCCTTCATTTTTAACACGAATTTCGACACTGAAGGAAATGTTGAATAAATAAAATATCTATTGTTGATTTATGATAAGTAAGGTTAAATATCCTATCTTCGTTGTGTACAAGTTAGATAGTGAATTATATTACATTATTATGACAAAATTGTACCAGTTACCATTTTAACATTTTTTAATGGTTTCTCTTAGATATACTTCTAATTTACAACATTAGTTGTTATTAACTCACTACCATTTGGGTGTGAATAAGATTAGTGCAAGGTGGGTACCGCATCTTCTTTCTGCTCTCCAACACCGGATCGAATGTGCGCGCTCGTCTTTAAACATGTGTGGAAACGACTCGAAACTGATTTTGGAGTCCGTTGTCACAGGAGATGAAACAATAGCTCTGTGTTATGATCCTCTATCCAAGAGGACGTCGTTTTAAGGACGATAGTGAATTATAAGCAGCTGTAATGCAACATTTTGAGGGAAGAACTAGTAACAACATTCTTTCATATGTCAAAATTTCCACTCAACACTTCAGCTTTTCAAAATAAACAGTAGGCCCTTTTAATCATCATCGTTTATGTTCAAAATGATAACATTGATTGCCGTAGAAAGCAAAAAAGAAAACAAAGAATTTTGATAAGAATGGCTGAAGAAAAAAGCAAGTCTTAGACACGACAGTCTCATCCAAGAACTGCAATTGTCATCGCTCTTTGATTACAAAAATTGTTAAGGATTAGATCCATCAACTTTTGGAGTGCTTTCGCAAATGATATCTCTTCATGCGTTATTGTTGCGACTGAGGACTAAACAGCTGAGAGATGCAATATTTTCCAAGCAAATGTTATTGGAAAATTACCGGTCTAATTGCCATAGACAATTGCAGCTCACCATACACTACCATACATCAGAAAATTGTTGCCCAACAGTCCTAATGGTGCGAATTGTTTGATAATTTATGAGCCCTACTACGATATAAAGCTTCCTAGAGGTTTTTTACATAACAAATTACAAGAAAAAATAAAAAAAAGTGCAAGACCAATAAGAGAAGACTTCTTAAAGCTTACAGAGCTAACTCAAAAGCTACTAAAATATTCGGAACTTATATGTATAGCTAAGGAGTTCGCAAAATAATTGGAAGCAATTCCTTGAATAGTCCACCATGGGTCAGCATTAATATCGCAAGAATGCAAGATGTTATTAAAGCAGGAACAAATAAGGTTAATAAGATCTGCCCGGCACATTAGTTCTACAATAATCAAAGTAAAAAGCAGCTCTTGGAGTAAAGAATCTTAGCTTCTGAGGCAACCACAAACAATCCAAATCACTGTGTACCAAACTATACAGAAATGTAATTGCCGAAACTGAACTAAAGTCAATTAATAGTAGTAGTTAGTAATTTAAAAGAAACGAGTAATTTCAACCTCTATGGGCGGGGGTAAAAGTCTTCAAATAGATAGTTTAGTTAGTGACGCATATTCTAACTGGGGTCTAATTAATGAGCATCTTAAAACTCTCTACAATTCCTATACGAGCAGTATTACACTGATCAATTAATCGCCCAAGGAATTGATTAATAAATTGGCCAAAAACCGCACCAACATCATTTCATTCTATATAAAAGCTTTTTGACGCTTGAGGTTAAGTGTTATTTGGTTTTGATGATTGGTGTTGCATGTACTTTGCAAATATTTGTAAATGTTTCTCCAGTTACCAAGAACCTTAGAATGTATGCCTTTTTGATACATTTAATGATACCATATTTAACAAGTTATTGAACACATCCTCATTTATTCCCAGAAAAATGTTAAATTGATCAGGATCTGTGACAACAAACTCACTGTGATCCAATTTTACGTTGCCTTTTGTACGATCGACCCATGGTCTAACCCACCACCGACGAAGTTTATTTCTATGTTTTAGTTTTACTAAACAAATAATTTAATATTTATTTATGTATTGTAATACTAAAAATTACAACATCGTAGATAGCCGCCTTTATCGCCATGTACAGATGCGTTCGGTCACATACCCATGCCCATGGGTTCAACTTCAAAATTTTTCTGACCCTTTTCTCCGTATCTCTGACCGCTTATATAGCCTTGGGTTATCCTCTCCCTGTCCTTAGCGTTTTGTAGATGATGATCTCAATGACACAGGTAAATAACTTGTCTTCACTCCATTTCCTTCATATCCTAAATCTTCATTTGTAGTGTACTATTTCCCTACAGAAATCTACAGTATAAATTCAGTTATATGTTTGTCATAATTTCGAAAATGAATTATTAGAAGTCCTCAAGTTGGATAGTAAAAGCCGACATTCAAGGGCTGCCTGTAATGTCAAAGTCCAATCCTTAAGTTACGTCCTCGCATGGCAGATTGTCCACCGTAAATAGTTTATTTTTAGAATAAGAAAATTTAATTGAAATATTATAATTTCAAAGGTATATCCTAATTGGCCGTGATCCAACAATCGCTATCACGAACAAAGAAGCGAGGAGACGCTAAACAATTTCCCAGTTTAGTTCAAATATCTAGTCGGTTAACACGTGTTTGGTTCAGTATTCCTATTTTCTAAGTGTTCAGTGTTTAAATTCCACTATGAATACAAGGTAAAAGTCAAGTTTGATAATTTAAAAATACGCAGGGTTGTGAGTTCGTAACGCGTAACCATAACATTTATGCTAAACGTCACAATTTGAGGTTGGTTTTCCTCCTTTCAAATTCATACTCGTAAAACGTCATTATTTTGTATTTATTTTTAATTTAAACAGCCAAAAGAGTGTCTAGGTATTACTCCCAGACCCACAGACCGTAAAATTTAGTTAATTAATTTAGAAAAACCAATTTCTCTCGTTCTATAACATTACAGAATAATATGCAATAGAACACGTGCAAACATCATTTTGTCAAAGTGAATAACTGTGAATTCGTGCTGCAACAAGATCCACAAAATCACCAGAAAGATATTAACAAATTGATGAAAATTGGTTCTAAATTCATTAATTTCTTGGCCACTTTGGATCCGTCAATTTATTGATCAAGTGTAATACACACTCAAAAACATTATCGCACTCGGATTCATCTCGTGCACTAAACTATGTTTTCGTGGGTAAAATTCACTTGTACCATAAATTGCTATTTTTCTAACCTGTGTGATTTGGTGAGATATGTATTTTAAAAATTATTTTAGTTCTAACAATCAAATCCTTTAATTGAAATGATTTTTTAATGTTTGTATTAGAAGAAATATTTGAATTAAGAAATGTGCTTAAATATAAACACCTTCATATGTGCATTTCAGATAACACTGGCCGTAGGTATTTATGTAGTGAAACCTTTGAGGTTTTGAGACATTTTATGCATTGGAACAAAAAATAACGTTGAAAATAAAGAAAAAAAAAAACGAGAAAACTCATATTTTTCTCTAGAAATCCATACTCAAACTCCTCAAAAAGTTAACGTCTGGGCCGGCATTCTAGGTATCACATTGTTGGTCCGTTTTTATCGACGGTTCACTGAATGCCCAAAATTATTTGGAATTATTGGGAGACACAATTCGTCCAGCTATTGGCAATATTCCTGCAAGCGGGAGGATCATTTACTAGCACAATGGGGCGCCACCACATAGCACCAGGGAAATTACAGATCATTGGCCACTGAAGTAGGCGGCGAGAAGCCCTGATTTAAGCCCGTTGGACTTTTTTGTTTCGGGGACCTTTTTATTTGCAATGAGGGTTTTTGACATAGACCCTCTAACATCAACGAATTAAGGCAGAGAATAGTGGGAGCATTTAGAGAAATAACAATAAGAAATCTTCAGAATGTGAAACGTCACTATCAAAGAAAGATTAGGACATTGTTTAGCAGCGTTTGATCAACAGTTTGAACACTTGCTTAGACAACTTACGTCATGATACATTTTTTTTAATAATTTATTATTTACTACTTTTTTGTACCAAGAGCGTATTTTTTGTTTAGTTTGGCTAGGTAATTAACTTTTTAGAAAATTTTGTTCATAGTTGTTTGTTTCCTTTATATGTTAAGAGTGTTTTTTTTTTGTTTAAATAACAACCAGTCTGAATTACATGTCAACTTGTAGTGAACTGCTTGAATAACACTAGCTGTAGCCTTGATTGATACGACAATGGATGAGATTTCCAGCTACAAAATTGTATTCATGTAATCATTATCTCTGCTAAAAGTTCCTAAAATTGCGGTTAAAACTACTACTTTTTTTCTTTAATTTAGATTTTACTCTAAAATGTCTCAAAACCTCAGGAAAATCGTTAAAACAATGTGTGGACAAAAAATGGATCAAACACTTCCCGTAGGAAAACCATTAACATCACATAAAGGCTTTACTATGTAAATACCCATGGCCAGTGTTATCTAAAATGCACTGTATATAATTATAAAAGTGATCATTTTAATCTTTCTTGTATAACGTATTCCCGCCTAACAAAAATGGTCAATGTCAATAACGACACACCGCGAATAATAATATATTTCCTTGTTTGTACGCGGTATGCGAAGCCGGTAGATAATTGATCTGCTTCAATAAAGATACAGCATACTATTGACATAGAAAAATATTCGAAAGTTAAGGTCACTATACACTGCTCGAGCTTGAAACGGTTTATTTAGTTTAATTCCTAAAGAAATGCCTATTTCTCTATTCCTATTTATTCATACTTTGTACGTATGTATGTAGATGTTTAGTAGCATCTATATAATAGAGAACTCTAGTTATATGTATGTTGTACATATGTACATATATGCACATAGGTTCTATTAAATAAGTAATAATAATGTATTGCATGGGTAATACCAGCTCATGACCTCTGGAATTTGTGACATAGATTTATTTAAGCGCCATTTCTGTTTGAAAGGAAATTAAAAAAAAATGCAATGTAATGCAGCGTTACACTTGTGTTAGGTATGTAGGAATAAGATCATAAGGTTGTACTACTAATGTCGTAAATATGCAGCGGGGAGTAACTCTAAATGGGAGTGTAATGGCTTTTTTTCATTTTGCTAACTTTAGAATATTACGTACACTAGATGAAAAAAATGTAAATTAAAGAAGTAAATCTAATTGCAAAAGAAGAATAAAACTTATACTTGATGTATCACAATAGAAATAAAAATAAAAGCAATTAGTAATTTTTTCCAAAACAAAATGTTTCAACGGCTCGTTGGTCTGCGCCTGACTGAGCAGAGTTAGACGCTGCGCTCAGGATCAAATTTGTTATTAAAATTTAGTGGGTCGTGGACAATCCCGAGTCACCATTTGCATGTTAAAAAACAATTAATTACGCTTCACCCTTTACAGTGAGGGGGTGATAGTAACAATGCCATACACACAATCTACACACTAAAGGCTCCTGAGGTTATGACAAGCTTTAAAAAGCTTGTACACCCCGTTGGGCCATCACCACACGTTAAAACAATAAAGAAAACAAAAAAAAATCTGAAAGCCTATCATGGTTTTTATTAGCTATCCAGATAATAAAGGCCAAGGTTCTAATTACTGCACAGTAGACAATAGATATTTTGATTCTTCTGTCAAACTTAAATATTCCTTTACATTCAAGGGTAGCCGGTTCCCCTCCCCTTTTTTTTCGAAAATAATTTGCATAATCCTAGATACTATGTAATATACTTCAAGTTATGTTTAAAAAAAATATATGCATCTATTATAGTTTCGGAGATATTTACAATAATTTAAAAATCGTGCAAATTTTTCGAGGGGGCCATATCCCAACATCAGGCGTTTCAGTCGGTAAAAGAAAAATTGTGTTGTGTACCAAGGTATTTTTTCAGTCTTTAAAGTATCATCGTTAGATATGTTTAAGTTAAATCTATTTAAAAAACATTAATTAGAGGTAGATATCAAACTCGCTTGTAATTCAGTGCGATCTTGTAGAGAAACCACAGATCGGTACAATTTAACACCGTCGACAAACAATAAAGCCATGCAATCTACGTGTTTCAACAAGTCTTTAATAAATACTAGTAATAATAATGGACCGAGATTAGAGCTTTGTGGAACGCCAGAAGCAACATGGCATATATAGGTAAGCAACATGGCATATATAGTTAAATAAGGTATAATAGGTAAAACATTTAACTTTTTTTTAACAATATCATACTAATTTTTCGCAGTTGATGTCGTCAATTTTTATGGGTCTTCTGTACACCGCATTTAAATATCATATCCCGAGAACAGCTTTACTCTATTTTGATGCATTAGTTAAAACTTTGTCTTGTACAGAACATTCCGTCGCACACGCCACGTAGTCACTTTCTATTGAAAATGGAAAGATGTACTTCCAGTACTATTGCTCCCAAGGACTTAATCTTGCGCAACAAGTAAGTATATTCAATGGTGGAGATTTTGGTCCTATCATAACGGAAAACAATGGTGTGTAAATTCATTATAGACAATATAGTAGAAAGTAATCGGAGTTTTTGGATGTTCATTTAATATTTCTCATATTCACTACCATACCAACGCAACGCGCAAAAGATTTTCCGAAATGCTTAAGTTTTAATAAGGGCAACCAACACATAACAGATAGTACAGATAGTACTAGAATTACGAGGGTGGGTCAATATGTCTTTTTGTATGAGAGATAGTTTTTTCGGCGAAAAAACGTTTTACTTCTCAACATAGTCTTCCTTTAACTCAATACATGTTGTCCAACGCTCCTCCAATTTTTTGATCCCTACCAAATAATGAGATTTATCGAAGTTCTCAAAGTAGGCGTTTGTTTGAGCGATGATTTCATCGTTGGAGACAAATCTCTTTCATTCGAACCATTTCTTCAGATTTGGTAACAGGAAATAGGCACTGGGAGCTAGATCTGGAGAATATGGCGGGTCGGGGAGCAATTGGTACCCCAATTTATAAAATTTTGCCATAGCGACTATGCACGTACGCACCCGTGCATTGTCTTGTTAGAACAGCACTTTCTTCATGGCCAAATGCGGTCGTTTTTGCTTCAAATCGTCATTGAACCTGTCCCATAAGTGGCCGTAATATTTACCGTTGATTGTTTTTCCCAACTGAAGGTAATCGATGTACATTATGCCACGTGCATCCCAAAAAACTGTCGCCATGACCTTGATGGCAGACAGACCTGCCTTGGCCTTCTTCAGCGCCGATTCGCTGGAAATCTACTGTTTCGACTGCTGTTTGGTCTCCGGTGTGTTGTGGTGTATCCATGCTTCGTCAACGGTTAAAAAATGGCGCAAAAACTCGTCCGGATTACGGTTAAACAATGTTGAAAACTGCTTCGAAGTTATCACATGATCGCGTTTCTGATCAATTGTAAGGAAAAGCGACACCCATCTTGCGGATAGCTTTCTCATATGCAAGTGATCACTCAAAATCGAAACCACTGAGCCATGTGATATTCCTATGGCTTCTACAATCTCGCGCACTTTCAATCTCCGATCGGCCAACACCATATCGTGGATTTTCTCGATTGTTTCACGTGTAGTGACCTCAATTGGGCATCCAGAACGTTCGGCGTCATTAATGCTTTTACGATCATAACGAAATTCAGTAAACCACTTCTTTACCATTAATTCTAATGGTGCAGAGTCTCCATGGTATTTATCAAGCTCAGTCTTGGTTTGAGTGATGGTTTTCATTCGAAAAAAATAATGCTTTATAAGCACACAAAATTCATTTTTCCCATTTTCGCCAAAATGCATGACGTTGTCTGCTTTCAATGGCTCTCAAACTTTAACTAAATGACGCAGCTTTCTCAAACTTTGAGGGCAGTGTATTGATAGATGTTGGTTGACGGTAGCAATATTGCTTTCCAATTTTCAATGCGGGAAATTCAAAAAGTCACGAACATATTGACCCACCCTCGTGCTTTTTCTTCATTTTCAGATATCAAATTTCCAAAAATTTGGTTAAAAATTTTTGAGAACTTGAAACTATTCATATTGCATGTGAAATTTATCGCTAAAAATTACCAAGAAAGTGTTGTTAGAAATAAAAGCTGTGAGAACTGCTACTGAATACTGCTCTAGGACATTGAAAAGATGACGATAATATAATAATAAAATATTTAGAAACATCTTGAACTGACAGAATAGATTTTTGCTATAAATAAATTAGAAAGATTAAGATTGGCAAAATTCCTTTTACTGGAAACCATATATGTGATCAAAAACTTTTTTTATTGATTAATTAAGAAATAAATACAATCCAGAACTCAGAATAACGGGTAATGCAGAAGTAGTTCGACATCTTTTAACATTTTTTATACTTTAATCAAAAACTATTAGAAAATATCCGATGGTTTAATCTTAAAACTAGAACTTTTGTTTACAATTATCATTAGGTTAAAATGGCAAAAGGTCCACTTTCTTCAATTTTTCTCAGTTTAGATGGAACCTTTTGAATCATGGCTTGGATGTAATCTGGACTAATTTGCTTGAGCTTATTGCTAATTCTACGTGCTAACTGATTCTCGTTTTCTGCGCTCCAACCCTTCTCATAAACTAGTCGACTAAGTTCTGCCCAAAAATTTTCGATAGGACGTGCCTTTGGAATATTTGGAGGATTCATTTCTTTAGGGACGAAAGCGATGTTATTTTCTGTTAACCATGTAGTAACAGTTTTCGCATAATACGAACTCGCTAAGCCTGGCTAAAAGAGAATATCATCTCCTTGGTAAAATATTTCAATAAATGGCTTCAGTTTTAGTAGACATTTTGTCCTATACACTTCAGCATTTATTGCTGAAGGAGCAGAGTTTTTATTTTTTGTGTAAAATCCAACATTTCCAGCGGTGTTAGTGTTACCAACGGTAAAATATTTCTCATCATCTAAGATCAACACTTTTTGTGCAACTTTTAGTTTAGTCCTCATCTTCCTACATCGAACCGGAATAATTTCCATTTGTTTATCCGTATATTTTGGTGCCTTTTATCTTTTATAATATTTTAAACCTTCTTTTTTAAAATTTCTTGATATACAAGACTGAGACACTTTAAACTTTGCCGCCATTTGTCGTTGCGATACTCCAATCTTGTTTTCCATCAATTCCACCATTTTTGTAACTTTACCCTTACTTAGCTTTTTCGCTCTGCCTTTTTTTTTCAAGTTAGTAGTAGGTTTGCTATCCTAAAAAGTTTTGTGATGCTATATATGGTGCTGCGGTTAAAATTTTCTTTCGTAAAGTGTCTCACCACATCCGCCGGGGTACATCTTCCAAGGGCAGAATAGATACGTTCTCGCAAATTTTCAATAGCAGCAGTTTTCATTCTTACAACTAACAAATAAACGATTTTCTGTTTAAGAGAAACGTTCGTACAAGACATTGACATTTGACTCATTTGTCAACAAAAATTCTGTAGCCTACTACGCTAATTTTTCAAATGTCCAGCTACTTTTGCAACAGGCGTTACTTATGGAAATAAATTCTCTGAAAAGTGTAAAATAATAATAAACGCAAGCATAAATACTTCAACAGAATAAATAACGAGAAAATGGACCAATTCTATTTTATTATTATTACTATTTATAATTGGCATTTAATAGTGTTTATCGTATTGACATACATACTACATAAATGATGTTGTAAATACAATATCAATATTATTCCTAAAATGTTTTTATTAATAACTCACGTAACACACAAAGATACCATAAAAATACCGCAATTTTAGCGCCTCGCTTTTAATGTCATACAAACCACTGAAACCTATAAACAATTGCACCGCTCACAACTAACCATTTTTATTATTCTCTTAATAGAACTACATACATATATGTTCTACATTTTTTTCTTCGCCCGATAAATTATTGTTGACATCTTATTTATGCTCCTACTTACCTTATTCAATTGATTACTTGGTATGCGTAACAGGTAGATGAGGAAACGCGTCTACAATGATAAATCAGAAAAGGTGGAAGTTACGCAACGTTTCGCTGGAACTATTTGTTTACTGGTCTCCAATCTACCCACTGCATTGCATACAAAATATTATTGATAATAATAATATTAAAGACTTTATTACCAAAATAACCATTAGTAACCAAATTGAAAGAAAATTTTGCAAAATTTATATTTCCAGGCAATCTCAATGACAGAATCAGAATAATCTATAATTATACTAACTTCGTAAATAATTAAAACTAAAACAGAAATATATAATGACTATTAAATTCCTAATGTAACTTAAAAACAAAAAAAAAGAAACAAAGAACACGCAGAGAAACGTTTATTTATATCAAAGCTGTCTGCCTTAATTCAAGACGATTACTGTTTCAATTACCCGCAATACAATAACTGTTTTAAATCAATAAAAATATTTTCTTAGCTTTTCTTTCTTCGCTTTGTATTTCTTTGTTTAAGACATTTGTTAACTTGATTCAAGAAAATCTTGCAGAAAATTTGCAGAAAGCTATTCTTAGTATAAGCAAATGGCCATTATAACACAAAACAATATTTTCTTAAGGATAGTAAATAGTTTTCTTAATTCCAGAGGGCGTTTAGGTATTGTACATAAATCAATAGTTTCATTTTCTTAAAATAAAGCACTTTTTACTTAGAATTCTTGAAACGAATATTATTGCGCTTACCTTGCTTGAAACAGTACGACATATCCGTATATAATGCAGTAAATTATTCACATTGCTTGTGATTTTGAAATGGCTAAAAGTAGAAGTTTACAGAATAACGTTCAAACAAAAGTGAACCTAATGTAGAGGTACACATGAAATAAGTGTCTAGAAACAATAACCAAGATAGATAATATGCTAATAAATAGCTCCTGGTATTGATTGAATCACTATCGGCAAAAATAATATGAAAAGAATAAAAGCTTCTTGCACTTAACCACATTGCTCTTACATCTCTCAATTTATGTCACTAATCTTTAAAAACAACTGAAATATTTCCTGGCACCACGTAGCCAGTAGTTATAGTCATCGACCGTCATCCTCCTTCTTACTTGCTTCCAAAAGAGTTATAAATTGTACTGCCGATGAGATTTTAAAGGTGGTGTTGAACTCATTGAACAAATTTGAAGTTTCAACTAAAGAACTTTTAATGTTTATGAGTGACGAGGTGCCGCAAACATGCATTCTTTGGGCCGATCTCTTAAAGAACACAATGGTGACTTCTTACATGTAACGTGTTTTCCACTAGTAAATGCATTGATTGCTAATGCAAAGGCAGTGTTTCTAAAGTCCCCGAAACGTACCCGACTACTTCACAAACTATGTCCTGATTTACCTGAACCACCACAGCCGATTGTTACACGTTGGGGAACATGGTTGCAGGCTGCGTTTTACTACAACAAATATTTTGATCAAGTAAAGAAGGTAGTTTTAAAATTCAATCCGACAGAAGCTGCAGCAATCAAGAAAAGCCAGGAAATATTTCAAGATAGTCAAGTTAAAAGAGATTTACAAACTATTCACAACAATTACTTCGGACTAGCGGAGGGAATAGAAAAATTACAAAATGTTTCGATGTCGCTAGTGGATTCTGTTCAAATTGTGAATGATCTTCACGCACAGTTATGCGCTGTAGAAGGCGAAACAAATTCGTGTGTAATACGAAAATTTGAAAGTGTTTAGGAGAAAGACTCCGATTTTCTTATATTAAGACAAATTTGTGAAGGTGCGTGTGAAGATGCATTAAGTTGTTTCAAAGATTATTTTAAATATGTAAATATAACATCGCTAGATGTCGAACGGACGTTTTCGGCATTAAAAAACATTTATTCCACACGTCGTACTCGACTGAAACAGCTGTGGAAACATATGTAATGATTCAAATATTGAACAGATGTTACCCAGTTTGTGATTTCACGGAAGACTTTTAAAACGGTAAGTGTTTCAGCACGTTTTATAATTTATTTCTTACCTTCTATTTTATGTGTAAACTTTTATGCGCTCGCCACGCCTCTGGCTGTTACTGCATATTTGCCCAGGTTACTTATTACAATATGTATTCTAATTTTGAATACATCTTGGACATTTTTGACACTTTATAGTGCATGTATTATCATCCATTTTAATTTTACGTATTCAATTTGTTGGTTGGTCTTTATGCCAATATTTCTACGATTGAGAATATGTAAAATACACATATAAAAATATGATAACGTATGAAGAAATAAACTGATATATTTTCTTACATTTCTGCTTCAATACTTCTAATTTCTATAGCGTTAAAACATTCGTTTCTTTTTATGAATTCCAATAAACGCAGTTACATTTGGTAAATTGCCGTTTTGCGCTACTACAATTACAAATTCTTTCTGGGGCATTTTCCACAAACGTTTTATACCACTTTGTTACAAAATAATAAAATAATACAAAAATCGAAATAGAATTATGTTTTTAAAACAGAGGCAAATGATTCGAGCGAATGTAAACATAATCGTGTATATGAGAGCATACCTGAATATAATCGTTTTGTTGAGATAAACTTTAAAGTTTAACATTTGTTACGCATTATTTCATGTCATACGAAGTGTAATCGTCATTTACATATACTCTTTTATTAGTACTACATATTAATAATCATTTTTAGTATATTCTTTTATCCTATTCAGACAAATGCATTAAGTTAAAGATCTTGATAACAAATTAATGACATTTCTCAATCAGCATAGTATTACGAAATTATCCATTAAATTATCCAGTGTTTTTACCGCAAAAAAACTGTCGGCACAATTACAAAGCCAATTTGCTTGATTAAAATTGTTATCATTATTGTATAAGTCTTTGTAACTGCATATACATATGTATGTATATAAGATCACTTTTAGTTATTTTTTTATATAAAGTAATTTGCAATTTTCCTCATTATTCAATTCGTAAAGTAGTGAAAGTTAATGAAAAAGCTTAAGTAATAACCAAATGATGCAGCGAAAATTTAGGCGTGGTTCTTTCACTGCTGGCTATGTAATTGTGTAAATCTTAGTTGTTTTATTGGTTATTAATGAGAAGTTCGTTGCCCGGCAGCAAATAAACAACTTTGTAATCTCTTCAGTAATACGAAAGGACGGTTAATGACCCTTTAAGACACCTCATGAAAGAAAGTAAGGCTTAAACATAAGTGCTTTTTGTATATTTCTTGATATTTTCGTATATCTGGTGGAGCTTTCTTAATACTCTAGCCAACGCACATTTTATACTTTTCATTGCTTTATATTACTTGCTTTAAAGAGTGCAATACATCAAAAGATTTTTCAAATACATATCTCGCTTATGATGAGGAAAGCTTTTTCTGAGCAAACAAACCTTCTCAAATCAGTGGATTCTTACCCCATAAAAAATTAATATTAACTCAGTGTTGTCGAAAGCAAAAGTGTCCTGTTTGAGGACTGTTATTCGTATAAATCACAAACAAATATTTTTCATCCTTATAACTGGAACAGTCTTCATTCACCAATCTTTACAGGAACAACATTGGATGCAGTCTTCTTTTGTAGGATCAGCATATTCTTCATCGCATGCTGGACAACGGATATTTTTTAGTGGATGTTGAAAACTGGTCTTCATTTTTGGTTACTCCCGTCTTATTCATTTTTTTTTCGTGATCTTTTCAGATTGCAACAAGTTTTTTGCCTTTATTATCAAACTGTCTTTTTGCACTTACTTTTCTAGGTTTCTCAAAAGAATTTTCTCCTTTTCTGTGTAATTGTTTCTTTGCAAGAATTTGCGACGTAATTAATTAATGAAACTAAAATAATAGCTAGGCATTAAAGAGTGAATGATCCTTGCATAGTCCTCGTGGTGTAGTGCTTAACACGCCTTCCCGGCAAGCAGGAGATATGAGGTTCGATTCCTCGCCGTGGACATAATTTTAATTTCATTAATTAGTTACGTCGGAAATTCCAATGACAATTATATATAGCCTGTATATTTTTTCAGAATCTGATGGATCCACCACAAAGTAAGTTAACAAACAAGATATTTTCTTTCAAATTTCAATTTTCTAATATCTTATACTGATAAAAATTAATAAATTGATTTGGTCTATAATTTCATTTTCATTTTTTATGCCTAAAAATAACTAATAAAGTTTACAAAAATTATGTACTCTCTAAATATGTATATTTCGGTTTTTCAAATATTTTTAACTGTAACAATAATTACAGGTGCGACTGTATATTTGTATCAGAAAATTGACTTGCACTGAAAACCTCAAACTAGGCAGACGAAGGTCATCTCGTAAAGCATCGACCAGCTAGTACGTTAGTGTGATTAAAAATAACGCATTCTATCGTTAGGCGTTGTCTATAACAACGGCCAATGTCGAGTGAAAGAGGAAAATACGCGGTAATCGTTGTGGGCTTTAATTAAACTCAATTAAATGTATATTTTAGAATAAATTAAGTTAAGAAGGTAAAATACAGTATGGTTCAAATTGTGCTTGTTGCTTCGTAGTTATTGAGAATTTGCCATTTTTTTCTGATGATTTGTAGATATTGAAGCTGAAATTATTTTAGTAATAATAATAATAACAATAATATAATAATAATAATAATAATAATAATAATAATAATAATAATAATAATAATAATAATAATAATAACCGAGTTGGAAGAAAAAAATTAGTCACAATTATTTGATAAGTACATAGTACACCAAATATAGTACTTTTAATGCAGAAAAATTGAATTCCTTTTTTGGCGCACTTTTGATAAATCATTGCAATATCTAGGATCTACTTCTTTTTACTCCAGCTACGTCTAAGGTCCTTGAGCCACTTATATGACCTACCGCTCGGTCATTCAGTTTGGCTTTAGGTGTCCCAATGAACGAATGGGTTGAAAGGTGATGAGAGATTTGATCTAGGGCGGCATCATTTCATCGTCTAAGAATATCTTACCAGCTATGCGGCTGACTCTGCTTCTTGGAGGAGGTCAATCTTGAAGGATTTTCAACACCCTGGCGAATTCTGGCCCTTCGCCAACTCCTTGATGTAATCATTTAAGCTTGCGATGTAGAGATCGGCCTGAAATTCTAAATTCTTCATAAGCCAAGGTGCTCCGGTTACAGTCCTCAACATGTTGTTTTGAAGGTCGTCAATCCTTTTCATTCTGGTTTTACAGGTCATGCACCAGGAGAACGCTCCATAGGGCATGATTGGTCGAAGATAGACCTCGTAAATGAGAAGCTTCATTTGAAGACCAAGAGGACTCCTCCTCGAAAGTAGAGCCATCAACAAGTTCTTAGCATTAAGATTAAATTACAACCAAAGTGTATAGGTACATTATTACAGCATTTTTAATCGATATAAAAAATAGTATGCATGTTCTAAAGAAAACCAAATATAATTACTTAATCATCTACCTACATCAGTAGCCCTCTCGAAGCAACCTAATAAGCCCAAAAGCAGTTTCTGTAGTTTCAAAATTATTATCACCGCACTTTTATTATTCAACAACTTTTTGTTACATGATTAAATAAAAAAAATCATAATTATTGACAAATTTGGTTCACTTTTATATACGTCAAAGTATAACCTAATTAAAATCGCTCGTCTCACATATCCTTGGCTTGCAAAATAAGAGAACAAAGTTTGCGTAAACGAAATAATTAAAATAATTAAAATCGCTAACGATCTTCCAATTGCTTATAAATAATTTCCAACTTAGTATAGCTTCATAGTTCTACACAATTTTCAAACATGAATTGTGCGGTGAGTTTTAGGATGTTAACATTTTATCAATTACCATTCTTCATATGTGTTCTCGATTTTAGGTAACCATTTTGATTATTGGTTCTTTTATTGGAGCTCAGTGTATACCAGTAGCTTTACCAAAGGTAAGTTTTGTTAATAATAATAATATCCTTTTTAGAAGACACATTTTACGTATAACAACTGCAGGTATAGTTGAGTGTATAGAGTTTCATGGCCGTTGTCTGCTATAGAATAATCTTCCAGGTGTTGCCATATTGTTGAGTTTACTCTTGACATTTCGCTGATCATGTTATCAACCTCTTTGGAAGGTTTCCGTTCTGCTTTGTTATATCCACCCTCGGGGGAATCGTTCAAATTCTTCATAATCTTCGAAGATTTGCGTACCATTCTCTGGTGGTAACGGATGACCTGGCTAATACTTTCACATTGTCATACTCGATGTTATGTGCTCCATTTTGACAAAGGTGCGTCCAAACTGCGCGTCACATCGATGTCCCTTTACTCTGCGTTGAATGCTTCTTCTTGTTTGATCAATGTAGCTCCCTGCATTGCATTCAAGATCCTATACGCCCTTCGAGCGTAGCTTCAGAAGTAAATCTTTATTTTGCGCAATCAGTTGGTCTATTTTTCTCATTGTGTTGTGACGTGGGGTGATATTCTTCATTTCTACTATATTTTTGTGTCTGTCAGTGACTCCGGCAATGTACGACAGATAGACGTATATTTCTAGTTGTTGTTGTAGATCTGTCTCTTCCCTTTTCTCCTTTCATGTACACGTGGTATTAACATGTTTTCTTGGTTTTATCCATTCTTCTGTACGGAACCCATGAGTTGGATTTCATCGGGTATGTGTTCTTCATCGCTGATCTTCTCTGCTTTTCTTAGAAGTGTCTTGACAATAAGGATCTACTTTAGAAATTAAACAGGAAGGACCATTCAATGTAGAACAAAGATACATCAACAAGACGCGTAGCTTGGATACACATGCAAAGAAATGGTTTCTTGCATCAAGAAAATAGATTTTCTTGATTCAAGAAAAATCAATCTCTATTCAAGAAAATATTTTTACTTCAAGACTAAAAATAAATAATATAACAAAATAATTTTCTTGAAATTTTATTTGGATTAAATAAATATTTTCTTAGGTTTAGAAAACCAAGAAAATCCAAGACAGAAAAATGTTTCTTCCGAGTTTTAGTTAAGTTAAGAAAATGTTCATATTAAAGATAGAAATGAAAAAATGGTCCAGATCTCACAAAGTTCTATTGAGAAATTAGGCGACCGGTTTCGTGTTCAAAAAATACATCAGGCCAGCTACAAGGATGTCCAATAAAAGAAAAATTACAATAATGGAAAAAAAAACACTAAAGTTAATAATTAAAATTAGGAGCAAGTGAATGAACTAATGGAAGTTTTTTTTTTATAGTTTACAATATAATTAAATTATGTCTTTAATAGTGTAATTAAATAGGGAACATTTCTATGTAGTTTAATAATTAATGAGTTAATATTTAAGTTAATTTATTCTGTTTTTTATTATTATTATTTATTATATATGTAAAAAACTACAAATTAGTACACGTGATAAATAGTAATAAAAAGAAAAAAAATATTACATTAACCGTTACCTTTTGAAAATATTTATGAAACGTTGTACATTAAAGGTTATATCATTGTATGGGTAAGTATGGTATCTGTATTCCAGTTCCGTCGCTACTATCTAGGACAGCATGATTATAACTACTGGCACCAGGTGGCGCCAGGAAATATGTCAGTCGCTGCTTTTGAAGATTAATGGCATAAACTGAGAGACGTAAGAGCAATGTGGCCAGATGCAGGAAGTTTTAATGCTTTTCTCTTCTCATATTGTTTTTGCCGGTAGTGTTTCCATCAATACCAGGAGTTATTTATTAGCATTATCTTGGTTATTGTTTCTAGGCATTTTTTTCATGTGTACTTCTACATTCAGTTCATTTTTGTTTGAACGTTATTCTGTAGATACCTCTACTTTTACCTTTTTAAAAAACAAGCTATGTGAATAATTTACTGCATTATGTACGGATATGTCGTACTGTTTTAAACAAGGTAAGCGCAATTAATAATGTGCATATAAATAATATGCATTTCAAGAACTGTACGTAAAAAATGCTTTATTTTAAGAAAATGAAACTATTGATTTATGAACAATACCTAAACGCTTTCTGGAATTAAGCAAACTATTTACTATCCTTAAGAAAATATTGTTTTGTATTATAATGGCCACTTATTTATACTAGAAATCGCTTTCTTCAAATCTTCTGCAAGATTTTCTTGAATCAAGTTAACAAATGTCTTAAACAAAGAAGTAGGATTATTTCGTTACAAGTATATACTTCACTTAAGCGGAGAAAAAAGCACTACATAACGAGGAGTACAAGACAACATTAGTCTTCAAAAACCTTCTGAAGAAGTTGACAATATGTTCACCAAAACGCCAAAAGTAATCTCAACGATATATCAACACCCAGTGTTGCTAAAAAAGCTATTGACTTTTATATTATTATTTTTTTCTGCTAAAGTGACTTTTGCATCAACAATGATTTTTAATTAATATCTTTTTTAGGCTGATCCAAATGTAGTGGCTGGAGCTTATGTAAACCCTGTACCATATGTTTCCACAAGAGTCTATGCATATCCAGCATATTATTCAGCCTATTGGAACACATATCCATCGAGTGCTTACTCATACTTCCATTTATCGATTTAATATTTCCTTAGTGACATTTTCTGACACTGTATACTCACTATAATAGCTAATAAATAACAATGCATTAAACTTGATATATGTTTCATTATGATAATGCACGAGGAGATAATGTAATTCATTAGAATTCTAATGTACATATTTCAATACACTTTGTTATTATCACGAAAAAAAAGAGTTTAACAAAAGCAATAGGTAAATGTCAAGATATCACATTGACCACTCTTGTAAGTTGACTTTCACTTTTAATATAAAATGAACTTTTTTAAGGAGAATAATATGCATGTCTTGGCCGCTGTATATCCCGCCGTATAAATAATCTTACGGTCTCAAAATGGGTTAGTTGAGCGTTCAGAAGCAGACAGGTAATTTGTTCCGCAAACAGCTGGTAGAATTTCTATACAGATTTAAAGATCTCTTTTTGCAAAAATGATTCCGTTTACACAATTATACGCTAATATATGTTAAAATGTATATTACATTTTTAGTTTCGTTATTATCTTAGAGCGGTATTACAATTGGTCAATAAATTGGTCAACAAAATGAAAATTGAGGATTCGTGTTACATTAATCAATAAATTAGTCAATTATAGCGCTAGATTGTAAGACTACCAACATTATTCATTCTATATAAAATCTTTTTGAGCCATGGTATAACACACCAGGGACGAAGTTTATTTCTATATTTTAATTTTATTACTCATAACAAAACATCAGTAATTTTGTTAGGCCTAATAATACGATACGCAGAAGGGGTTGCCATTTAAGAATTTCACAAACAAACAATTTAATATTTTATCCGGGTTTTCCTTGGCTTTTCCGACGTAATTCAATTTTTAATTATACGGAATATGTCTATCGAGATGTTATAATATATCTGCAGGCATTGAAGATCGAGGTATTAAAAGTGATTCGTTCCTAAAAAGACTCTGTGATGCAGAGGTTAGCACGCTTGTCAAGAGAACGGGGGCCGTTAGGTTCGAATCCTACCGGGGTTGAAATTTCTTTTCGTTAATTAAAAATTCAATTACGTCGGAAAAACTAAGGAAAACGCGAATTTTTCACGTTTCGCCGACGGAAACCAATATATTAATTAATTTAATATTTATTTATGTATGCAGTGTGTTCCCGAATGGAGTTGACAAGATGACAAAATCTTTGTTATTAATTTTACGACAAAAAGTTATTCTTTATGAAAATTCTGCTTTTCAAAGAAATTAGCTTACTGTGGAAAAAACCGAGATCAGATATACTGGGTGTTGCTAAATTAAGAAAACGTAAAAATGCCTCGACAGAGAAGTGCTGTTATTTATTATTTTAGACAAAATGCTTATAAAAGAAGTTTGGATTTGTCACTTCTTTTGATATACATATTTGAGTCGAATCCTTCACATTGAGTTTCATTGCATTTACACAGTGGATTTATGAACTCCAGAAACATTGCCTTCCGTTCAACACTCTCAATAGCTTGCCAGAAAACGTAATGTTATTGCAAACCGTTTTCCCAAACTTAATGATTCACGTACTTTTAGAATACTATCTACTATCACTTGCAAAATCTGGGACAAGCGACATTACCCATTTTCAACATGTCTTTTGTAAACTATGAAAAAATATGTCAAATTGTCTGTCAGTGTCAATAGTAAATGGGTAAGTGATGGTACCTACTGGAGATAATTTATTCCGAAATCTTCTACAGAGTCGCTAAAACGTAGAGTTATTTATTTGAAATGTATCCAGCTAATCCTTATAATTAGAATGCTTTAGAGCTATATATTCCCACAAATGGCTTCTGGTTTTTGTCCAAATTTCTCTTGTTTTACGATTATAAGTAATAAAATTTTTAGCGTAGATAAAATCAAATATTGGAGCAATTGACCGGCATTGGCTGGCATATTGAAATTATTCATTTAAACATCTAGACTCTGACCACCTACTTCAAAAAATTATTGACAAAATCTTGTTCGAGCTAAATATTTCAAAATATTTGACAAATAAATTTACGTAGCCCACGTACGCGCAACAGCAAGATGTTGGTTATACTAATTAAAGTCAGCAGTTACTTCCGTGTATTTATATCATATTTAAAGCAGTAAGCAGCGGTAGTAGATTAACTAATCGCGATTTGTAACTACTGTTTATATCGTATTTTAAACGAAACTTGTAACTGCTAGATTAGTAGCTACGGCAGTTATCTCACGATATAAACGTACCCTATGAATCTTAATTAATTCCGTTTAAAAGCCGTAAAAAGAGTGTAACTGACTTATTGCATAAAATAGCTGAGAATGCAACCAGGAATTTTATCTTTCAACTGTCAATTCTTCATGAATATCGATGTCAACGTTAAGTATTACCAATACAAAACAGTAAAGTTTTGTGTATTACTAATTAAGTGCTCAAACTCTGTGGCACCGGCACACTGAAACACTTCACTGAAACCCTTACCACTTCGCTTGCACTGGACGCACGTCTCAATAGCCAAGCTATCTGACAGCTGAGTTTAGTTCAGTTTCACTGCTGATGATGATAGCTTGGCTATTGAAACGTACGTCCAGTGTAAGTGAAGTATTGTGGTAAGAGTTTTAGGGAAGTGTGTTTGTGTATCCATTTAAGCCTATACACTTAAGCCTTTTTTGGCATGTAAATGACAATTTTTCATGATGATCATTATGAACCTGAAAAAGAAAAAATATTTTATTTTTATGATCCTTCAGGACATGCTCAATTACCATCTTGGAATTTTAAGTCACTTTAACTTGCTTTTACTCTTTGATTGTCTTTTATTTTTGCCGAACTTTGATTATAGCGCAATTGCACCCTAAAAAGAATTATAAATCTTATCAAAACTTCTTATTAAATTGTTATGAATAACCAGTGGCGGCTGGTGGTGCCGTAAATGGGAGGTCAATTACAACGCTTCGATTCCCTCGTGTATTTCCGTTGCATAGAACAATGCACGTAATATGCAACGGAAATAAACGAGGGAATCGAAGCATTGTAATGCAGCTCCGCAACTGCAGTACTCCAGCCGCCACTGCTGCACGGAAAAAAATTACTTGATAGGATGAACTACCATATTGTAAGAAAGATATTGTAGCAGTCATTAACACAATTATGTAACCCGGCCGCAGATTTTTACTAATTATATTACATATTGTCACAAAAATACTTCAAAGTTATGGTCAAGTTTGTATTGTATTGTTTCACATAAATGTATCATTCTTTCCAACTATTTTTGTGTCGAGACGTGCAGGATAAGATTGTGGCAATTTTTGACATAAAACTTCCTAATTTTGTCAAAATCTTTACTATAGTAATAATTACTGTTATCTCCATCCCGCACTCTCCATCCCTGTCGGATAAATAGGAATAGATGGGAAGAAACTTCCAAAGGTATCTTCCATTACGGGGTACATTTTATGATTACGGGAGCGCTAGGGGCTATACTTTGGCCTTCGGGCCATTCCTTCTGGCATATTTCGTTCCGTTAGGCCCTACGTAGGCCAAGAAATTAATTTTCGAAGATTCGGCCCGCCAAATTAATAATAGAAAATGAGTGAGTTTATAAATAAATCATCATTTATCTGTACAGACAATTTTATTATCGAAGCCTACCTAAACGCTTGAACCGAATGCTTCCTGCCTAAGGATAGTATTGGTTATTCACCAATAGATGTCGTAACGAAAACTTAATTTCTTTTCTAATAAATCATCTATCTGGTTTTACGTATATACTCAAATCATTTTCGTGGGGTTCACAACTCTTTTTGAATAAAGTCTTCCGTAGTTTATATTCTTAATCCAAATTTGTCGAATGTTTGAAGGGATGGTATATCATCACATACCTGCGAAACAGTACAAGTGTTGGTAACATTCTCCTGACCAATGCTACCTGTAAATTGAGAAACCTGTTGGGGATACGAAAAGATAAGAATAATTATTGTTATTGCGTTCTACTTGTTCTTTCAACCATTGTAATTATAAGAACACATTAAAGAGGTACTCTACATCTGTGGCACTGGAACACTGAAACAGTTCACTAAAATCCTTACCACAAAACTTAACTCATACTAGACGCACGTTTCGATAGTCAAGCTATCATCATCTGCAGTAAAACTGAATTCTGTTTCAATAAGAACACACATTGTATTATGCAATACAATCTTTAGAACAATATTGTTGCATTCTTTTTACAACGTGTGTAACTAAAACTTGTACACTATTATAGAAACCTTTGTAACAGATCATTGACTAAATTTTTACAAGAGTAATGTATTTAATAGAAATACAATCCGTTAACGACAACATTGCGCAAGTTGTCGCCAGTCGTATACTCTCAAACAAATCATAGTAAATTGTTCTACAATTGTTTGATTCTTTATAATATTTTTTTTCAATATGAATAACATTCATTCTTATTTGTAAGTCAATATAAACGTAAATAAGTAATTTTAGCATGCCTCAGCTGGCGAGAGACATTCGGTGGTGACACTACAACATTTTAATTGGTGATAAGGAATAAAAAAAAGACCTACCAATAATATATGGAATTTCAGAAATTTTTTTGGAGACGACTATTAATGTCTATGCAATTAATGCAGAAATTAGAAGCGAATCAACGATTACGTTGGAAATGAAGAACACACGATTAAAGGCACAATTAATATAATTGCTGTGACCACTTAAAATGCGTATAAATAGAAAAGAATGCAAAATAGTTAACCGACAAACAGTTCGCCTCCATAATTTATCTACTCTTACTTTTAGAAAGTAAAACAGAAACGATAAAATTAACGTACGGTTCTGACAAAGATGAGATGAGTTTCAACGTATCCAGCGTTACGAGAAAGTAACTGGTCTAACTGGATTTATATCCATTTGAATACAAGCTTTGTTTATTTCATTTTTTCATGTTTACATAGGATTTTGTGTTTGTATAGCCACAATTGTACAAGGAAGAGAATAACTATCATTAAGGCATTAATTTATCCTGCTACAATATAACACGGCAATGATTGCGACAAAATAAATCAATAAAAATGTATCTATAAAAGATATAAAGTTCATATATATCTAGGACAATTCTATAAATATTATCTACTTTCCCGGTCTCCAAGAAATGTTTTTTATACCATGAAATGTGCGTTTCAAATTACCACTGTCTGCCCATTCGGAATTCAAATAGCAATTATCATCGTCAGCTTCTAATTTCTTCAGCTCCTCTTGTTTCCTGTAAGCATGCAACATCATTTCTTTCCTCTGCTCTTCCGTCATAATGGGTTCCCTGCCAGGTGGACCACTACCACGTTTAGATATCTTCATTATTACCTGCGCATAACAAAGTAAGGTATCCCAGTAGTATTGATTTGAATGAAACAAAATATAGCACAAAACGTGAGAAGAAGTGAGGTAAATACTAAGAAAAGTTTTATTCAATATCATAGGTGGTTATAGCAGTGGAAAATTCTTAGATACATCTTACTTCATTTTGTCTAAATTTGTCTTGCTTGTAAGATGCTTTTCTGGTAACAAAAATACAACAACTGCATGTAATATACAAGCTAGTATCGTATCAAATGTCCTATAAGCTTACTTACCTTACAATTTTCAATTTTTCCCACATAATCTCGAACTAGTTTACCATCTCTGTACATCTCTTTCCCACAAAACCACAGTTGGGCTGAAGCCGGGTCAATAACATCCAAAGACGCTTGAGTCCCGCTCAAATCTTCAATATTCTCGAACTCCATCCTTATAACATCGTGAGGAGGTAGCTTCATCGGATACACAATCATTACCGCACCTTTAAGCAGATCAATAGCCTCCTGAATCACTTTTTTCGTCAAACATTTCTCCTGTAAAACCAACTTCTTCGAAATTCTCTCTTTGGCTTCTTTTGCTGTATTATTTAGCAAGTCTTGCATCTCCTTGCGCGGTTGTTTACCATTTCTTCGGCCCACAGGATCCTTAACTTGTGTAAATCCGCCGCTGGGAATGCATTTTTCCCCAAAATGATCTACCAACTTCAATTCTTCGACCTGCTCTTCAGTTAAACCCAAGATTTCTGGCGGGTACATAGTACCATGCTTCGCCAGTTCTTCTACTTCGGAACATATTCGTTGAATCTTCAATCTACCGTTGTATATGGCTGATATATTTACTGCTAACTCTTCGACGGGTGTATTTAAGGTGGTTTCGTAAAGGAATTGACTTTGGTCCTTGTTTTTGACGTGAATGACAACCATTTTTTGTGAATAAGATGACAGAAAATTCTAACTGTTTATTTACTTGAATGTACCTACTTCATAAACAAGCTTCCATAGTAACGAATAAAAGATCAATAATTCAAAACAAACCTATAACGACTAGTATGCAGCAAACATACAGGAACAATATTTAAGAACGTTGGTATAATTGGTGTAGTCAATTGAAGTATTGCACACGACATCCCTCACTTTAAAGTGATAATTGCAACACTCTAAAATATGATTGTAATAACATAATGGGAGACAACAATATAAAAATTTCATTTTCTATTACGCAGGTAATCGATTTCGTGAAAGTATCCGGCATTCGAAGAACTCGTGTCAGACACTTAAACAGCGTCTACAGGCTTGCAACGGTGAAATGTTTTTTTTTGCAAATCGGTACTTGAAAATGAAAGTCAGGAAATCGATATACACTTTTAATAATATTATTTCTTACCTGTTACCAATTTTCGTCGTTCAAAATCACCAGATATTACAGTTATTACTACTACAGTTACAAATCAAACATTATGTAAAGCCGTATACCGGGTGTCCAGGACAACATGAAGTACATGGGTATATTGGAAACCGTTAGAGATACAAGGTCGGTTAAATGGGGAAAAAGTTGCGCACTTATACGGCTAAGTACAATCCAGGATTACATTTTTATTATAAAAAAATACAATCATCAAATTTTCAGCGTTAGGGTAGTTAGCAATGAGGACTTCAAAAATGGCCTCAGAAAAATTTTAGGCTCATTGGGTTCTTAGTTGTTGTATCCAACTTTTGTTTTTCTTATGGGCGCCATATTGGATTTATACATTTTTGAAATGGTAATAAAAATGATTTTCAATCATGCATAACATCCCTATATTTAATGAAGAAAAACTATGAAAAATAGCAAAATTACGATTTGACCATAGTAGGCTGGCACCTATCCATACATTTACGAGGTGCATTCAAGTTATAACACCTCCGATTTTTTTTCTCAGAACTGGAAGCAGATAGAAACATTGTTTTAAAATAAGCGGGCACTCTTTGTCAATGCGTGACAGAGATGGCAGCACTGTACGGCATAGAGAACCTTTAGCGGCAGCGGCGAGAATGAGAACTGTTTTTGATACTTCAAATGGCGACATTTTTATTCTATTTCTCCATTTGCGTGGTGTGACACCGATAGAACTTCATCGCCAGTTGAGTGAGACATGTGGTGATAATCTAAAACTGTTTGAAATAATTAAGGAAGCTCACATTGAAACTGGACATGAAGGAATTCACAAGCTAGATTACAATTTAAAACAGAAATATATAACAAGAACAACTATAAAAATATTCTTTGATAACTGTCAGACTTATTTAAAAAGTCGGACGGGTAGATCTTTTGACTCTCAGACTTGTCCAAATGGAGAGTATAAATTAATTTTGAACTATCAAAATCATTTAAACAAGCTCGTAGGTCTTTGTGCACTGAAAAGTAAGAGGGCTACTGAAGTTGCGTACCATCTGCTGGATATATTTTGCATTTTTGGGGCACCGTCAGTTTTGCAGTCCGACGACCGAGAATTTGTAAACAGCATTGTGGAAGAACTGAAAACTATCTGGTCGGAATAAAAAATTGTTCACGGCAAGCCCAGACATCTCTAAAGCCAAGGAAGTGTGGAGAGGGCAAATCGAGATGTAGAAGATATGGTTGTGGCCTGGATGGCAAATAATAAAACGAATCGCTGGAGTAAAGATTTACGATGCTGCCAATCAAAAAAAAAAATAGTTTTCAAGCTGGTGTCAAGCAAACACCATTTGAAGGGATGTATGGCAGAAAAGCTAAATTAGGATTGGCTTCAAGTAATCTGCCTAACACATTTGCTGGAAATTCAAACAGTGAGGAAGAGTCGTGGAGTTGGAGTCGTTTTGGAACTTACCATGGATGATTATTATAAAATTGGAGCAGAAAGTAGAATTTTACCCCAACTGCTTTCTAGAAATCAAATATCATCTAGCAAAACGAATCATCTCTTAATTGAAAGTGTTCCAATTTGTGGACAACTAGAAACATGCAATCGAGATTTGGAGGCCAAGGATTTACTAGCATTGATCAAGAAGTGCTGTACAATGTTGTCATTATACAATTTCGGGTTTTGGTCGTAACATATATACATGCAAATGGTATTTCCCATGGACCACTTGTATATTTTGCCTTCTTCCGTTCAAGATAGTGGTAGGAGTGGCAAGAACATCTCATCCGTGCTAGTTTCATCGACCTAGAAGACGCGTTTAGAGATCTATGATTTTATTATTTTTTTGTTTATAATAACGGTGTAAAACCTGAAAATTTCAATCCGATCAGTGAGTATCACCTTGGGGTATAAATCTTAATTGTGAATATTTTGAAAAACAATAAAACAATTTGTACCAACAATTTTTTTCCTTTCATTGTTTTTGTAAAAACTAAAAGGTATTCTTCGTATTTATATGTATGGTTGCTACATAGATCATTACATCATAAGTAAACCAAAAGAAATCACTCTCTAATATAAATCTTCAATTAAATTGCCATTAACCCAACATCATTACATGTGTCACTGTTATTAAGTACAAATGTGTTACATAATACATAGGTTGGATGCAATTTCACTTCATAGTTGGAAAAGTAGTTGATTTTTTTTACTTTATAACAGAATAAATTGATCCTATTATAGTTACGTAATAATAAACATATTTAATAATGGGTGTTTTTCTTAAGCCCGATGGAACTTAAAATTATAAGAAATGATACGAAAAATTTAATTCTAATCAAATTTTTGGTACGATTCGAAAGATTTGTTCATGTTTGGACTCCTCCTGGTTTGTTTTATATGTTTTGTTATATATGGGCAAAAATAAGAAATCATAGAAGCGTTGGCAATTCATATGAGGTAATATAGCCCTGTATTAGAGTCTCTACATCCGCTTCACTTCGTTGCCTACTTTTTAACTGTTGCCTCTCTCGTCACCGCTTTCTTTTCTGCCGGGTGGTAACTTTCTCTAAGGGTTTACCGTTTTTTTCTAACGTTTCTTTTTTTGACAAGCGTGTAATTCCAAGAATGAAGGAAATATTTTAGTGGGAAAAGTTCAGGCCTTAGAACTAACATAAAATACAATTCCTAACAATTCATGGCATTAACATTTAAAAATGATTTCGGACATATGGCCACCACAGCTGTTCTTGATGAAGCGTATTGTGGACATCCAAGTTTGGGTCACTTTTGCGAGTACTGCTGGCCGTATGTCCACGAACAATGTTGCTTTCTAAGGCGTCAATTCGTTTATTGACATGAGCTAGTAACTCACGTAGCCCCACAGGAAATAATCGAAAGGGGTCAAATCTCAAAACCTTGGAGGCTGTTGTACAGGTTCATTCCTCGAAATTGTCAAACTTTGATTTTAATAAGTCGATGGTTGCCGTCGCCGTATGACATGTGGCGCCATCCTGTAGAAACCACATCTCATCCAGATCAATGTCCTCCATATTAAAAAAAAAAAAAATCATTAATTATAATGCGGTAATGATCTCCATTGATGGTAACGCAAGGTCCGGCCTCATTTTTTAAGAAATAAGGACCAATAATGTAAACCGTACCAAACAGTGCATTTTTCTTGATGTAATGGAGTTTGTAGGGTCTCTTGTGGATTGGTTCCACTCCATATGCAGCGATTTTGTTTATTCACAAACTCGTTAAGCCAAAAACGAGCCTCATCGCTGAACACAATTTTGCGATTTCAGTTTCTAACTGCTCTTAAGCTCAATCGACGAAAGAGCGACGCAGATGACAGTCTTGTGGCTTTAATTCCTGCACCAACTGGATCTTATACGAATGTAGGCCAAGATCTTTGCGCAAAATCCTCCACGTGGTGGACGAACAGAACTCCAATAACTGTAACCGACGACGAATGGATAGATTGGGATTTTTTTTCACACTCGTTTACAGCAACGATATTCTCTTCAGTACGCATATCCCTTCGACGTATTGGTGTTATTGCATCATGTAGAGAGTATGTGATACGAAATCTATCCGCAGTTCGACGCTCAGAAAGATGATTTGTGGGCCACAAGAATCACGAAGTTGCGCGAATCGATTATTGATTTTCAAAAAAATTTAAATAATTTGGTAGCATTGTTCAAACGTCAGTCTATTTATGATGACTTGTCAGAATATACTGATCATAGATGTCAAAAAGTGAAAGCAGCATGACAGCTCGTTTGACAGTTAACTTTTTCGCAAGTTCTATCTAAGCAAAAATGACACCTAGATGTAGAACATTTCTTACTCAGGAAGGTGTAATCAACAATTAACCTGGAATTTAATTCAACAACTAGTAATAAGAAAATATGAAAGTACTAAAAATTAGATAGGTAGACCGAAACAACTGCAAACGCCTCCCACATCACGTGCAGAAGTAATTAAAAAATTAAAAGAGTAACTTAAAAGCTAACCTTAAATTTGATTTTGAATTTCCCGCACTTAAATTGGATTGGCCTCCCTCTCGTTGATTTATCTGTGGAACATAATTTTCTTAAGTATTTTTAAAAAATAAGACAATAACAATATCGGTCTGTAATTGCTAAGAGACATATTAGTCTTTTTAAAAAGTTAGCATACTAATAGACATTTTCGATTCACTGGCAAAATTCCGTATTATAAGCATCTATTTATTAACAACAAATGACAATAAATATATAGTTTCCGCAAGAATTTAACTCCCTTTTAAGGAGCGAACTGACTATAAATATTTCGACACAGATATTTTGACATAGAATGGCTAAAAAAACATTATTATAGTTAAACAACATATTCTTAATATATAAGCTCGAAAAAATTTTAATTTGTATTCTAATTTATCCTTCGATTATTCTTGTAAATATGTACAAATATCTTTCTTTATAATGACTAGAGTAACCAAAACTTGCGGACTCGCATAGGCGTCGGTATTACGGGTTAATATAAGAATACGAAAAATTCATAAATAAACTTACTTGCTAATTATTCAACAAATTGGAGGCATCAGGATGTGAACTACTGTAAACTTGCATCATTGCATATGTTTCCGCAGTTACTTCTTTAAACCTTGTGCGTCGACAAGAAAAAATATTCTTATACATAGAAAACGATCTCTCCACATCTAAGGAAGTTACATTTGCATGTAGAAACTGTTTTTCAAAATCACTTAAAAGTTCACTATTCTTACACTTATTATAAACGGCCTCTAAAGTATTAAAATAGGGATTTTTCCTTAAAACATCTGCCAACTTTTGACTAGCGCATAATCCTGACGTATCATTTAATGTGTGTAATTTATTTTTTACACTCTCCACGATGTCTAATGATTCCTGCAATAACAATTCAGTACATTGTAGTTTTCTGATGGCATCTAGTAATACTGTATAATTGGTACATATTGTTGTTAAATCTTCTAAAAGTTGAGGAATTTGAAATTCTCTTTGACTTTCTCTAATTGCTTTGGATTCATTCCGATTAAATCGCACTATAACTGATTGAATTTGTTGAAAATGGATCAAATAGTAAGAAGCTGCTGTTAGCCAAGTACCCTATCGCGTTAAAATTGGTTCAGCAGGTTCTGGAATACCTGGACAAAATTTACGAAATTCCTTTAAATGTTTAGGATTTTTACGAAACACTGCTTTAGTACTACCAATCATCCGATCAACGTTTCCGTAATGTTATCGAACAACTTCACCAACTAAATGCAAAGCATGCAGCACGTAGGTTATATATATTAAGTTAGGAAATATATGTTTTAAGGATTGCCCAACACTTAACATCGTTGCTGCACTATCTGTCGCAATCATCACAACTTGATCTTGGGCAATTTTAAATTTTTTCAAAGCGTTCATTATCACTTTTTGAATATTTTCCGCGGTACATTGTTGAACACGTTTGCAAGCTAACAAATATCGAGATGCTGTGTTCTCGCTAGATAAAACGCGAGCTATTACATTCACAATACTGTTTTTCTTTATATCGGTCGTCTCATCCACGGTAATCCATATTTTTTTGGAACACAAATCACGTTTACACACATTTTCTAGCAACTCTTTCATTCGCGGCAAATGATTCTGTAATTGTGTTTGTGAAGGTAATGGGTACTTTGGAACGTATTGTCGCCAAAACGTTTTAAAAGCTGCTTTTCTCACCAACGACAACGGAAGATTACAAGAAGTAAACATAATTAATAAATGTATGAGGAATAGTGTATAAGGTATTTCAGTTCTTGCATTTCTCATATGCTTAATACCATTGACATACCTCTGGCAATCAGTTCTGTCCAATGCAGCCAAACGAACATTGCGTATTAAGCAAAAAACTGCACTACCGTCATATTTTAAATGGGGAAAAAGTGACACATACTTATGTACATTAGTAGCAAATCTATTACGAGGCATTGTTTTCTTAGGTATGTAAATATTAGTTCTATATGAAACGATACACTAATTATGTACTTGGTATAATACTACAACACACAAAAAACTCCAGCTATATTTTCAAAAGCGACACGTAAGTACATAACCTTGACCGTTCGACTAATCTCTGCAACAGCTCAACCGGTACTAAAACGAAATCTCTCTCAGCGCGGTTTAACATGATTTATATTCAAGGTCGACACTACATGCCTGCTTCTCTACCGGTTTAGTTTATTTATGAATTTTTCGTATTCTTACATTAACCCGTAATACTGACGCCTATGCGAGTCCGCAAGCTTAGGTTACTCTAGTAATGACATTCCTTAACGCGATGTACAAATAAAGAAACGCTTTCATAAATATTGAATAGTCGTGATTATCGATCCATTATAAAAGTAATTGCACTCTCACCAATTTAGAGTGTCTATTATTTCAGCTTCTTATCTATTACCATCAAATACACGCACTAGAAACCATTATTCACGTGCCACGACTAATGGACGAGATTCTTTTTTCTCGGTGAATATTGTCCGAATGTGCCGGCGAATACTTTCAGGCCCGTTATTGTTGTTTTTGTAAATTGCGGTCTGATGTTCCGAAATGCCGTGGTGAAAAAAAGAATTCCTTAAAAATGATGGCCTAGAAAGCATGTCGGTGTGAAATAGGCGGATGCTCTTTCTGAAGTGAATGTGAAGTTTAAGCTCTGCGTAGTAAAAGTCTTTCCGTTTCTGTTTCTTAATGATAGATACTGACAATTATTTTAAATTTATGCGATATGTAAGACCGAATGAGATGCTTCTTTTTTATAGAGGAAATTCACCTAATATGGGGAGGTTTTACTATTCCCACCTAAAGAAATTAAAAAAGAAACCAAAGGTCAATCTAATAAGGGTTTTAGAACTCACTCGTGCTTATAGAAACACGATATCAACAATTTATTTAGCTTGTCTCAAGGCAAATGTATTTGAAACAAAAATGGCACCTTCCTAAACTAAGAACCTGCAGTAGCTTGATTTCTGTACCAAGTTTTTCTAACAATTTGGATGAGTACGAACCCCTAAACATTGTAGTTCCAGCTACTTTATAAAACAAAGTAACCGATCCCTAAAAGAATTTATAAACATGTTTGAGTTAAGTTTGTGCAAAATTCCTAGTTAAAGTATAAAGGTTCCCATATAGGATCACTTTTGGTCCACACTACTGTTCCACAAAAAGAGAAAAACAGCATATGAATTTTCTATTATGTTAAGTTGTTACATATTATTATCACTAAACGAATAATTATCTGTAAGTAAATAAATTTATAATTAGTAATATAATTTTACTGTGCTAGTTGCAAAATGCAACAAGCTGGGCACCAGGGCGGTAAACCTAATCCGAATACGCTGAATCCAATGGTGCCAACCGTTTTTAAAAATTAGCTCACGTTTTCGAACAATTTCAACTTAAAAATTTTAGGCCCAATGAACCTTCTGGAACATTTTAGAGTTTTCTGGAAAATCTGATCAATGGCCGAAGAGTTTTCTGGAACCTTAAAGAACCTTCCATGAACCGTTCATGGACCATTCGTGAACCTTCTAGAAACTTCCATCCACGCTACCGCCACTCGGTCAAATGGGTATTAATGGGTGTTAACATCTAAATATTAAAACAAATAACCCAAACCGAAGTGAATAGTGAAAAGTTCGAGATTGTTCATTGTATTGGCTTGTAAAGTCAATTAATTTGAAATATCAAAAATGGATAAATGTTCTAAATTGAATACCTTTTCTTGCGTGTGTGGAAAATTTGTAATTAAGACCACTCGGCCTAAACTAAATGCTGAAACCGCTGATTTGTATCAACAGTATTTCTTACAAAATGTTTTACTGATGTGTATTGGACGCCGTCTATTGTTTGTACAACATGCGTTTTGAATTTGAATAAATGGACAAAAATTTTTTTTTGCAAAAAAGTGATGAAAAATCGACTGAATCGATTCAATTTTTTTAAAATAGTTTCTATTCAGTGTGTATTCATTGATACGATGTCTTCGATCGACTTCCATCGAATTAAATTCAATAGATGGTCAAAAAATTAACGAAAACACGAGCTAATTTTTAAAAACGGCACCATTGGATTCAGCATACTCGAATTGGGTTCACCCCCCGGGTGCCCAGCTTGTTGCAAAAAAAAGTCTCCAATTCGAGCACAGTGTATTATTTAGTACCCAAACAATACATAGCTATAAACATATTTACAAAATACTTATGTAAATTGATGCCAATAAGGAATACGAAAAAAGAATTGTTAACAATAGTGGAAGTAAAGATAATTATATATTTAGAAACATAACCGCACAGATGCTGAAATATTCCTTGCATTTAATGATATATGTCACGATATAGTATTTAAACAGGATATAAGGAATTATTGCCATAGTACTACGACTTGTAGGAGAAAGTGGAGCTTGTGGACATTTTGTGTAATAGAAAAATGGTATAATTGCAAATAATGCAAGAGTTGTACACTGTATTTTGACAGGCTTGTTAACATTCCTCACTGTATTTACGTGGATGGTATGATAAACACATGTGTTAAGGAAAACAAAGCAATTGTTTTGGATTTAATAAATTTATTTCTCGACATAATCTACTTGTAGCTCTATATACTTAGTCCAGAAATATTTCAACTTTTTTAAGCCATCCAAATAGTAGAATTTGCCAAGCTCTGCAAAATAGGTCTATATTTCGGTAATGATCTCTTCACTTAACGTGAACCGCTTTCCGCCAAGTAATTTTTTCAAGTTTGGAAAAAGAAAGAATTCGCAGGAGGCAAAATCTAACGAATATGGTGGACGGGACACCAATTCGTACCGTAACTGCGTGGGCGGTGGCTTTATTATGATGGTAGAGAATTCTTTTCTTCGCTACGTATCTTTTTCTCTTTAGTTCAGCGTCGAGTCGGTACAATAAATCAGCATAATACTGTCCCGTAATTGTCCACTAAGATTCGTCGCCATAATTTTTCTGACTGATGTAATCGTCTTCGCTTTCTTTGGTGAAAACGGAATTGAAAGATAAAAAACTGTGGTTGTGTGTGGACGAAACAACAGATCGTCAAAAACATTCTATGGTTAATATAATGGTACGTACATTGGAACCACATCGACCGTCATCCTCCTTCTTACTTGCTTCCAAAAGAGTTATAAATTGTACTGCCGATGAGATTTTAAAGGTGGTGTTGAACTCATTGAACAAATTTGAAGTTTCAACTAAGCAACTTTTAATGTTTATGAGTGATGGTGCCGCAAACATGCGTTCTTCGGGCCGATCTCTTAAAGAACACAGTGGTAACTTCTTACATGTAACGTGTAAAATCCATACTCTAAATCTTGCTGCACAAACGATTCCTACATGTTTTCCACTAGTAAATGCATTGATTGCTAGCACAAAGGCAATCTTTCTAAATTCCCTGAAACGTACCCGACTATTTCACAAACTGTGTCCTGATTTACTTGAACCACCACAGCCGATTGTTACACGTTGGGAAGCATGGTTGCAGGCTGCGTTTTACTACAACAAATATTTTGATTGAGTAAAGAAGGTAGTTTTAAAATTCAATCCGACAGAAGCTGCAGCAATCAAAAAAAGCCAGGAAATATTTCAAGATAGTCAGGTTAAAAGAGATTCACAAACTATTCACAATTACTTCGGACTAGCGGAGGGAATAGAAAAATTGCAAAATGTTTCGATGTCGCTGGTGGATTCTGTTCAAATTGTGAATGATGTTCACGCACAGTTATGCGCTGTAGAAGACGAAACAAATTGGTGCGTGTTTTAGAGAAAGACTCCGATTTTCTTATATTAAGATAAATTTGTGAAGGTGCGTGTGAAGATGCATTAAATTATTTCAAAGATTATTTTAAATATGCAAATCTAACATCGCTAGATGTCGAACGGTCGTTTTCGGCATTAAAAAACATTTATTCCACACGTCGTACTCAACTGAAACAGCTGTGGAAACATATCTAATAATTCAAATATTTAACGGATGTTACCCAGTTTGTGATTTCACGGAAGACTTTTAAAACGGTAAGTATTTCAGCACGTTTTATAATTTATTTCTTACCTTCTATTTTATGTGTAAACTTTTATGCGCTCGCCACGCCTTTGGCTGTTACTGTATATTTGCCCAGGTTACTCATAATTCTCGAATTGAAAACGAAAGAACCGGTTTTTTCTTCGCTGTTCTCAAAGAAAGTCCACTTTTTTTAAGTGAGTTCTAATTAAATTCTCGTTTCATTGTCTAGTCATATCTCAAATGTAAATAGGAATAGAAACGAACGGCACAGCATGCATATTAGTGAAAGTTCAAAACAGTAAAAGATTGTCTAGGAAGAACAATTAGTACAAATGCCTCTTACTTCTAAGTACTTATGCTTGAATTATGCTCCTGCGAGGAATTAAACGTCGATACAGAGCGCAGTGTAATAGGTTATTAATATAAAATTAAAAGCATGAAATTCTCATTAAAACAAAAAGTATGCGCAGCAAATGCATTTCTCCGTTACTATGATATTTAAGAAAGGAAAATAGAGAATTATCTTGGTTGAATCCAACGTGATTCTATATTATTCAGTAGCCTTTCGAAAAACGATGGTAAAAGATTACGTAACATTAATCTCAAATGGAATTGAACTGTTATAAATTTTGAAACTCAATGTCCGTAATAATATTAAGTCGAATATAGAAAGTTTGCCAATCGACTTATTTATTGGGATCTGTATGTTCCAAAGATTTCAACTTGTGTAATGTATATACGTTGTCATAGTACATTAAATAGCTATTTACGGTATAAATGAATTTTATCGAATTTTATCGACGAATTTTATCCAGGAAAAAATAGTTTAGATAATGTTTTTGAGTGGATAAAATTTCTTTATTCACGTGTATCATACAATATTTTTTCCAATTCCCCTGAATTTTAGGTAATTCACTTACATAAATGTTAATTGTACTATTACTAGAGTTTGTTAAAAAGATGGTACCGGCAGTGGCGCACCGCATAAAAGTACGTACGTAATATACAATATTATTGGCAACCGCCCTGGTAAGCTGCGTAGAATTGCAACATCAGCGCTTCCATTGTCGATTCATTCCGCCGTCGACGGTGTTGTGAATACGTTGTTTGTATACTTCGACAATGATCGTTCGACATCCAATGAAGTAAGATTTGCAAATATCAGATATTCCTTTTCCTCATCTGGGCACTCTTGATTTTCAGTTATAGACCGAACCTTTTGTAAATCGGGATTTTTCGTTAAAATTGCACCAAATTTTTGAGCAACATCGACTCCTATAGGGTTCGTCAAGTTTTCTAGAGCGGCTTGTAAATTATTTATGCAATTTAATGCGTCTCGTGCAGATAAGTGACTGTTTTCTAATAGCTTGTGCAACTTCAGAATAGTTCATGGAAATTTCGTCTATTTGTTGTTGAATTTGTTGTGAATTGGAAAAAAGTTGCTGACTATCTCGAACTGCTGCAGAATCATTTGAATCAAGTTTCAAGATGACGTTTTTCACTTGTGAAAAATATTTCTGATAGTAAGATACTGCCTGGAGCCATGTTCCCCATCGCGTTATTACAGGCTGAGGTGGTGGTGGTAATTTTGGACACAATTGTTTGAATACACGGATGTGTTAGGGAGATTTGATGAACACTTTTTTGGTAGGTACTATTAACTTATCCACCATCGGATACTTCTTTCGAATGGTTTCCGCTACGAGGTGACATGCGTGTATGAGGCATGTTATGTGAGGTATGGAATAGTGTTTCTTAAATTCAATACATGACGTTTACTTTTACAATGTTTTCTACATTCAAACCTATCGCGACTTAACAATCCGCTATTGCATATTGTGCAATAAATATGCGGACTTCTATATTCTAATCTGGGAAAATACCTGAGATATTTATTCACATTCGAAGGGAACGTTATACCCTTTGTGCGTCCCATCTCCGCGTACTTATTTGGCGTGCAGCGTGCAACGTACTGTCGCTTTGAACTCTCTCGCGGTACTGTCGAGATCGACTACGAGTTGAAAATTACCTCTACCCACGCCGCTACTGCTACGCTACTGCCATCCGGTACCACCTTTTTAACAAACTCTATTAATTAGCTATCGATTAGGGTTTGTGATAGGTGTTTGTACATCTACAAACTCTAACTATTACTAATGTGATGAACACTTAAGGAAGGAAAGTTGACTCTGCTTTCGTCTGGGTCAAGTGCAGTGGAAGTTCCATGCCTTTCATTTGAATTTACTTACTTACATACTTAATCCTAAAGCCTGTTTACTCTCACGAGTGTGAGGCTTGGGGGGGGGGGGGGGGGCTGAGTTGAGTTATTTTTTTCGGTTTCCTTTTCCATGCCTCCTTCCATCTGTTTCTATCTTGTGCCTGTTGGCGCACTGCGCTCCACTTAATATTTCTGCTTTCTGCCGCCTCCTTAACTACCTCTGTCCATGTCTTCCTTGGCCTTCCCCTTCGTTTTTTCTTGATTGTTTTCGCTTCATACACTCTTCTTACCGATCTGTTTTCGCCATTCTCATTACATGTCGCAACCATCTTAATTGTCCCTCTTCTATTACATTTTGTACTAGTGTCGTCTGGAGTTTTTCCCTAAACACTGTGCATTTATTTTATATAATCTCGTTTTTCCTCCAATCTTTCTCAGAAATCGCATTTCGGCGCTTTGAATTTTTCCTTTTTGGTTCTTTGTCATTGTCCATGTTTCCGACCCGAACGTAAGTATCGGTGTAACTACTTTTTTAAATATCTGTACTTTTGTTTGGCCGTGAATCTCCTTCTTGTTTAAGGACGATCTTCCATTTTCCTTTATCATCGAGCCCAGGTATTTAAAACTGTAGACTTGTTCTGTTTTTGTTCCGCTCAAAAATATTTTATGTTCCTTTTTCGAGGTGCTTATTACAAAAGTTTTTCATTATATTGTTACGATCCGCGCGTCTCAAAAAACAACAGAAATTACGATGCCTACTCGTCTTATCTGCAGGGATAGTACAGATACTGGTCCTAACGACTTCTTAAATCGATTGAACAATCAAACCAATAACAACGTCTCTTACAAGACCAACTTTCTTTTACCATGCAATGTTCACCACACGAATTCGCTCTGTATCATCCAAATATACCAATTTTAAAGTGCGACCACACTTTGTACACTGCCAACGTTGTATTTTATCGATAATTCTTCTGGGTATTATTAATTGTACCCATTATTGTTCCTTTATTTACAATATGACGATCCTACAACAAATATTATCTATACTGGTACATGACTTCAAAATGCAAACCTATATACTCGCGTTCTGTTCCATTTTCGAATTTTTAATTTTAATTGCAATTAAAAAATGGAAATGAAAGAGCAATTAAAAAATTCCAATTTACTTACTCTCGTCGAAATCACAAAAAAATCACCAGAAAAAATTATGTTAAATTTAAAATAATTACTTAGAAAAAAAACGAATGATTAAAAACAATTATCGGATGACACCTGCATATCGTAAAAGGGAAATATGATCCATAGAAATATCATTTTTATTTATCAGAGATACCTGTAAATGCATGAGAAAGCGAAGATAATTCCAAAAATAAATCTGAAAAATGTATTGAGTCATCCGGAAATTTCACATACAAGATGTTTTGTGCATAAAACCAAACTCATATCGTATGTAGCGGAAAATGATATATACCCTGTATACTTGAGAATAAAACCAGTATTGATGTATGGAGCGGAAGCAATGTCGATGACCAAAGCAGATGAAAAAAAGCTAAGGATTGCAGAACGGAATATATTAAGAACTATATTGGGACCGATGAAGTTAACGGAGAATGAATACATAGTACGTACCAACAAAGAACTACTAGAGGAGATGAAAGGGAAGGATATTGTCAGAAAGATAAAGCAACAAAAAATGAGACGGATAGGGCATGTATAGAGAGCAAAAGAAGAAGACCCGATCAAAGTAATAACGAAATGGGGGATGGCGGGAAGAAGAAGAAGAGGCAGACCTCGATCAAAATGGATAGAGGAGGTGAAAGAGGACTTAAAGAGGGCAGGAATAAGAAATACGGTAGAGAAGACGAAGAACAGAATAGCATGGAAAAAAATATGCAACGAAGTATAAATGACAATGGGGGCGCGATTCACCGCGTAAAATGGATCTAGAAATCCTCTAAAGAGGAGGCGCAACCCAACAAGGGGTGTTTAGCACATACATATATACTTGAGAATAAGTTGATATTATCCAGGAAACTTTTTCTCAAAATTGCTCAAGGAAGGAATTATCTTGCGTCACAGTGAGGTCCTAAAATATTTCGAGCGATAGAAGCTAGTGTTTTTGGAAAAGCAGATCTGTCTTTTGCTTTCCTTAGTAAAGTAATAAATTCTACTGGTTATATCTTAACAACCATTGAGAATTAGACACGTCTTCAAAAGAACTTTCTCACTCAAAATGAACACTATTTTAACATGCAAAAGTATCTATCGCTCCTCCCGAAACACCATGTATACTGGCAGTGTAGAATTAATACTCGTACAATATATCTATGCCTCCAAACAAAGTTACAGGAAATAGTTTACTGCACAAAGCACTAAACTTGTTAAAGAAGTTGGTGGTATCCAAGTAAAAACATACACCTCTAATGGCTTTCGATTGCAACGCTACGTTTGCTTAGGCATGCTCTTTCTGTATCCATATACGGTATTCTATCTGTATACATAAGTATATGATTACCTAATCTTAAAAGGGAAAAAATCTTTCTAGGTGTCTTTATACGCTTGACTGATTCTTCAGCAAAAATGTTGAACCTACTACACAGAACTAAACGGAGATAAGGTATTACGATATCCGTTTCAAAAATTCAGCAACCAGTTTGTGTGGGAAAGACAGTCTTAAAATCACGTTCACATTCGACATTGCAAAACTAAAATTATTACTTACAATAAAATTTATTTAAGCCAGGCATTATTCGAATGCATGTATTGTTATGCATGTATTGTTATAAAATAGTAAAGCATAATTAGTTTTTATTATGGGTTACGAATAAAAGCATTACAAGTAAATTAAATTGTTTGTTTCAAATATAAAAAATAATAAATATCTAGTCCAGTCCTCAAATCTTTCCCAAAAAAATATGCAAAAAGTATAACAAATGAGTCAAAATAACCGCCTTTCGCGTTAATTATTGCCTTTCGCGCATTCTTTCCAAGCTACTTTGCGAACTGGGAATCCTCTTCACAATTCTAAGTCAAAATGATTTCATATCAACACAATAGAATTTCAAACTGAACCCTATAGTAGCCATTCCATTAGTGCAAGAATACCCTGCTGGGTTTGTTCTTCAGAAAATGTCTTAACTACTTTTCCAGTGTGCTTAGGGTTCGCCAATTACTTCGTGTCCTTTGTTCTTGCAAAATGTTCAAATAAATGTCTCTTGTCAATCTTCTGTTGATTTAAAAGAATATGTCAATTCAACCAGCTCCAAAACAACCCTAAACCATAAGATTACCACTCCATATTTAATAGTTTTGGTCACACATTCCTCTTCCATTCGTTCTCTATCTCGACGACGTCCAAATACCCAACATTTGAACCCTCCACCTCAAATTTCGATTCGTTGAACCACAGCACGTCTTCCAATTTCCGTGATATTTAGCTTTTTCTTTTTACGGGCAACCGGCTTCTACTAAGAGGCATTTGTGCAACGTGAAATTCACTGAACTCCTCTGCAATTACTGATGCAGTAAGACTACAAATTCGTAAAAATGTTAATCTAACGAACTAATCCTCTCTTCTTGTGGTAGCTGGTGGTCGCCCACTGCATTTGCAGGTCTATGATAGCCCTGTCTCTTCTTTTTGTTTCACTGTTTTGCCTTACCACGCAATTTGATGATTGGATGCATTGATTTAGTGTAAAGCGCAAGTTTTGGTTCTAGTCCCAATGTACGAGGCTGTATCAAATATAAACGGGACTCGTTTTTTAAAAAATTCTAACTTTTCTTAACTAAGCTTACAAATATATATTATTTTTCTACATACTCTCCCGTCCTAGAAATACATTTTTGCCATCAGATTGGGAGCTTTTTTATTCCATCATCGTAAAAACTCTTCGGACGTTCGTGTAGCTATTGGAGCACAAACGCTTCCACCGCTTCGTTGTCGTCGAAACGCTGGCCTACAAGCGCTTCTTTGAGGGGTCCAAAAAGATGGAAATCATAAGGTGACAAGTCTGGACTATAGGGTGGATGTTCCAGTATTTCCTATCCTAATGCACCCACTTTTTGCATCGTAGGGTTAGTCACATAAAGCCTGGCGTTGTCATGGAGATGAATTACACTTCTAGCCGATTGCTTCTTCCTTTTCCTTCGAAATGACAATTTCACGGTATCCAGTACTTCACAATAATATTGCGTATTAATTGTGCGTCGACCATGCATTGATGATGGCAAATCAACGTGAAAAACACCTTGCCGATCAAAAAAAAACTGTTGCCATTACCTTTTCGGCAGACAACCGCGTCTTTCACCGGAAATTTGTTTATGCCATGCAAACACACGGGTTCTTGACAGGGTGTTGTCCTCGAACTGTGTGTGTAATCGCCGCAAAATATCGGTTGGGTTTATCCCCTCCTTGGCCAAAAGCTTGATGATAATCCGCTGCTCCACGGAGACATGGACTTCTTTCTCGCTCATGGTTTCTTTTGATACTAAAGGGACCCGAGAGAGTTGCGGTCGGTTCTACCCTCTCCCTAACGATACAGGCTACCTGCGCATCAACCCTTTCCAAGTATGGAAGCCGTCCGGAATTTTTAAGAAAATCAGCCCTGTTTATATTTGATACACCGTCGTAATTCAAAATTTTACTATGAAAATTCTATAGTCGGACGAGAGTCTGGTTGGTTGCAATTATTTGGTATTTCTTAATAAATCTTGTATTTACAGATGCTTAGTAATTATCCAGTTCATAATAATGCATTTTCTCAATGCAGTTTGTTTGGTTTGTTTTATCGATCTAGATTTATTGCATATTCTGTTACTCAATTATTATTATTATTAAATTAGGCGACTGGTTTCATGTTCAAAAAACACCTCAGGCCGGCTACAAGGATATCATATAAAAGAAAAATTGCAATAATGGAAAAAAAATACCTACATAAAGTTAATAATTAAAATTAAGAGCATGTGAATAAATTAATGAAAAAGTTTTTTCTTTATGCAGTATAATTGAATTATTTCTTTAATAATGTAATTGAATAGTGACTATTTTTATGTAGTTTAATAATTAATGAGTTAATACTTAAGTTTATTTATCCCTTTTTTTATTATTATTATTTATTATATATTTTAAAAAACTATAGTTAAATTAGTACACGTGTTAAATAGTAATAAAAAGAAAAACATATTACGTTGAACGTTAAAGGTTATACCATTGTATGGGTAAGTAAATCTGTTGGCAGTAGGTGGCGCCAGAAAATATTTCAGTGCTGTTTTTGAAGATTAGTGGCATAAACTGAGAGATGAACAACAATGTGGGCAGGAGCAAAAAGCGTTACTGCTTTTCTCTTTTCACATTGTTTCTGCCGGGAGTGATTCCATCAATACCACGAGCTATTTATATTAGCATTATCTTGGTTATTGTTTCTAGACACCTTTTTCATGTGTTCTTCTATATTCAGTTCACTTTTGTTTGAACATTATCCAGGAGATAACCTCTATTTTACCCTTTTTAAAATCACAAGCAATGAGAATAATTTGCTGCTTTATGAAAGGATATATCGTACTATTTTAAACGAGATAAGTGCAATTAATAATGTGGATATAAATAATATGCATTTCAAGAATTCTAAGTAAATAAATGCTTTATTTTAAGTAAATGAAATTATTGATTTATGAACAATACCTAAACGCTTTCTGGAATTAAGAAAACTATTTACTATCCTCAAGAAAACGGCCATTTACTTATGTTAAGAATCGCTTTCTTCAAATTTTCTGCAAGATTTTCTTCTTTTCTTCAACAAATGTTTTAAACAAAGAAATACAATTATTTCATTACAAATATATACTTCTCTTAAGCGGAAAAAAGAGCTGAGAAAATATTTCTTTTTGATTTCAAACAGTTATTGTATTGCGGATAATTGAAATGGTAATTATCTTGAATTGAGGCAGACAGCCTTGATACAAGTAAACGTTTCTCTGTGTGTATATTTCCAGCTTGGCGCAAGCCAATGTTCGACCCCGAGGAGGAATATGATCGAAGTCATCAACTTTGTCATATTTTGTTTTTCACTTTATAACAATCAAGTAATCTAATGCTAAACATAAATGGATAAACTGCATGGTATAATTTAAAATACTCCTTTGAAACTACCTACACCAAATAAAACTTGTCATTCTAACCACGTTTTCCACGTGGTAATCGATAATCTTTTAAATTATTCATACGATATCCGCGACATACTGTCCTAGAAAATGATAAAATTTACTATTTCAATTCAAATCCGTACATTTCATTGTTATCGTTTCGATGTAATAAAAAGGAAGTTTCTAAGACGAGCAAGACATGATTCACCGTTTCTTTTTATCCTACATATTTAAGTTATTTCGCATATAAACGCGTTCTATATAAATCCTGTTTATTCGATTTCTTTGGATTTAACATAATTGGTATATCATCTCCGATGAATATTGATGATGCAGCCAGCGAGGACGTTGACCGTACACTCAAATAAAACGCCAACCTTCAGCGAAAGTAAACGCCAACGTATGGTAACAGTGAAATTGTATATTCATTCGTCTTTTACTAAAACTGGGACATGATTTGTGAAAAAATGTGGTAATTCTAATGCTATATAAGACGGAGATTGGGCAAAAGGTGCATTTGTTGATTGTCGGTGAGAGGAACGTTAGTGAAGTGCTTCTTTTACCGATTATTTGAGTGGCAGTATGAAGATTCTTGTAAGTAGTTACTACCAAATACATCTCTGCACGACGTGCCGTGACTCTATACAGAGTGTTGAAGAATCTGGATTGTTTTAGGAAATAGTGCGCGTTCTCTTTGTTAAAGATTAAATATCCAGTCCTTTTGTTGAAGAAGACAGTTGCCTTGGTGTTGATTGTTTACTGTGATATTTCTTGTTTGCATAAAAAGGACTGTATTTACAGTGATATTTTGAGCTTTCGCGCATTAAAATTGTATATTTGCGTTACGCGCTCAGTGGCCAAGAATATCGATGCAACATATATTAAATGTAAATTACACCAAAATACAACATTTCTTCCAGTTCATTATAGGCATTATTTAAGTTTTCGTACCAAAATCCATGGAACTAATCCCTTCTAGAATTGTTTGTCGATGGTATTCTTATTGAGCTATTAGCGTAACCCAGGGATTTCCAACCTTTTTCTTGCATCGACCCACTTTAAAAGAATGGCTTTCGTCATCGACTCCCTTACATTTTTCTTTATAATATACAGCATACAACATAATCATGATACAAAATAATTGCACATAAATAAGTTAAAGATAACTAGTTTAAAAACATAAATAAACATTTAATAAATGGATTAGATTTATGTTTTATTATTTTTTGTACTAACTTCATTTTTAATATTAAAAATATAAACAAGTTTTCAGAAACAAAATCAACATTATAATTGGGCAAAAGTTTGAATTTAATCAATGTGATGGCTCCGCTTAATGTATTGATACAATTTGTTTAAAATTAAAATTGCTTAACGTGTTGCATCTCGTTCAAAATATTCTGATTTCCGTTTTCCATAATACGTAAGTTATATTTGATTAAAGCCTTCTTCCGTTCTCTGCTGATCACGCGCTTATTCATCGTATAGTGTTAATGTTCAATGCCGATCAGTCGCCGGTACATATTCGGCTATCGACCCCCAATCGATCCCTTGATCATGATTAACTCTCACCAAAATTTTATCGACCCCTCGCGTAACCGAACATTCTTCTACCTTAGAAACAGTATTTTTAAAACCTTCAAATGTTATTTAAATAGTAATCTATATTTGATCAATCTCATCGCTTTTTATCTAAACCAATCAAAATCATTGTATTACTTTTACAATACTACTTACATTAATATAATTAAAACAACGGATTGAAGGCTCTTACATTCTGAATAGATGATTCCAAATCCAATTATTTTATGACAATTAGTCAAGATATAGCGTTTCTATGAACGCTATATCTTACTATTCATACTAAAAACTTTACTGCTAAATTTCAACAATATCATATACTCGCTTATTTGTTTTGAATGGATTTTGTGGAATCACCGCATTTATGAAACTTGTACAATTTTATCTTTTCATAGCAAGTATAACATATGGTGTTCCCCGATAAAATCTAATCTGAACAAAACTTTCCAATGAAATATTACACGAAATTACATTTCGAAAATATACATATAAATAGGATTACGTAGAAACAAGATTATATTTTCCCATTAATTTTTTTTTGCAATTTTTGTAAACAAGTTAGTTATAAGGATTATATAAAATCCGATTTTTGAGAAAACACCAAAGAGTATGGCGACTGTTAGGAACTAACACGTGGTTGAAGCTGTGGGGATGGCAACCGAAGTTTTAGAAAAAATATAACTCTTTTAGATTTCACCAATATTTCGCTTTTATTTTTAAAGCTTCATCAGGATCGTAAATGAGTTAAATAAAAGTTTGGCTATCAATTTTAACTGATTTATGACCCTGATGAATTTTTAAAAATAGCGAAATACAGTAGTGTCCGGGTATAACAAACCGCAAGGGACCGAGAAATTCAGTTCGTTATATGCGGAGTTCGTAATAAACAAAACGGATGAAATACATTTGACAAATTAAAAAATTAGTGATAACTACATCATTCAAACGATATTTATTTACATAAGAGTACAAATTTAGAGAAATACTGCATATATACATTTTAATATGACATCTATTAGTGATTACTGATTAAAAAAGTCTGTAATTTTTGACTGTTCCAATTTCCCGCCAGTGCAAATTTGTTCCTTAATATCGTCAATGTTGGCGAATGTACGCAAAGCATCTTCAAAGGTATTATGAGTATTAATATATCGGCAAGCATGTTGGAATCACTTACATGTGCAGATACCGGAGCAGTTTCTGTGCTACTACCACGGGACCAGCAGCCCGAGAGCTGCTCTGGAGTTAGTTGGGAACCTGTACACGGCTTTTTCGTTGCTGCTTTCTAGACGGCAGAGATGTATTGTTTTATGTTTCGATGGGTAGTGATATAGGCCAAGGAGAAAAATAACGGCGTGAGATAGGGAAGCATTCGGAGCAACGCAAATAACAGCGGGTAGGCAGAAACATAGCCGTTGACTAGTGCTTTCTCTCCTCACATTACTTTTGGTTTAGTTTTGGTTAAGAAACAAGATACAAGATTCCTAATTAATTTTTTTTTTTAATTCACAGACAATTTCAGTTGAAAGTTCTGGCAATATTCGCATATATTGCGCCAAGAAATTAGCGAATATGTACTTTATTCATTATTTTAAATCACCTAAAAATGGTTACAAATAGTTAACTTTTAAGATGAATTTCTCTAGATCTCACGACTTCTTCCATAAGTTGGCAGTACTTGCGTAAAAAATGTTACGCCATTTAGTACTCAGATGGATACATACAGTACGTTAAAAAATTTAAATTAGTACGAACTTATACGTCCTTCTGGCTGTTTATTTTCACAAATAATGGACCCTCTAAAATGAAATTTTTTGAACATGTGATATTTCACGAGGTGTTACTTGGTATTAACATATTTTATTTTATTTCTAGGTGATCTTAGCTGTAATATCGTACGCCGTAGCGGCTGATTTACAAGCAATTGAAACACAGTCGACAGCCAGAAATGTGCAAACGTCAAAAACAATCAATACACTTCCGGTATCACAAAAACTGGAGCAATACTATCAACAACAAATATCATCTCAACAGCCGCAATTGCAACACTTGCAGCTGTCACAACCTCAACAGCAAGCTTTACCGGTTCAATACGTTTCTGCACCAATCGCGTACCCGCAGCAACATGCTCAGCCTGCCATGATCATAATAGCGCAGCCCACGCCAATTCCACCGCCGTCCATGATTTCCCACGCTGCCCAACAATTATTGAGCTATTTCAACGCAAATCCACAAGCACGATATCAATTTCTGCAGGGTAATTATCAACCGCAACCTCAGCAACAGGCTTACGTCGCGCAACCGTCTCCCGTTCCGGCGTATACCTACCAAATCATGACCGTTCAACCTCAGTATCAGCAAGTACAGAATCACCATGCTCCCGCAAGTGCACCGTTCATTCCGTCGACTCAGGTTTCTGCTCAAGCTATTCCTGTTCAACAACATCAACAAGTGTTGCAGCAAGTACCATCGCATTCCGTCCAAGTTAGCAACTCTCAGGAAACCTACAGTCAAACACCTCAATTCCAATTGCCAGTGATAGGTCCTTTCGGCCATAGTACTCATATTCCTCATGTTGCTGCTTTAGCACAATTATCGACTCAAAAATATATACCACAAATTCCCTTCCGAGGTACAAGCCCCGCGATCGTTACTGGATTAGAGAACTTCACACCAGAGCAACAAGCTCAAATAAAATCTCAGCTTCAATCAGGAGGGCCAATAACTCCGTTGCGCAGTAGCCTTCCGCCAAATTTCGCGGCGAATATCCAACAGAATTCATCGGCTTTGAAGTCAGTCGCTTCGCCAACACAGAGTACCAGCCCTCAAGAATTTCCTCTTCAAGATGAAGATAAAAGCTCTACTCAACAATCCACACAACCAGCAACATCCAACAATTATAACTCTGGAATAGGATACAGCAGTAACCAATTCACTAAAGGATGAAACGTAGATCTAGGTATCTTAAAGGAAGTATTACTTAGTTTGTAAATAATGTAGAATTTCGACTTACGCTATAATTATTCGGATTTATCAAAAACATCTCGATTGTAAGTACATTATGGGATTATACCGTACAAAGTTTAAAAGTTTTTCGAGGTTGGTAGTACTTTATAAATGTCAACTATGTGTTCCTATCTTCGTTGTTTTAAGCGGAGATGTTACTTCCTATTATCACATTTAAATTCGCCGATATGTCACAATTCTCAATATTTGTATTACCTACTTTAAAAGTAAAATTTACTCGGAATCCCACGATGTATGAAGAAGCAAAAAGTGTTTTGGTTTACTCGTGAATAAAATGATTTTCATGCACAAATAATCTCTATATTTCCTTCCTTTACTTTTATTATGACCTTGACGTTGACAAAATGTAAAAATAAAAAAAATAATTAAATATTCCCAGAATAATCAAACTTAGGTAATCACCTAGTTATTACCTCTAGATATTATTGTAATTATCATCATGTTACATATATGTACGTCATAAGTGTTATTTATTAAAGGTAGAAATGAAAAAGTAGTCCAGATCTCACAAAATTCTGTACTAAAAAGTTAAGCGACCGGTTCTATGTTCAAGTATACATCCTCAGGCCAGAATCAAATATAACAGCGGCAGATTGTGTCAAATTTGAAATGAACATATATAACTGTGCGTACTCCAACAATGCACCGTATGAATTTCACTTTTTTAAAAATGTAAAAAATTGTTCTTAATTAAATGACTACTACAAAAGTGAAATCCGTATGGTACATTGTTGGAGTACACACAGTTATATACATTAATTTTAAATTTGACAATCTGCCACTGTTATATTGGATTCTGGCCTGCGGATGTGTTCTTGAACACGAAACCGGTCGCCTAACATTTTAATACAAAATTTTCTGAGATCTGGACCACTTTTTCTTTTCTACTTTTCATACTTCATCTCACACGGAATCGCTATGGATTATTTTGTTATTTATTACATTTTTTTTCAGCTTAAAAGTATCCAAAAAAATCCTATTAGTGTTCCCAACTGTATCACAAAGTATGTAACCTTTAAACTGATAAAATAATAAAAATTGTATGCCTTATCTCATAATATACAATTGAATTTTTCAAGATAATAACATAATTGTGTGGCAAGCAATAAATACAAAAAGAAAACGATTAATTCATATCAATGTAATAAATTTTAAAAAATACAAGAACACTATCCTTTCAAGAAGTGCTTTCGCGTAGCCTAGAAAGTAGTAAAATGGAAATTATTAGCTCTAATGTTCTTATAATAGTCAGACATAAAAGTAGTATGCGTGCATGCAAAAAACCGGTGCCAATTTCTCCTAATCTGCAAAAAAGTGATTTTGTAAGAGTAGACTACAAAATGAATATAAATAAATTGCCGAAAGGTCTCACTTTTATTTAAATATGATTGATAAAAAAATATTTTTTTCATTTAGCAGCATACATTAGCTAATTATTGTTTTATATATATTCATTTTCGCTTTTTTCCCAAGGAAATTACTTTTTAATAGCTTCTTATTCGCATAGAAAATTTTATTTGTAATCATTATTTTTTCTTTGATTGGTGCAATATTGGTACAATCAATAGCACCAATAACTCCTGTAATTGAAAAGTTACATCAATTAAACTTTGGATAATGCTATTTAACAGGTGTCTAGGATATTTTTTATATTCACCTGGGTATTGTTGGCATCACTTCTATGATCTTTTAGGTTGGTAGTAGTGAGGGACAAAGAACGACTACACAAGTTTCAAGTTAGTGTGTAAGAATGCATACTTAGTATTAGTAGTAGGAACATTGTTTCAATTTTATATTGTTCTCAATATACTAAATAAACCGTTAATCAAGGAGGTTACATATTGCTTACTATTCATATCACAACAACAGATATTAGTTCCTTTCTCTAAAGGCGATTACCACATTCTCTATTTCATTTCGTTTAGGCCAGCTTATAAAAATGCTTCTTAAAGAAATAATTTTTTCTAGGACTACAATTGTAGGTAGCATTATGCACTGTAGAAATGGCCACATTAAATCGATCAGCAATTCTTAACAACACTTCTCCTTTGCCTAACCACCACAATGTCATCATCAACTGCAAGTGGCCGGGGACAGGTAAACCACCACCTTGGTGTCTTTTTCTAAATTCCGGTCCATCTATTTTTTCCCACAGTTTTCTGAAGGTCTTTTTGTTTTCTCTGAACAAACTGAAAAAGTCTGCATCAATGTATCATTGAATGTACAGTTCATCATCTTCCATGATTCTGTGGGACAAGCTTTCGAAGAATAACATTTCGATCTGCGGTTGATTAAAAAGCAACATATTTAATAAAATTAAACGGTACCGTTGATTCTCTTGAATTATTGTCAATAATGCCAAATGCTCTGCCATGTTTAACATTCATGTGACGTTATAGTTTGAAAACATGCATTCTCGCGATATCTATTTACGTGATGTTACATTGAAATACGATTTAAAACATTTGTTGAATACGGTGAACAAGAAAAAATGCCTTAAGTCGACTCATTTCATACCTAATTCGATTTTTTAAATCTGGATTTTGTAGTCTATCAACCTAGATTTTTGATTTTAAATAATAAATAAGTAAGAAAAAATCAAGGGACGTAAGATCTGAGGACCTGGGTGGCCACTCTATTGGTCCTTGCCTACCGATCGACCCCCTAAGAAAGCAGTTATTTAAAAACTCGCGAACAGGACGTGGAAAGTGCAGAGGTGCAACATGTTGCTGATACCAAATATCGCCATTTGATAAGTCAGGATCATCTTCATTTGGAAAAATATCTACAAAAGCTGGTACAAGTGCATCTCTTCAAAAAAAATCCATATATCGCTACCCCGTCAGAGTTTCGTCAAAGAAGAAAGGACCAATGATTCTAGAGTCTAGATAACTTTACGAGGGTGTTAAGTATCTGCCTCAGTAATGCAGTGAGGATGCTCGCTACTCGAGTACCTGCAATTTTGTCGATTTACTGTTCTGTTTAGGCAAAATGAGGCTTCATCCGAAAAAAGAATTTGGTGAATTATATCACAAAACTGCATTCGACGATCAGGGTCGTCTTCATTGAGTTCTTGCAGTAATTGTATTTTGTAAGGACAGTATTTTTCTGTTTTTAATATACGTAATACTGATCGCTGAAAAGTTTCATTGTCTGCTGCAATTGATCGAGAAGACTCACATTGTCATCATTTTCTTAGAACGCCCTGCATTTGAAATGTGTTTAACATGCCGTTTCTCTAAATTTTCTCTTGATTAGTTCTCTCTGGATATTTCGCATTAAACAAATTACACACTTGTTGAGTTCTGGTTTTATCGCCGCATCGAGCAAGAATTAAAATTTCTATGCGCTGAATTTCACCTAAATGATCCATACTTACAATTAGTTAACTTTCGAACATTCTTTTCGGGCATTTCTTCGAAAACAAATTGTTTCAAGAAGTATATATGCACATTAAATATATTTTAAAGTACAATATGTGATCGGATTCTTATTATTATCATTATTATTATTGTATTATACTTTTTTCATGGATACATATTTATTTGTTACGCTTTTTGTTTTTATAATCTTCAACATTTATTAAATATTAAAAATTCAAAATAATGACAGCAAAACAAAATAGGTGTTCCTGGGTGATCCTTTAAAGTCAGCAATATATTTTTTATGCCAATAGATGGCCATGGCAGTTCCATATCCGACCACTAGTAGCGCTTTACAAAATAGACGCTATCTGACGCTACTTAATTCGCTTAAATACTAAAGTTACGAAACATTTTGTTATTTGATCGTAGTGCATAGCATCAGCTAGTTTCTAACAATGTCATGCACATCGAGAAAACATAGAGATTGCTATAAAGCGTTGAGAGATTGGACAGACCAATATATGTAAATTCCATTTAATACTTTTGTTTTACTTGTTTCTTTTACAAATTATGTTATATATAGTTTCTATCAAGATTGTATTCGATGGATTAAAGGTAACAGTTATTCCAAATAAAAACTTATTCTAGTTTCGTAAACTTTTTTTGTTTTTAAACTTTACATTGGTAATATGTATGTAATTAATAAGTAAGCTAACCAATTTCATAACCCACTAATGATAATACAGAAATGTGGGGACAAAAGTGATTAAAGTATCTTTGAAATTTTGGTGAAAAATATTTTTAATTCGATGGCATTCATGATGAAATCGCAAGGCTATATCAACTTTCTTATGCCAAATAGAATATTTTGTATGCGACGGATTCTTTTCATAACCCTTTTAAATTCAAGTTTGAGTTTTAAGAATTAGAGAAGTGTATCTCATGTCATCTATGAATACGCAAAGAAAAATTGTCAGTGGAGTCGTGATCAACTGATTGCGTTTAAGGTACCAATAAAAAAAGTTAAAACGGTTGAAAATGTATATTGTATATTTGCGCATATCTTTTCTCAGATTTAGTTAACGCTGGAGAAGCAAATGAAATTGGATTACCATTTTGTAATAAAACACATCCTAAACCTTCAGATGATGAATCATACTGTATAGTAATTTCTAATTTCGAGTCAAAAATTTTCGAAATAGGAGAATGCGTTACTAAATATTTTAATTGTTTTAATTCATGGTCATGTTTAAGAGTCCACTGAAATTTTACATCTTTGCGAGTTAAATTCCTTAAATTGCTAATCGTATCTGTTAAATTTGTGCCAAATTTAGAGAAAAATTTTACAAGGCCTAATATTTTCAAGACATCTGATTTATTATTAGGAACGCGTGCAACCTAATAAATGACTAAACAGTAATCAGTGTTTTATTGCTATTATAATTACGTAACAATATGCACTTCTCTAATTATTTCACATCTTGAATAATAATAATAATAATAATAATAATAATAAAAATAATTATAATAATAGTATATTTGCCCAACAGGTTAACCCCAATTCCAGGACAAAGAAATATATGCATAGAATGTGAATACATTACAAAAGAAAAAATAAACAATGTACATTAAAAAAAAGAAAAGAAAATACATAAATGCAAAAAAAATGTAACAAAAAACTATTCACGTGAAAAAGGAACCGACAAAGATATCTTCATACTGCACATTGGCATTACGTGTCATGTGGTAGATTGGCGCTCGGAGTAGTGGATTGGTCCTTGGTGTTGGCATATTGAAAGTAGACGCATGACGGGATCTTAGTCGCGGAACGTTAAAACATATAGTTGACAACAAGTAAGGACAATCAACTTTGTTGTTAAAGAGCTTCTGCAGGTACCGAGCGTTATGGAGCTCGCGCCGATGACTTAATGAGTCCATTTGATGTCTACAAAGTAAATCATGGTAAGATATACCTCACTCTGGATAAGTTCTTGACAAAAACTTGTATACGGTATGCACCTGTCCTTGATTATCCAAGATTTCACTAACATACTGAGTAAAGGAGCATAAATTTGTCGTTGTAGAACGGCCAGTCATGAATCCATGTTGATGTGGCGATATGTATTGTTTTATATTGAAAAATATAGTACAGTACAAGTATTGCTCAAGAACCTTAGATTATTTATTATAGAGATCGGCCGATAATTAGTGATTAAAGCTTCGTCGCCTTTCTTGTGGATTGGAACAATTCTTGCTCGTTTCCATCTTTCAGGGAAGGTAGATGTACTAATTGCCAAATTAATAATTTTGGCAGTAGGCTTGTTTAATACGAAGCGTGCATCTCTAATCAAAAAACTTCTTCAGCTGCAGTAAATTTGTTCTGAAACGAGGCCATAATATTAGCTAAATCACAGATCGGGCGAATGTTGAACGTTTGCAGTTGTTGGATGTTCTCAGGCAAATCCAATGTGCCAGTCAACAAATAGGTTTCGGTGAAACAATAAGCAAACGCGTCTACAATTTCTTTGGGATCATCTACGTCAACTCCATTAGATGAAAGTCGGCCAGGAATACGTGTCCTCCCTTGCCTTGCATGAACAAAGGTCCATAACTGCTTAGGATCAGATTTCATTGATGTTTCTATACAAGTAATGTAGGATTTGTAGGCATTGGAGATTTGGTTTTTTATTAGAGATCTCAATCTACAATACTCTTGATAGAATTTTGGGTTTTTAGTAGAGATCTACTTCTGTCTATAGAAATCTTTGGTCTTTAAATTCCTCTTAACTTCAGATGAGAACCACGATGGAAAAGAAGATTTATTGGGTACAAATTTTTGTACTAATTCATCAAATACGGTGTAAAGTAATGTATAAAATTTATCAATCGCAGTATTAACATCAACACAGGAATCCAGAAAACCCCAGTCAGTTGCCAAGATATCTTTATAATGATTGTGAAAATCAGCTCTGCGAAAATTATATCGTAATGGCACACTATTGGGAGGAAAATTGGTAGGCTTTTGAGGTGATTTAAGTATCATTATGATACTCGGAGCAGGGCGGTACACATCTTCTGGTACTAGAGGGTGGTCTTCACGGTTAACATCAACACTACAATCGAGATTTGACAACACTATATCCAAGAGTCTATTGTCTATTATATTAATGATATAGCATAACTATTTTCTGAAAATTTTGACAGATGCAAACTTCAACTTAAACATAAATATCTTCTTTGGCATAGATAATATTTACCATTTTAAATAAATATAAAGAATGTGCAGAATGTTCCCAAAATCCAGTCGAAACATGGACATATTCAACTAGGAAAAAGTCATTTTTTTAATTAGCCTATTTTTTTCATTCCTACATATTTTACTCCAAAAGACGAGGGTGAAATATATTTTGCTTTATTTCAAGAAAACATGTCTTCTTTCAAAGTACAGTTAATAAAGCTAGGCATTTTAAGATGATTAATATATTTCAATATTTGCCAACAAACCCTGCCTTCGCCTTGCTCTAATCGGGCTGTCCGTATCCGTATGTTCTCCCTTAAACACTAAAGTATCGGCACACTCCGCACCATACAAGTTATTAATTAATTAGTCGAAAACAGTTGTTTCGAGGACTTGCGGATCCTCATTATCAACCGTATGACCGAAGATGTCCATTTACACTTGTTTAGTCTGCAATTCTTACCTGTGTATGCACTCGCTGCCCAGTTGCCCACTTAGCATTCCAATATGGCGACACGTCGAATACATACGGATTCGGGTTAACAATATGAAAAATTTTGACCAAAAAGTAAGGCCACATTTATTAGAAATTCCCATACCTAAAGAATAGTTTTAGTTATTCTATAAAATTTCAATATTCAATAAAACGTGATTTTGACGAATCTTATATCTATGTGCGTAGGTATTTTGATAAGCGTCATCATCATGAAGCAAATAAAAGTTAATAAACATGTTAAGTATGCATCTAACACTACAAGAGCAAATAACTATGACTCATCTCTTTATGTGATGCATTGAATAGCAAATATTATGCAACTACAACAGCAAGAGTTCGTTATTTTATCAATAGTAATAGGCTTATTCGCAAAGTAGCCACAAATTAGTCAACTATTGCGTACCAACAATAATAATAATGGCGGGCACAACAAAGAAACACAGAGATTTCGTCAGTGAACCGATGAAGAGCAAAAGTGTAACTCAATTGCCTGGCATTGGTGCAACTTACGGCAAGCGTTTACAAGAAAACGGTTACGTATATGTGAGTTTTCCTGTTTTAGTATCATATTTAATATCTGTATAGCTTCTTTCTAATATAAGCACGTTTCCACGCGCCAGGCGCGCCATGTTCTGGGAAAATATTTAACCTTGAGAGAGGATGAACAGGCGTTTCGCTCATTTCTGCAGCACACATGCGGTGCGACTTCTCAATCAACATATGATTGTTACAAAGCTATGAAAGAATGGTGTGATGAATACATCTAAAATGCTGTTATATTATATTATATGTAATGCTTTTACTTTGTATATATACATATTTTATATCTAAATAAATTGACCGTCACGAACTTATCAAGTTATAGAGATTTTTGTTAAATTGGCAAAACTGTGCAGTTTTGGGGACTAACTGGGGTTCCATTGAGGACAATTTAAAATTTTGTACAGTTCAGAAATGATTTGGAGAAAACTGAAAATGTTTATTTTCTTTAAAGTAAAATACCTTCGCAATTATAAAAGATAGAAACAAGTATTTCAGGCAAAACTGTTTGGTTTAATTACAACCGATAATAAAATTTAAGATGGCAGTTTTCGAAATATTGGCAGCCAACAATACGGGCAATTCATTTGCTCAAGATCAAGCAAGTCCCTCGTGACGTCACCTACGTTCTATTACTCTGTAAACGTTAAAGTTCATCTTATTTTCAGGATTTTTGCAATTAAATTGAAAAACACGTAGATAATAATAAAAGAAAACCTATTTGTAGCAAACAAACTGGAAATCGCAAATGAAGGCCGAGCCCAAACGCCTTAAACGCTAGAACACTAGAACAAATTTATTCCATTGAGTATATTTTGAAGTTTTCTGTAATATATCAATTTCATCATTCCTGTTTTTAAACTGACAAAACCTATATTTTCGCAAATGTGGATTATTTAATCGACATAACGAGCACCATTGGACCCCATTTTCAACCAGATTACAGAATTATTCGGTAATCCGGTTGAAAATGAGGGCCCAATGAGCTCTCGAAACAGCTGTTCCGAATTAATTAATATTTTGTATGGTGAGGAGTGTGCCGACACTTTGTGCTGTTTGCTATAACAAACATTATTGATCGCGTTAAGTTGCATTTGCGTTTCAACAATATATCGTGGAAAATCGCTTGGTTTGTCCTGTAATACGAAGGGAACCCTAAAAATTTCCGGAAATTACCACTAGATGGCATTTGCCGTGTGTTTCAATATGATTTTCTTGAAATTTGACATGTAGTATGATAAACACCACTGACAGAAAAACAATCGGTTAAGTAGTTTCGTTTTAATAGCGTTTCAAAGAAATCAATTTAGTGAAAAAATGGAAATTTCTCGTAAACATTTTCGTGCGATTTTTTACGATCTTAAATGTGGCCTAACTCAACAACTCGATCGACTTCATTCTGCTTTTGGTGATGAAGCACCAACCAAAACCACAGTTTATGACTGGTTTGCAGAATTTATGCGTGGACGTACTAATCTCAGCGACGAATGGAGGTCGTCCATCAACTGCTGTTGTTCCGGCAAACATCGATGCTGTGCAAAAAATGATTGAAGCGGATCGACATGTGACATATCGAGAGATAGAGGCACCCTTGGGCATTGGTAAAAGCCAAATACAAACGATTTTACATGAACATTTAGTAGCGAAGAAACTTTGCAGTCGTTGGATTCCACACAATTTGACCGAGACTCAAAAAATTGCTGGTGTGAGTTGGTGCAAAAAAATGCTTAAAAAACTCAATCGCGGTGCTTCTGCAAATGTATACAGTATCGTAACAGGCCACGAAACTTGAATATATTCGTACGAACCAGAAACAAAACAACAATCGTCTGTTTGGGTGTTCCAAAGTGAACCAAAACCAACAAAAGTTGTTTGTTCAGGAAAAAAAATTATTGCTTTTTTTCCGTAAAACTGAGGTAGTTGCTACAGTTGCTCTTGAGGATCAAAAAACATTAAACGCTGATTGGTATACAACAATTTGTTTGCCTGAAGTCTTCGCTGAAATCAGAAAAAAACAATCGGCATTGGCGCATCATCCTTCACCAAGACAACGCCAGCTCTCACACAGCACATCGAACAGTCGTTTATTTAACATTAGAACCGCCGCACCGATCAATTTGATCGTCTTTCAATTTTAAAGTTTTTTTTTCAACGGAATTAATTTTGATATGATCTTGAAATCATGTGACTTTTCCTAAATTTAGTTTGGCAATGCTCTCACAAAATGTCGAATATTTTAAAGAACTCTAAGTGGTGTCATTTCTATTTGACGCGCCGTTTTTTCTATTTCTGTGTTTTGCACTATTTACATGCTTCCTACAGTCGTTCTTTTGCCAGCACATCAAAGTTTTCTCGCACACTTTACAAACTATCTTGGCACCGTCGTACAACAAATCTGGAAACTCACAGATAAAGTTTTTTACTTTATCAGCAAAGGATCGTTGTTTAGCTTTGCGCACACTGGGCATTTTTAATTAAATATTTTCTTGAATAACTAGTATTCCGCTCGCCTGATTTAATTCACACGCACACGCCGCGTTAGTGATGAAGAATGTGTACGAATTTGAACTGCTTTGCCACCCGGCAGATGTTTACGCATCGCATCAGACAGGCGCGCGCCGAGTTATGTTGGCTGCTCCAGCTGTTACGGCTATGTTGGGACGACACGATTATCTTACCTTATTTATAACGAATAACACGTAATACAAAACAAAACGTACGCTCTAAACTGACATTTGCTTTAGCTTTTAGTAAATCTGGGAACATTTGTCGTATATTGCTTCTTACTAAGCTGAATTTCTTTATTATTGTATAACCGAATAACATTTTGCTTTATTAGTTCTGTACCCAGTTGTAAAAGAAATATTTTACGTGGATAGTGATCTTTTGCAGTTGGGGACAAACATTTCAAATATGTCTCTTAGCCTCACGTTTCTCTCTGGTTTCGAAGTTGCCAAATCGCAAAAAAGCTGTTATTTGTTTGAAGCGATCTCTTGACATTACAGCAGGAATTATAGGACAACAGTAGAAAGCATCTTTACACCAAAGTAATTCAACAGATTCTTTAGAACAGCAAAGGACCCCAAATGTTATCAAAAGACTGATGTATGCTTCGATTTCTGTCGAATCAACGGGTGCAAACTTTTGTTTTTGTCGGGCTGTTCGTCATCCCATTTATTATGAATTGGTTGACCTTTTTTATTTGTCTCATTTACAATCGCATTTAATATATCCGGAGGCATAAAAAGCATCAATGCATTTCTTATTGTTGAAATATCAGAACTAAATTCTGTAAGACCTAAATCGTGGCTTTGAATATTGGCCCTCGGGCGTTTTCTGTATTTTCTGGAAACCTGAACCACTCTGTTCCACCTTTTGTCACATATCTTGGGATGTCGTGATTATCCCTTAGCTCAACATCTACCTATATAAACTCCACCAATTCATTTTCATATTCTTGCTCTTCTACAATATCCTCATTCTCGATATCACATGCTATCTCCTCTGTAACAACGTTATCCTATTCTAGATTGTCCAAGTAATACAACTAAAATATAGCTCATTCTACCATTGAGTAACATCACCTTTATTTTTAATAACTGCTTCCATTCTTCTTGGCAAGCTATTTACTAGATCCTGACACTCCTTTGCAGTGAAATTATTCCAAATGTTCTGGAGCCTTTGCTTGAGTTCTTGCACAGTCCTGGCAAGATTGGCTCGCAACCTCTTTTTCATGATATGCCACAACGTCTCGATGGGCGAAAGCTCCGGACTACTAGAAACCCATTTTAGAACCGATGTTTCATGGTCTGAAAGCCATTTCATGAATCTTTTGGAAGTATGACATGCAACACTGTCTTGCTGAAAAATGAAGCCATTTCCAGAAATCCTGCTCTCTTCCAAAGTAGGCAACAAAGACTCCTCTAGGATGTCTAAATATTTGTCTGAGTTAACAATGCCGTTGATAAAGTGTAATTTTCCAACTCCTCTAGCCGACATTGAACCCCAGACCATTACCGAAGATGGAAATTTAACTTTACGCTTAAGACAGCCAGGATGATAGGTTTCATGTTTCTGGCGAATAACTCTGCTCCGGATATCACCGAGACAAACTTCAAATCGCGTCTCGTCACTCCAATGTACACTACTCGACCTCTCCATATCCCAATTTCAATGGTCTCTAGCCCACGTTAACCTGCTTCGCTTCTGCTTTAGGGTCAATAACGGTTTTTCTTTTGCCTTCGCGTAGAGAAAAATGAATTATCTTTTGTCCCCTAGGATTGAACTCATGAAACTTACCTTGTAAGTACCAAAGCCAAGTTTTCTTGCCTCTAAATGACATGTAGACCTGCAAACACGTCTTTCAACAGCCTCACTCCAGAGTACACTCATCGCTCCGTAATTAGCACGCCTATTAAACTTGATAATTCTAGCCAAAGTTCGTCTATCAGCGTCTGTTAATTTGGACTTTTTCACATATCGAGGCTTTTGGACAGCTGAACCGTTTGATTTGTACAATTTTACAATATTTCGAACACTGTATCTGGATATGCTGAGCAATATTCCGATTTCGCCGTTTAATTTTCCGGATTTGTGTAAATTAATGATAATTAATCGAGTTTTTTCATCAACTACCTTTCCCCTGCCCGTTATTGACAAGTTGCACTATCAATTAACTGTTCTACAATCGAAACATCTGTCACCGTCATTTCCATCAAAGAAAGCGTTGTTTCCATAGCCACCTTAATACTCATCGTTAGCAGTACTTGGGTAATGGAATGCAAGAAAACTACGTTTTTTAAATATTTTCGATTTTTTATGAGACAACACGCTCCATTGCATCCAGATCTCTCCTAAAGTCCTCTACATAGCATATTTTATCTTAGATATTACATTGTAGCGGCAGGTTTTGTGTGTGGGCCAACTGAAGCTGGACGGGGCTCGTATTTCTATTGACACAAGGGACGGACTAGGGTAATAATAAAAATTGGCAATGTGTGCACAAAATATGAAAAAAAAAAAAATAAACTGAAGATGGAAGGCAGATAAACGTTAAGGATTAGAAACATAAATAGATATAGAAAAAAATCTTAATGTGGGGTGCGAATAGACCCCTGTCAGTCATACAAGGGTTAATTGAAATCTTCGGATCATATGTCACAAGTTTACAGAAGCATAGGGATATGTAAATAAATGAAAGACAAGTTTGCATTAAGAGAATACAATATATTTGTTGACAAACTGACATCATAATGAGAACAGACACTGAACACAGCGCTGTATACATATAAACATTTAGAATATATTTATGCCATATAATTCAATTCTTACATTGACAGTTTCACATCTTGACTACACGATTAAATATGTATTGTTCACATCCATTTAATAATCATTATTATTATTGTAGATAATAATAATTCACCGTATCATTAAAGTACAATCAATATGCCTTTATATGTATGTATAAGCACAAATATATATATATATGTTGACATTTATATACTATGAATTGGTTAACCACTTCAACATCAAATCTAAATCTTAAAACAGTTTCAAAATGTAACAAGGAATTAAAACGAAATGATAACAATAACGAACTAATTCAGAAACACACCTCAATGTGTCCTATTTGTGTATTAATAACCATCATAGTAATCATTCCTTTCGGTTATGCGTTTGTTTCCAACAATTTTTTTGTTAATTGTAGTGGTAGATACGTCAGTTTCTTTGTTATTTTTTCTCTCATTTTCATTGTGTATTTATTATCCAACGACGTTATCAAATAAAATCATCAAAGCGCGCACTGATTTTTACGCAAGTACTATCGAAAGCAAAATGTCTTATAGGAAAAATTAAAGTGGGCTCTCGTAGAGTGGCCTCATCAAATTTTCGCGCATTTCCTTCGATTGCACCTTTGAAAATCAATAGGGCCTAACTGCGCGCTTCCAAAATTCTAGATTGTCGCGTGTTAAGTCGTCTTATATAGAGTCGTCGAATCTTATGCGGACCATGCTGCATTTGTGATTGAAAAAAATTGGAACAACGAAAATGTCGAATAGTATTTTCTATGTTCCAATCGTTGATTAGTCTAAGTCGGGTAATGCAATATTTTTACTTTTCAATGATACATATAAATATTTCTATATTTACCTAAGAATACTTTTGACTTAAATCGTTATAAAGAATTAGCCAAAAAAGAAGTGTTTTGACTTCTTCTTAACAGTATGGGGTCTGTACGATTTTTTTTTTAAACACACAGATCATTAAAACGGGGACTTTCTCTATTCTTTTTACATTGATATACTATACGATAAGCACGGGTGTACCGGTTAAGCACAAGTAGGGGGTTACTATTAATATTATTTATTATACTATACACTTTTAATCGTAGATCCTTTTTCATTGCGGTGGTCGTCAACGTTTTATTGTAAATGCTAAAATTATCCGGCCAATAACACTTCAATCGAATCAACATTTTAGTTATATTGGATAAGTTAAAGAATATCGTTGAAGTGTTATCACCGTTATCCACTATACGTTTGCTTTTTTTTACCTAATACGAGACCTTGTTTCCCTTCTTAGCGGCAACCGGTAGCTTCTCTCCCGTTAGAAATGGATTTCTCATAACCTGTAATTAATTTGTGTAATGCTGTATCAACAATTATAAAGTTTCTAATGCCAGATATCCATAGGAAAGTCAACATTGCGCAAGTTACTACGACCAAACAAAATAGATATTAGTATCAGCTATCAGCTATAATTGTCATATTTTTTTTTTCAGTTCTGTATGTATTGATATAACGAAGGTTTTGTGGTATCAACAACAGAAACTGCCAAAATAGCAAAATTTCACTTTAAGGTGCGTATAATATTGAACAAAATTTATTCTATCAGATCAAATAAGTTAGTGAGGTTTTTGACGATAAAATAAATATTTATTAAGAAACAATTTATATATTGTAGCTTTTTTGCGGGCCTTCAGGCCCAGAGCTTTATTATATTTTTCCAAATTCTTCTGTCCTTGGCCTTCCTTCTCCTATCCGTTATTCCCTTATACTTTAGGTCTTCTCTAACCGCTTCCCTCCAACGTTTTCTCGGTTTTCCCTTCCCTTTCTTATATTGCGGCTCTTTCCATGTTATTTTCTTCACTGTTCTATCCTCTCTATGTGTCCCAACCACTGTAATCTTCTTGCCTTGATGAACATGTCTATTTGTGGCTCCTTGTATAAGTTGTCAATTTTCTCCTCATTCCTTTTCCTGTATCCTTCTTCCGTCTTTTCCCCTCCTACTATTTTTCTGAGTATTTTTCGTTCCCATCTTCTAACTATTTCTCTTGTCATTTGATTCAAAACCCACGTCTCGCATCTATATACTGCTGTTGGTCTTATTATAATTTTGTATAATCTAAATTTCGAGGTCCTTGACAGTTGCTTTGCTCTTGGTAGGTGGTTCATCACTTCATGCATCGATCTCTTTCTTTTCTTCGCAATTATTCGTTATCCATGCTCCTAAATATACGAACTCATCCAGCACCTCGAACTTAACTTCTCCTAGGCATGTGTCTACTTTGAATTCGTCCTTTGCACTGCTACTCTTCCCTACCGTCATAACTTTACTCTTCCTCTGGTTTATATGCAATCCTAAATGACTCACCTTCTCTATCAACCTCTGCGTTATTAAGAAACAATAATACACTATTATTAATCGAAGTAATTGCCATCACAATAAATGGCCTTTTACCAAAGTTACACCAATTTTTGTATGCCGATATTGTATTGGGTTGGCAAAAAAGTATCGTAATTTTTAATTTTTTTTTATACAAAGAATAAACTTTAATCAACTATATATTTTCCATTCTATTCAATGACCTTTTGCAATCTTTCTTGCAGCTTCATAGAAATGTTGGTCCTTGTCAACAAAAAAACGAACCAAGTGCGATATAAGGTCCATATCTTTTGTAAAAGTTTTACCATTCAAAGGGTTTTGCAAACTTCGAAACAAATGGTAATTAGATGGTGCCACGTCAGGGCTGTATGGGGGATGCGACATCATTTCCCAACCAAGCTCCAATAATTTGTGAGGCTTTGCATTATCGAGATTCTTTACGATTTGCCCATTCTGGCGATACATTTAACCTCTTTGCAATCTCTCGATATGACGATTCTCTTCAATTATGGTTTTGATTTGGTCATCATCAACTTCAGTAGGTCGACCAACTTTTTAAACCAATTTGTGAACCTCAGCAGCTTTCTTTCCCTTACGGAAATAAAAAAGCAAAATATGCCGTAAATGTTCGTTTCTGCAGTTCATGTTAAAATTGACCCTTGCCTCTTGCCGATTGATCAAAGAAGGTTGTTTCTGGATGAGTGCTGCTTGCACTTGTTAAACCTCTTCACAATACAAATTAGCAGTGATGGTTTGACCTGTTTCCAAAAACTCGTAGTGGACAATTCCGGCTACTGTCCACCAAACACTCAATAAAATCTTTTTTGGGTACAAGGAAACCTTGGGAGTGTGTGGTATTAGATCAGTTGGCGACAACAAATGATACTACCGCTTAAAATTTAAGTACAATATCCAATTTTCGTCGCAGGTTAACAACCGATCAAGAAAAGGTTCATTATCGATGCGTGAAATGTTTGCCGAACAAATGGTAAGACGGGTGAATTTGTCATCATCTGACAATTAATGTACGGACCCATTTGCTTAATTTCCACGTCTAGCTGGTGAAGGTGCAAACGAATGGTTTCATCGCTCACATTGAAACTTTCTGCAATCTCTAATCAGTTTGCCTCCACAACTTCGTTGTTAATGATCTTCGGTCTCCCAGAGCGTGCTTCATCGGTCAAGCTGAAATCTCCTAAAGAAAATTTCTTGAACCACTTCTATGCTGTTCGATCACTTACAGCATCACCTCCGAACGCGGTACATATGTATTTTTCGCGTCGCCGCTGCAGCTTTGGTGCCAAGTTTGTACTCATAGAATAACTTCGAATTAAAGTTTTATTCTTTGCCATTTTAAATTATTTTAAAATATGAGTTAAACAATTGTCACCAAAAGTATATGTATTCAATGAAAGATGGATTAATACTAAATACTAACTTGAAAAATATTCATGGCAATTTGATGTATACAAAAACCCTACGAACTTATTTGGTCACCTGATATAATCAATCACAATTTTATGATCAACAAATGACTTAGTTTTAATCGCCATGTTTAATCCTCACAATACCGTCTTATTTTAATGACACGTGGTACCAATGGGGTCATCATTGACCCCAAAAGCTTTATTGTATTATACTATCGCGCAAAGCATACGTGTCAAGAACAATGTGCTTTGCAATGAACATATCAAATAGGGAAATCATGAGAAGCTGCCGTCCACAGTTTGATTGGAGGACTCGAAAGGAGCCTACACCTAAAAGAAGTTCCCTTGCAATATTTTTAGACAACACATTGACGTTCTCAATTAATCGGTCTTTACAGGACCGGAGTATAACTATACAAAGAGCAGATAGGTTGACTGAAGAAAAAACCAGAATAGTCCATGCCCAAATGTTTGATAAAAGTATCGCCATGACGATTACTAGAGGGTATCCTCAGGGGGAAGTATTGTCACCACTGTTGTGGAACTTGGTCGCGGATGATATTGTTATTGTGTCGAAAGGGAAATTCCCTGTGATAGTATCAAGCATTATGCACAATGCGCTGCGAAAAGTGGAGGAATGGTGCCTCGAAGGAGGATTTTCAGTTAATCCAAAGGCAAAGTTGGTTGCGTTTACCAACATAAAGAAACTCAACAACGTAGGCAGCATTAGACTGTTCGAGCAGGAGTTACAATTAGCCAAGAAGGTGAAGTATCTGGGTGTTACCTTTGATACAAAACTGAACTGGAATAATCACTTAGCTAGAATAACGAACAGGGCTACGCGGCTGTACTGGCGTTGCAGGAGAGTTGTTGATAAAATCTGGAGATTAAAATCGAAGATGATCCATTCGTTATACACTATGGTGATGAGGCCAACGATTACCTACGGAGCAGTAGTCTGGAGGAAAAGGACAGAAGTATCCTCGGCAGTGAGATCTCTCACTGCTCACAAAGAAAGGTTGCACGAGGAGAAAAATAAACATAGTAACTGTTAATCAAGCGGCTATAAGAAGCTGTTATCAATCCTATTACTAGGTTGAAACCAATAAAATATTGGAAACAGTCCCTCAATAGACTGGCACAAGATATACACAATATAATAGCCGACGAACTAGCCAAGGAGGGTTCTAAAAAATACTTCATAGGACCAGAGCCCGTATGTGAAACCACAAGGGATTTCGCTAGAAAGAAGATTTGGTCTTGGATAGATAAAGAATATGTAAAGAAATTAAAATTTCAAAAAGGTTAACTCCATAATAGGGAATGGAGATACTATGTTCTCTGTTAACCTAATCAGACGCAGCAAACAAGAAGTCAAGACCATTACTAGATTGGTAACTGGACAGTCTCCTGAAAAAGCATCTATACAACATAGGCCGAGTAAGCGAACTTTAATGTAGAAGACGCGAACTACAGAAGGAAACAAGTTTATATGTAATCTGCCCATGTGAAGAACTAAAAGTGTTCAGGCAGAAACATTTCGGGCAGGATCTACTGGAGCCTTTGAATGTACTCCAATTTCCACTGGACAAGATAATGGCCATTAAGCTCAAGTGCTTGGACCATTGGTGCCCAACACAAACGGTATGAATTAATGAATGTACTGTATTTAAACCACTTATAATGGAAACAAATACTCAAAAATTTGCAAGTAATTTGTTCCAATAATAGTATCAATAAATGGTGATCACTTCGAATAAATGTTGAAATTTTACGCACAAAATTAATTTCCCAAATCATTTTTAATGAATATCTTCAGAAAAACTAAAGTTGATAGTATTTCGTCGCAACATCCTATGCATATTATCAAAAAAAAAAGAAAAATTTATCTGCATAGCTTCATACTTAATTTACTAAAGAATGACACATTTTAGGTATAGAGAAATGTTTATAACAAAATTTCCAGAAGAGCTTCTCTATCAGATTCTGAAAAAATATACAGAGTGTTTCATTAGAAAAAAATAAATAACAAGAGTCAAATATGGCAACGATTTTGATGGCCATCTTGTAGAATTTAGTTGAGATAAAAAAAATCGATGTATTGCCGAAAACTCCAAGAAATACTCAGTCGAATAAAATTTAAAACGCCGCTCTGGCGCAAGATAACATCTGTAGAAACAATGGTATTTCGTAAAAATCTCAAATTATCTCAAAAACTAATTATAAGCTAATAGATCCAGGGAATATTGAAGGAAGTTGACATTGGATTGAAGAAAGACATATAAAAGCGTACTGATACACCAGGATGTTCCATTTGAAAAACCAAACTTGTATTGTGTGCAGCGGAAATACGCTATATACTTGAATATGTTTTTTTTTTGTTATGCAGGATCGGTCCCCGTATAATTTTTATTTGAAAAGCTTTCCTCTAAACTACTCACGGAAGAAACTTCCACTTACGAATTAAGCAGACACATCGTATAATTTAATGTTTTACATACGTCAGTTAAAGCTTATTACCACCTTCTTACAGCTAGTAACTTGAGCAAGCATTTCGCCGTTGGATACCTAAATCCTGTGGCGGCTGGTAGTAACGTAAATGGAAGGGCAAAGATAACTCTTCGATTTCCTCGTGTATTTTTTGTCAAGTAAAATGTACAAGATATGCGACGGAAATACACAAGGAAATCGAAGCCTTATCCTTGACCTCTCATTTACTTCACCACCAGCCGCCATTGTCTAAATCTAATAACTACAAACATATATGTGTACCTTGTCCGAATGATACTTCTTAGCAACTAAACTTTTGTGGCTAAACATTGGGTCAACCTGCAAAGAAATACTTTGTACGTCAAATCTTTCTTTTGTTGTCCTACACAGCACGTTGTATTCCTGAAATCTGTCATTTTCATTACATCTTACAACATGTCATCTATCTTGCATTTCAAATTTTACATTTGGGAGACATGTCACGTTATTAATGGTTTGATTTTGTCGTTAGTGCTAATTTTAGTGTACAGTATTTTCAAATAAGCAGAGAGAAGAAGTAATGGTAAGTGTAATTGCTAGGTTTATTAAATATAAACGGGACTGATTTTCTTAAAAATTCCGGAGGGCTTCTAGACCTGGAAGGGGTAGGTGCGCTGTGCCGTTAGGGAGAGAGGAGAACCGACCGCAACTCTCTCGGGTGCCTTTAGTATCAAAAGAAACCATGAGCGAGAAAGAAGTGCATGTCTCCGTGGAGCAGCGGATTATCATCAAGTTATAAATTAAATAAACATTTATAAATACCTACATATTTTAATCATATAAGATTTGTGAATTATTACTTACATTTCAATGTTACGTATGACAAACATTTCTGAAATATAACGTGCCGTGTGGGGGTACTACTTTAACCGTCGTTTGGACTGAGGTTAATAATAATCCATCTATTTTTAACAGATATTCGTTCAATTATTAAATAATATAGAAATTACCGCAATTGTTATTTGCTGCTTAAAGTTCATTGCAGTACTGCACTGCATACAAGAAAAATTACCGAACTACGGTACTAATGTTGTAGATGTGTACTTGCTTTTCTAGTGATAAACAAGAAGTTACCTGCAAAGTTCGCTGTAAAAATCTATTAAAATCCAAATCGTCGAAACCTTCAACAACTTCTTCGGAAGCAGAATCTCCGCTAAGGTCAGGACAATAGAACATATGTTCCGTATCGCACATACAATCCTGGGCGGCCTGATACTTCCTGCTGAACGCAGCGGTATTTTCAAAATCCTCCAGACAATTCATTTCCGCTAAATCAGACCAAAACACAAAAATCATATGAATTTATGTTTAAAATGTATTTCTGCTTAATAGTTATATAACTTGAAATACTAAAAAGCTGACGATTTTATTTTTAAAATTAAAAGAAACTACGATCAAAGGAGTTACAAGCAAGATGCGGTTCTGCTCAATAGCTACATATCCTGCAGCGTCATTTGTTACAATTAATTTGATTGTAAATAAAACTTTAATCAAGAGTTTATTTCGATTTATTATTATTTTTATTCCAAATTACTCAAAAGGTTCTTTGCTTTTGTAACCAGAAAAAATATAGATGTACTAACTAACACTTTCACACCCACCAAATAAACATTTCTTTTCACAGCAAAAGTTAACATTTACCCGTATAACCAACTGGACATGGATTCGGTGGATTACAATATGCCGGTAAAGTCGTATCCGTTTTGATTTCTGGCTTATTATTCAAAGTGCCTTGCGGTTTCAACTTTTGATGACCTTCACCGGTACCTCCAGACATCAACTGACCACCCCACAGGCTACTATGCTCCAAAAATTCTTGATCTCTCAAACTCGGATGAAGATTGCTCTCCTCCACGACGTCATAGTCTATCGGAAAAAATTCTTCCTCCTCCAGGTCCTTATTCAAAGAGCGAGAACCCATTCTACTGTCCGGAAAGTCAAGATAAGATGGCTCCATGAAGTTTTTCCCCATTCTATTTACTAACTCCCGCAAAAGACCACCAGTTAGAAGATGTTCCTATACATATTACAGGGAAAATTGCTTTTTACTAATTGAAAACTTCTGGTAATTCTCTAATACAGTTACTAAAGATATTTGAGAGGAGAATTAAAAAAGAACAACCATTGCCTACAATAATTTCAAAAGATACCAAACCAACCAAAAAAAAACATAAGTAACTTTGAATCCATAAAAGTTATTTGCTATACTTTTCCAAATATAAATAAACTTTACGCCAAAATAATACATCTAATACAAAAGACGTAATCGAAAACAGCATGATATTTTGTATAAGATTATCTTATCTGATTTACTAAATTATACAAGCGTCATTAACATACTAATACTAATCTAAACAGATTGTTTTAGTTGTCATTTTCAAAAAATTGCATGCTTATTGTGCTTTTTGCAAATGAAGGGATCAAGGTGACCCGCCCAATTTGGCGATGTAAAAAACAGCTTTTATAAACTTTCAAGCAAACCATGGCCTTTAAAGGTAGACAGATAACTTAAAACAATTAATTTGGTTTACCTTTCCAGAAGGATAGTAAGCAAATGTGGTGCAAACAAATCCTATTAGAATCACGAACCGCTTCATCCTCCTAGGGACCTAAAGAAGCAATATACGTACTACGATTAAAAGGGATGCCTATGTCGTAATTTAGTATGTTTAGGCTTGAAATAGAAGACAAAATTGTGAATGAACCACCTGTTATATAGATCAATGAAAATCCACAAGTATCTAGTGCAAATGACCGTAACATTCACAGTTTGCCAAAATCTTTTTGTTGTGCTGTATAAAATTCTTTAAACGACATGCAAAAGATTTTAGTTAAGCACAAAGCACAAATTATGTCAAAAAATGCTATCCTTAGTAAGACAATATTATAAAATAAAACTGTTAAAACAGCTTATTCCAGAATTTCTAATTGTTTTCCAATCAATTATTTCAATATTAAATGTCTTTTTTATTATTTCAAATCTTATTTTGGTAAATCTTCAAAATTATTAATGCATCTATCAGGAGGAGTTTTGTTTACGTACTTACCCTTTTGGGTCGCAATGAACTAGTACCGGGCTAGGAATCAATGAAGGTTTGTAGTGTCTACGTCACTGGATCGTCGTGACGCCCCAGAGCACGAAAATTCACGAATACGTTAATCAATAATTTCTAATATCAAGCGCAATCGTTAAAATTGGAAAATTTTGGGATTAAGCCTCCTCATTTTCTCTAAATGAAAAATAGAATTCTGGATGGAAATTTTATTCTCATAAATTTGCACAATCTTTGCTTTTTCAAATGCTGTATTATATCAATTTTTATCCAAAGAAATGATCTGGTCCTTTTATCCTTCTCACCATTAATCCCAGGACACAAACGCACGCGCGAAAGCATATGCAGAAATACGTGGACAAGTTGTTACCTACCCTTCGCTGTGTTGTTTAAACAAACAGTATAAACATTTAATATTAATATTTAAATATATATATGATTCACACGGAATAAAGGTTTCGAATCTATAGCACAAGTTTATTTATTATAATTTCAAATACTGCAATTCATAAATGTCATTTGCACTAAGGAACGTAGCCTTGAAATTTCCCGCTCAATGCCGGCCATTTTGATTGTTCGTTTGTAACAGCTTGTCAAAATTCGCGTAGAAGAATTAAAATTCTCGGATTTTACTTCATAAATTCAGGATAATTCTTTCGTAAAATTAACAAGAAAATGGAGAGCAGCTTAGAAGAAACTAGTAATAACGATTTATCTGCAGATGAAATGGAAACAGTTACTCTAACAGAAGTGGCACAATCACAACAAAGTTTATACGCGGATGCCTACGCAGTTTTAGGGGCTTCCGATGATAAAAATTGCACTTATTCCGAGGTAAGTTCTTGATACGGGTTACTAGTTTTAATCACGTAAACAAAGTATATTCTATGTAGTTTAACTTTTGTATTGTGTGTTGTTCTAGGGCTATTTAAAACGCCAAGCACTTTATGCTTGTTTGACATGCATACCAGAGGCTCGTACCGATGAATCTAAGCGAGCAGGAATTTGTCTTGCTTGCACTTACCATTGTCACGATGGACACGAACTTGTAGAATTATATACTAAAAGGAATTTCCGTTGTGATTGTGGAAATAGTAAGTTCCCTGATTTTAAGTGCAATTTAAGTGGTAATAAAGATGAAAGCAATGAATTGAACTTGTACAATCAAAATTTTTCTGGTGTATATTGCACCTGTTCGCGGCCATATCCTGATCCAGATGATTCGGTAGTTGACGAGATGATACAATGTATTATATGTGAGGATTGGTATCATACACGTCATTTAGGTGTGGATATACCTTCAACGTTTGCAGAAATGATTTGTGAAAATTGTGTAAAGGAACATGATTTTTTATTGCACTACGAAGGCCTGACAATAACCAGGATTACACAAGATAATACTGATGACGCATTAGATATTATTGGTGATAAAAATGAGACAGAAAAAGTTCAATCTGCACCTGATGAACAGTCCCCAACATCCACAGATCAGGATATTATTGAAATAGATGAAGCAAATGAATGTAAGAAACCAAAGAATAAATCTGGTAATGTATGTACGAAATTTATGAAAGATATTGCTTGGAGGCAACAGTTGTGTACTTGTGACACATGTACAAATATGTACACAGCTCAAAATGTTACATTCTTAACTGATATCCATGATACAGTACAATTCTATGAAGATAAAGGAAAGGCGACAGCTTTAGAAGATGAAGAATGCGCAATAAATTCAGTTGATAGGGTTCCATTAATGGAAGCAATTGCTGGCTATAATGATTTGAAAGGTCATTTAGTAGAGTACTTAAAGAAATTCCAAGAAAACAAGAAGGTAGTTCGAGAAGAAGATATTCGAGAATTCTTTTCATCAATGGCTGCCAGGAAGAAGCAAAAAACTGTTATTCCATATTTTTGTCGCTAATATATAATTTATTCCCATTATGTAAATACCTTGTGTGTTTTAATAAAAATTAATATAATTTGCACCTAACATATGAATTTCGTAATAAAGTTTTAAAACAATTTTTTCTTTAATATTGAAAAGTCTAATGAAATCAAAATAATAAATATGGGTAGTAAAAAAAAACCATTTGTAAAATATTGGCTTTATTTTAGTATTTACTCAAAAATATTTGATAAACAAAAAATGTAATTTGAAAATTATGGCAAAAACGTGTATTAATAGATCTCTCAATTTTTGTTCGGTTAACAGATCCATATTCGTTGTATACTTTTAACACTAGAACAACCAGGCCGTCAATTTGACAGCATTACAAAAGCTAATTCAAATACAACGGCCATAACCTGGCCATTCTAGTGTTAAGATATAATTTTATTTATTTATGTAGAAGACGAGAATATAATTATATAATTCGTAAATTGTGCAATTGAATTCAATGAAGCAACTTAAGGCGATACTGCGTTTCTGTTATCGCTTAAAATTTGTATGAATAAAATTAACTACAGTACATTTCTTTAGAGAAAAGTATATTGACGCCATATACACCGCGAACAAATTGGGGTTTTAGTTTCTGTTGCTAAGCAACAGGTACGCCAGTATTATATGCAGGCAGCGTTGCCAGTGGTACTAACAAAGTATTTTAGCAAGACAAAAAAAGTACTGAAAAACTGCAGCAAATCCCCCCAATAGAACACAAAAAAAAAATTCAAAGTTGTACACCCACCCCTAACGCTATTATCCCCCATGACCTAAAGGTAGAATCCATCACCCTAACGGCGAAACTAAAGAACTTAAAAAAAAAATAGAGGACAAAATTGGAGCAAATCGTCCCAATAGAACACCAAAGTTGTACACCCACCCCTAACGCTATTATCCCCCCTGACCTAAAGGTAGAATCCACCACCCTCACGGCGAAACTAAACAACTTACAAAAAAGTGTTAAAAGAAAAAATTGCAGCAAATCGTACCAGAACATAAAAAAAAATTCAAAGTTGTACACCCGACGACGATTTGCAACTTTCTACTCTAACATTTCTTTGTAAGTTGTTTAGTTTCGTCATTAGGGTGGTGGATCCTACCCTTAGGTCACCCTTAGCGTTGGGAGTGGGTATAGAACTTTTAATTTTTGTTGGTGTTCTATTGAGACGATTTGCTGCAATTTTTTCCTTTAACATTTTTTTGTAAGATGCTTGGTTTCGCCGTTAGGGTGGTGGGTTCTACCTTTGGGTCATGTCATATGTTACGTTTTATTTTATAAAAACTAACATATATTACTTAATAACTGTATTTAGAACTTATACAAACATTACATGATTACATCTTATTACTTATTACATACTGTCTTATTACTAACTGTTACCAACTCTGTGTTACTGTTGTTGTTGTGCCATCTAGTAGCACGTTTATTAACCAATACATGTCAGGTCATAGAGAACATCTTCGCCAATTTTTTGGCGTTAATTCATTGGAGTCACATACCTATATATAGAATAAGAATATGATTCGAGTACGATCTTTATTGCCGGAAGTACCAACTTAAATCATCCGCCAAATCAGAACCAACCAAAATTAATATAAGTAATATATTACAAGTGAATGCATTATTTGAAATTTTGAACGTTTGTTAAACTACAAACAGATAACAACCCTGAATACGACTCCGTTAACCGGACAAAAGCCGCAACTTAATTGGCAATATTGTTTTAGAAAAATTGAAATAACCAGAAACATTTTTAACTGTTTTGATATTCTAACCTGATCAATTCTAACCTATAATTCTAGACAAAGTGAAAACAATGTTGAATATAATTTCAAAATATTCTTCTCCTATTACATCTTTAACTCGCAACACATCTGGTTTGTTTATATACGTATGCATGCTCATCGTAATACTTTCCTCTTTGTTTACCTGCAGCACCTAAGTTGATATCAAGACGAACAAAAGCGATAACAACTAGTCCTATTAAAGGAAACAAACAAGATGAAAATTTAAAAAAAGGCATTGCTGAATACAGATATATTTATCCAGAATTTTTACCAGACCCTAAGATTGAATTTAGAAATCCTATTAGGGAAAAACTTGAACGAATGGATATGATTTCTAGGAGGTCACAAATTGATATACCAGAATTTTATGTTGGTTAGTATATTCGTTACTATTTACTATTATAATTTCAATACATTTCTATGTTTAAGGTTCGATTCTCGCTGTAACATCATCTGACAAACATAGTCCTGGCAAAGATCATAAATTTGTTGGTATTTGTATACAAAGAATAGGTTGTGGCTTGAGGGCTAATTTTACTTTAAGAAACATTATTGATAATCAAGTATAAATTAACTAACATAATATTGGGTGTTTAAAATGTTAGCATGAATATATTTTCTAGGGTGTTGAGATTCTTTATGAAATGTATGATCCTACCATAATTAAAATTGAAATATTGCGACTCGAAAAAAGGTTAGACGATGAATTGTTATATCTTCGTGATGCTTTACCTAAGTATAGCACTTTTGATCCTAATATGGAAGCAGAACCTCTTTCTGAAGGTATATCTATGTTGTTTTCAATTTTTTTATGTATTTCATTAATTTTGTATGCCTATCATTTTAAATCATATTATTACAGGTACACCAATTCCTATGAATTCAATAAAAGTAAAATTAAAGCCTAGACCATGGCTTGAAAGATGGGAAAGAAAAAATTTGAAAGGTGTTGAAGATTTAGGGTTGCCCGAAAGATTTTACAAAAGAGCAGAAGAATTAGCAACACCTTGGGAAAAATATGACTTGATGAAACAGTACATGTGAGTGTAATGATTATTTAATTTTTTTCTATTTTCCGCAAATTATAAATTAGTAATTGTTTTAATTTGGTCATATATTAGTCATGGTTTTCATAATTTTTATTGGTAACAATTAAAAGCTATAATAAGCAGTCAAAAAAGAATTTTGACTTGAAGGAATGTCTTTTGGAATTTGCTGGATTTCGTTGAAAATACTGTCAACCTCTTCAGAAGATTTCTAAGGAATGGTGTTGTTTTTTGTCGTGTGATTGGATAAGGTCGGGCTTGGGATTGCCTTTCAACCCTCTATTCTAATTTATAAAATCAGCGGTGTTCTTCATTTCTGCGTTGGTTTGATCAATAATCAAGGTGTTTATTTAACCCTTAACTACCGACTTTCGGTAAGAATACAAGTACATAGCAGTCTGTGAGACCGACAGTCAGTAGTTAAGAGTTAAAATCTCCCTGGTTTCGTGTTCTTGGCCTTCCGTGAATGGTCCCTCTCTGAGTCACCCGTGAAAGCGTTGGATTCTGACTACCTTGTACCCTCGTCCAAGAGGCGCGACTCTATTTGAACTTTTTCTAGAATTGGGAGATACAGGCCCGCAGGTCATTTTGGGCTTCAGTATTGAAAGGCAGAGATACCATTTCTGCCGCAGATTGAGCTTACTGTTTCGGCATACTAAGGAATATAGCATGCCGACCGCCTTGTTTTGGTTTGCAGATAACGCGTTTGGTGGGACCAGGGGATCCGCTCTCCCTCCAGGTACAACTCGCCAATCGGTGGCCAGACTTTTTTGTTGAATTTAATCTGCGTCGCCGCTTTCTGCACCACTTGCACTCACCGTCTATTCCCCTCTGAATATTATGCATGCGTACTTTCACGTCGATGCCCGAGTGAACAAACTTGTACGTCACGCCATTGTACCAAACCGAATAACCCGCAGAGCCTGAAAATCGGTCTAACCCGGGCCTAAACCCAAATTGGGTATCAGGTATCGAATGATGGTTATCTTTTGCTCCTCGTAATATACCTTGGCGTTGTCTCGCTTCAACGAACCGTATTGGGGTTCAGATTGTGTCCATTGTAGGTTATAATTTTCGTTGTTTGTTATCATGTATTGCCAACCCCCTTGCGTTGCTTGTTGCTGGTGGTGTTCATTATTTTCACAATTCGCTGAAAGTAGCGGTTGCTTTTTACAAGTATCTTGATATTGGCATTGTTTGGTAACGGTGTTCGGCGATGGCTGGCTTTTTTCTTGTGTCCTTGTTGGGTGTCTGTTAATTCCAGTCTGTCGAATATATGATTTTCCGCATTACCACTGTAATTCGTAGATACCTTTGATTTGTAACTTCGATAACTTATCCTTGTTTGAAGGCAGAAACTGTTTAATCTTTTTTTCTGTGTTATGACGACGTATGGTAGAGAGGCGTAACCAACTGCTTTTTCTTTAGGATCACTAACTTCCCTCTTCCAAGTTCCTCTCTGGTTTTCCATTGGTTTAATACTGTTCCCCTCCAATGTGTTCTTTACGTTTTATTAATTTTGGCAACTGCATTGTTTGAATCGCTGATTTTCTCTGATCGGGTACTCTAAATCTGTGGCACTGGAACACTGAAACAGCTCATTAAAACCCTTACCACAATACTTTACTCGTACTGGACGCACGTGTCCATAGCCAAGCTATCATCAAAAAACTAACCTTATATAGCAAATAAATTACGCAATATGTAAATCTAAAATAAGCATAGTAATCCTTAATTATATGTATATGGCACGTTTCGATAGCTTGGCTATCGAAACGTGCATCCAGTACGAGTTAAGTATTGTAGTAAGAGTTTTAGTGAATTGTTTCAGCGATTTTATCTGCCCTTCATAGGGGTATGGTGATGAGCAATCTCTTCTGCTGCGGAAGGTGCGAAGGTCCTCAAGTTCTTATTTGTAATTATTTTAAATATATATATTTGGTGTAATCTCCCTGGGCCTTTAATAATCCAAAAATTCTTCTTAGTAATGGATTCAATAATTTTATCTAGGGGATTTTGTTCCGTTCCCCTTGTGAGATTCTAAAACATTCATCTGCATTTGTTGACTGCTTTTTCCCCGCTTTTCGGCCCAAATAATTTCAAAATTCATATGGGGACTCTTTGCTGGCCAATTCATCGTTTTCAAGGCCCGTTCTTGGATTGATTAGTTTTCGATTGGTGTGTTTCGGACCGCTACGCCGATATTCAAATGATATATTAAATGTTGCCCGGCAGGAAAGTCGTAGTTTCCAATTAATAAAGACTAATTAAATGTATAAATCAAAATATTCTAGTTTGAAGTACGTACAGGCAAGGTCTATACTAGCCATCAACGTGTTCTACACAGCTGGATAATTATTAAAATAGAACTTATTTTAAATGTTACCAATAAGGCGTAAGCCAAGTTAGAATTTACGTTACTTGTCTCGTTATTTCTAGGAAAACTATACCAGAGGAAGAACAGAATCAAATATTTGCCGAAATTCAATCCGAACTTCAGAATATAGAAATCACACGGAGAAAATTAAAGCGTAAACGAACATTCTTGAAGTCCACAAGATTAGCGTAACGCCTGTAGATACACATTTTCAAATAAAAGTGAAATTAAATGATTTTGCAATGATTTTATTTATTAAAAATGTTCTTGTTTACTTCAACAAATCACATTAAATACATTAAGTAAGCAAAACACAATAGTAATAAATATTAATGCCAAACAAAACAAGAACTAATTTTAAATATAACTAAGCGTTTATGATTTCACAAATATCTTTAATAGATGTTCGTTTATAAGAGAAAAATATACATTTTATCCACTCAATACTATACAAGTTTATTTACACACACAGATTACAGAGGAGAAACGTAGGTCTTATTTAGATTTGATGATTCATTGATGTATTTATTACCCGGTTTCTAATTGACAAAAATATATTTGATTCTAAATTTAGTAATGGCATTTCCTATTGTGGTTTTTGTGTTGAATTTAGAAATAAGACCCGTTTGTTGAGATGAGAAATGACAAAAAAAACTTATAAATATTAAGTTACAAACTATTGCATCTTCGATACTTCGAACCGCGTATTAACTAGTTCTTCGTCGGAATCTAATACCGGTAATGGAGGATCTATTGTAACATTTTCTTCCAGCCATTTTATATCGTCATCGACCGATGACGTTTTTTGGGGTTTGTTATGATGAATTCGAACTTTAACGCCATACGCGTCGTTAACTAATTGTTCTTCTTCCTCATCATCGCCGGCTTCTAAAAATGGCACAAAAGCGTATCGTTGATTGTTATTTGTCGGTCGCCATAAAATCATTATAACCAATAACAATGCACTAAATAGAATGTGCCAGTAAGCTTCATCTATCCAGAGATCTTTCCATAACTTAAGGCAAGACACAATATGATGTGTTTTGATGGAATAAAGCATGAAAATAACTGAGGCAAAGACTGCAAATATTAGCGTGTTGGTAAAATGTCGATAAAGTGCTAATTTCACTTCGTTTCGTCTAAGTCGTAATGTGCGTGTTGTATTAACGAGAGCGCTAAAAATCCACCAGCATATTGCTGAATCTAACACTGCCAATGGTACAGAAGCAACAAGTAAATCTTTCCTTTGTTCATTTTTACGTCTGGTTATCCTTAAATAGGCTTCGTACGATGCTAGGAAAAAATATAACAAACCAACACCAACTACTCTATGTAAAGCAGCGCCTAATCTAGGTTTAACGATACCAAAACCTAAACTAACGATAATTACTAACATTCGAGCTAGAGTTCGTTTCGCACATGATATCCATTCAGCAAAAAGCATTGCTCCTTCGACTCGATTTCCTGTATTATTTATACTTTGATATTCAGCATAAAAAGTGGCTTTTTCTAACATCCCTAATAAAATAACTCCACCAATCCAAAATTGAACCCTCAACAAGTCCCGCCATTGCGAAAATGATAAAATCATCCAAATCAATCCCAAAATAACATAAAATATGCACATAAATCCATAAAATGGTAGAAGTGGCCAGTCAGCAGCTGATATGTAGCCATATGTACTTTTCATTTCTACATGGACCCCCAAATTAAAATCTCCATTGATGCTGCTAACTCGAAATCCCAATACATACACTCCATCTTTTGGAACAATATACACAGGATGTGTTTTACCAAGGCTTTTTTCGCCTTCACCAATCATATGTTCATCCAAGATTATCCTGTCGTTACATGTATATACTTTATCCAACGATCTATGTGATTCTGAACTATTTAAAGGTATTGATGACTTTAAATACTAAAAAAAAATTAAAATTTACAATCAACCTTTCTATCAGAATGATTATCTTACATCTGACACTTGATTTAGTGCATCATCATAATCCCAACATTGAGATAAAACAACAACCCAACTAATCGAAATATTCGTAACTTTTCCACTAGGATTTTCACAATTTACTGTAACAAAAACCTAATATATTATTATATCATTAGATATAGATGTATATTACATTTTATAAAAATCTGTGATCCTTTAAAAAGACTCTTCGGTAATATTAAACTGTCATGATCCTAAAACAAGCATTGCACCAATATCATACTATTTTAACATAAAATTACATACTGTGGTTAAGTTGTAATCCCATTTGCCTTCGTCAGGTAAACAATTTATAGAATGCAGCAACAGTAACACTCCAAAAAGATTGTATTTAAACATGTTGTATACTTCAACACACTTTCAGATATATGTTTATACTTATTTCATAGCTGCTTTAATATAAGTGCTAAATTGCATAGTCGCACTTGATACTGATCTTAAAATAATTTCGTATTTTAATTATTGTATTTACGTGAAAGTTGTGAAACTACAAAATTAAGAAAAATAGTTATAAAAATAATCGGAAAAATGTCATTACAAAATCTATAAAACGTCACACAATGATCGTAAACCTACACAAATTTTAAGAAAATCGGAAACACCAACTTAAATTTACTTCACATGCATATGTAAAACGCTATAATAATTTCCAACTTTCTTGTATGTAATCATTTATGATTTAGGCGAATCCATAATTGAATTAATAAAGAATAAATTCGATGAAAAATATTGAAGACTTAGGAGTAATTTTTCTAATTTCGTTATATTTTTGTTATTTATATATTGGTAATAAACATATTGACCTGTCAAATTATGACAGGTACACAACTACAAAAACCAAACCCAAAATATATTTCAATATTCAATGTTCTTACATTAAAATATAATTAATAATCAAAAATTTAATGACGCGGCTAAAAATGTAAGAAAAGTAGATTAAAAAGTACATAAAAATGAAATGAAATGTTATCATTATTGAGTGAAATTCACTTTTGGAGCACCCAAGATGACATTAACGTGAAAAATACGGATTATGGTGTTTTTAAGTAAGCTTCTACATTAAAATAAGCAAAAAAATATTTATTTTAATGACGTAATTTTTAGATACAGTAACAGTAAAGATACTAGTGAAAATTCTCATTTATTAAGTAAAAGATCTTATTGTGAAAATAGAGGCCTTACATGGAGTCCAACAAATAAGAGACCACATAAATTAAAAGATAGACTTAGGGAACTTGAAGAATATCTCTATCAAAATAAAATAATATGTTTTTCATGGAACGATTCTTGTTTATCCATATTATTATTGAAAGGAATATTAGTAAATATAAATTATAATTTTAAATCATGTGATATTATCTCGATTAACTTTGATAGATATCTTGTCACAAAAATACAAAGTGAATATATATGTGATGGTATGTTTTCTAAAATATATTATGGCTTAAATTATTAATATAGATTATAATACAGGAGTTATTCATGGTGGTCATGTTGTTTGCATCTGTACAGATGGAAGGGTTTTTGGTTATGGGGGAACCTGGAAAGATGGTTGGAGTATAGAGGGTGGTCCTCGGAGAAATATATATCTTCAAGGCGAATATTTAGCAGTTTGGGGTCGTTCAGGTGCAGAACACCCCCAACCATGGAGTCCTTTAACAAAGGATCATCAAAGAGCAAACTTACATTTATATTGGATAGGATTAAGAGGACCAGACTTACTCAGCTATAGAAAAACGTCTGCCGAACCCATCACAGTAGCTATAAGCAAAATATATTCTAAAAATTTAATTGTAGTGGAGCAGAAAGTATCTCAAAGAGGTGTGATATTACACTTATAATTTTTACATTATTAACGCGATTACTACAATTCACACAATTCCAGGTGCTGTTTCTGTTGAAGTTAATGTCTTAGAACTTATAAATAATAACTTAAAACGTGCCTCAGTAACTGCCGTGCCTTTACAAACACAAGTTTGTTGTTCTGTATTGAGTGAAAACGAGATATTTTTATTACTGTGTTGTATTGATGGAACCGTAGCACTTCTCGATAGGAACAGAGGCTCCACAAAAGTTGTTAAAGCCTCTTTCATACCTACACTAGCAACATGGCATGAATCCAATTGTATAGCAGCTATAGCGAATGAACGAGGACAGCTGCAATATTTAGATACTGCTTTGAATTTCTTAAAGAGCCAAATAAGTGGAGAAGATTGTACTCCTAATATTATCATTGATGTTTCAAGCTATTTCGCTGTTCAACCTACGATTGTCTTTGTGAAATGGGGACCAAAAGACTTAGCTATTGCTCTTGATCATGGTCCTATAACTATCATAACTCACAATCAAAATTCGTTAAAGTTCTTATCATTAATTCAAAGATATTTGAATGATGGAAAAGCTGATAAGGCTGTGAATCTCTTGTTGAGTTGCGATTTTAATGAGGAATGTTTCGCCGCCTTACAAAAGATTGTCACTTATTTAATGCGACTTCCATTGACTCAAGAAAATGCTCAAATAATACAGAACGCTTTGGGTAGTTACTACAGTCCTCCAGTACCATTATATGTTGAAGCTGTGCATAATTTTGGATTTCAAGTAAGATATTTCTTTGCAAATTCTAATGCGATAATAATAATAATATCTTTCAGGTAAAGTGTTTAACTCGTCGTTTTTTTCATCAACTTGTAAGGTCGTCCATGTTCGAAACGGCTTTTTTGCTAGCCGTTGATATCGCCCATCACGATTTGTTCATGGATCTACATTACATAGCTGTTAAATTAGGGGAAACCGAAATGGCTGCTGCTGCTAGAGCGCAAGCTTCCACTTTATTAAGCAAATGTTCTAGTGAAGGTAAGAACATATTGTTTAGTGATGTCATGACTAAACTTAGGACATTTTCATACAGTCCAAATCGTGGGGCATAAAGGAGAACAAACAGTAACTGTAGAAATATCCATATAAAAGCTATTTGCTATGTGAATCAAATGGTCCATGTAGAAAAATTTTATCTGTTGATGAACCGTATTTCGTTCTTGCTATTTTGATGATAGCACGCCACAGGAAAAGGAAAATATATACAGTTTTGTATGTCGTGTCGTTCCAGACATTCTCTTGTCTCCTATTCAATGAAAGCAATATACCTATGCTTGTTTTATAACTTACACGCCGCGATTTATTGGAAAATTTATTGAACAAGTTGATCTTCGATTTTATCGTACCGCGTAAAACAGCCAAAATCTGTACGATTTCTTGAACAATTTATCGTACAATTAATTGAGTTGAATAAAGCATGTTCTATTTTTGTCACGATTTTTCACAAACTTTGCTGTTTTGATACCAACCCGGTAACAGAAAAGCACCCACTGTTTGTTTGGTGTTTTTAAAGTGAGAATAAATTTCGAAAATGTCCGAAAATTATGATGTAATGGATAATTTGAATTAAGTAACCGAAACCGAAGCAACCTAAGCTAATCTGTGCATATACCAAAACTGCCGAAACATTTGACAAAAGCAGATTGCCAATCTGCTTGCGATAAGTGGTGGACATCTACACTCCGGTTTGTCTTGCTACCCTCTAGGTCTCGCCGAAAGACATATTCAGTGCTGTTTTGGAGATTAGCAGCATAAACCGAGAGGCAAACGCAATTGTAACAGCAGAAAATTGTGCTCAGAACCACGCTGATGACGCCGAGTAGGCAGAGACATGTTTGTGTGTTAGCGCTATTTTTTCTGCTACGTTGTTTTTGCCGGGAATGATTCCACCAATACCATGAGCTATATTAGCATTAATTTTTGGTTATTGTTACTAGGCATTCTTTCCACGTGTACGTAAATATAATTCTATTTTCTAAATTCTTTATAAAGAAGCTTCTTTGCGCTACTGCTAAGTTGAGTTTTATAAACGCATTCACCAGGTCGAGTAGAACAAACTGATATTAATAGCGCTGCCGCGTGATTTATTTGTACGCTATGAATGAGTTAATGTTGAGGCGTCTTGCATTATTCAGTGAACCTCGTCGATCCGCACTCTAGTTATGACTTACAACCAATTTTAATTGTCCCAGAATCATTACGTCACATGTAACTTCTGCTATTCTTGTTTAGGTTCTGAGTGCTCCCGATCATCTTGCTCGCAGTGTTCAGAAAGCAGCAGCAGTAGTGAAGAAGAATTGAGCAACTCCGAGCAGCAGCACCATCCGCATCATCAATCGCGTAACAATTTAGCATATAATGACAATTATTTAACAACTAATTTCAATAATTCACAACCCAAAACGTACAGCAGCTATATGCCTCCCATTCCCAATATAGATCTGCCAAAAATTAACTTTAACAAAACAACCATAAACAAGACACCTCAATTACCTCCGTACTCTAGACAACAAACTTCTAATATACCCCCACTGCCAGTAGCTGCTCCACCTCTGCCAGTAACGCCTGTATTACCCAGTATTTCACAAAATGTTATACAACATACTCAAAACAATACATATCAGACACCATCCTTTATATCTTCAACGCCTCCTTTGACGTATAGTAACCAATCAAGGACCTATGGTAATGTTAGTAATAATTTTAGAAGTATTAATAGTACTTACAATGGAAATCAGAACAATACCTCTCACGGTATAGATATAAAAGCAAAACCAACGCTACCACCACCTTTACCGATGCAAAATCACTCTATTTTCGTTACCTCAACCTCTAATAATCTGCCCGTATTCAATAGTCCCATTTCATCGTTAAATAGTTCGGGTTTTTCCACGTGCAATAGTACTACTACATCTACAAGTAATTCTCAAAGCAGTCCTTCTTCATCATCTAGCTCACAGACGCAAGGTTCAACGAAAAAAGGACAGGCGAAAGTTAAATTTTCCGATACGGTTACTGCGTTTATCGTACCGGAAATCAAGAGACCTGCTCGACCAGCGCTGCCGGCCCATGTTATGGATCCGCAAAAGGAATTAGCCGACAGCTTACCGCTTTGTCACCCTAACGAGGATTATTTAAAAGATTTCACTCCTATCAAACGCGATGAGACTGATGAAGCAACGCCCGCGCCAAAAATTAAGGTTGTACATTTCGGAGTAGTATGATGAGTTTTAAAAACGAAAATTGAGCTACTTTCTATTTACATGACGAGACGTAAGTGTTATTTAAGAATCTCTTCCTTATATTTCAAAAAATGACAATATATTTTTATAGGAAAGGAACAATAAACAATAAAGTTTGTTCGTTTATCTATCTCCACAATTTGGTACAATAATTGAGTGTTCGTTTGTGTTTGCCTTGTCCAAAAGAAGTTTGGTTTAAGTAAATTCTAAAAAAAAGAATTTACGCTGACTTTTACATCTTATACAAAATTATAGTAACGGGCAACATTGAATAAATTCACCTGATTGTTTTGATTATGTAAATGTCTCAATTAAATAAATGGGTGATCCTGAAATAGTAGTTCATAAAAATCATTTGTTAAGAAATAATAGTTAATAAGAATCATTTGTTAAATAATAGTATTCGATACTACTGATTTTGTCAACTTCTGTTTTTAATGAATGGTTTTTATTTATCAGTTTTTGAAAATATCTTGGTATAAATGAAATAAGTGAATCATTCCACTGCACTGTAAAATTCATATAATTTCGATTTAAATCGGTTTCGATCTTCACTGCAAAACTACTTAAATGCACTCATAGCATTTTGAAAGTCTGCTTTTCTAACATTACTTCACTCGGAAAAAAAGTAAAATTTGCTGCAGACTACATAAAATAAACCAAGCCAATGCAAAAAGTTTCTCCTATTGTCTTTACACAATTCATAATTCTCTTAACATTAATAATTAATAACACTGTGCTAGTTGCAAAATGCAACAAGTTGGACATCCTGGGGGTAAACCTAATTCTAGTACGCTGAATCCAATGATGCCAACCGTTTTTAAAAGTTAGCTCGCGGTTTCCAGCAATTTCAATTTAAAGATTTTAGGCCCAAAGAACCTTCTGGAACATTCTGGACTTTTCTGGAAAATCTGATCAATGGCCGAAGAGTTTTCTGGAACCTTCGATAACCTTCCATGGACCATTCGTGAACCTTCTAGAAACTTCCATCCCCGCCACTACCACTTGGTCAAATGGTATATAGACGGTTCTGTTAACCGCTGAGAGTTCAGTCTATTTTCAGAAGTCAAAGTGTTAACATCAAATATTAAAACAAATACCTCCTGGTGAATAGTGAAAAGTTCGAGATTGTTCATTGTATTGGCTTGTAAAATCAATTAATTTGAAATATCAAAAATGGATAAATGCTCTAAATTAAATACCTTTTGTTACGTATGTGGAAAATTTGTAATTAAGACCACACGGCCTAAAATAAGTACCGAAACCGCTGATTTGTAACAACAATATTTCTCACAAAATGTTTTTACTGATGTGTATTGGACGCCGTCTATTGTTTGTACAACATGCGTTTTGAATTTGAATAAATGGACAAAAACCGGAGCCGCGGGTGTTCCGACGATTTGGATAGAACTAAGAGAACATGATTCAGCTGAATGTAATGCATGCGTAATTTATACTGACGGTATGAACCGAAGAAAAAGTAGTTCTTTGAAACACATTCCAACAATATACATATACGCAATTGCCGCTACCGCATTCAAATACAATTCCTGTTCCAACAAGACCAATTTCAACAGAACAATCTGAGCCATCAGCACTAGAAACCATGAAAACCAAAGAAGCAGACGTATCAATGTATGAATCATCAAATGTCACTGCGCCATGCAATCGCATTGAAATCACGCAATCTCGTTTGAATAACATGATAAGAAGCCTACATGCTCCTTTGGGTGACATTTGTAAGAATCAAGAAGAAGATGACGATACAGAAGAGTCAGGGCAATCAGAGGATGAAAAATGCAAAAAATTATGAAAAATCAACTGAATCGATTTAAACTCAATAAATGGTCAAAAAATGATAAAAATTATGTTTTTTAAGGTCTTTGGGTCTAATATTCTTAAATTGAAATTGCTCGAAAACGCGAGCTAGCTTTTAAAAACGGTTAGCACCATTGGATTCAGCATACTCGAATTAGGTTCATCCTCCGAGTGCCCAGCTTGTTGCAAAAAAAATCTCCAATTCCACAGTGTAATTATGAACAATACCATACCGGGCGCTATTAGTGTGTCGATGGAGTTTAACCTGAAAACAACTAAAAATGGAGAAATGAGATTTTCTGTACGTATATAGTATACCACAGCGTATTTTGTAAAATTATTTACAAATATACAGGCTGTTCCGAATTGTCGTAACCGCCTTCAACTATTTTAAGTCGCCTTTGCAATTATATGTGATTATGTGCACTTCCGATAATTACTTTACGGTATATTGCAAATTTTACAGTTGCAGATTCTGACATTTTAAGACCTAGCCTGATGTAGTGTCTCGAATTACTCATTCGCCATCAATTTAGAGGGTTAACGCTTTATATGTTTCAAAGTGGTATATTGCAAAAATATATACAGGGTGTTAAATATGTCGTGTAGCATTTATCGGAATTCAAACTCTTTTTCAATTTTTTTTAATAGAACCTATATTTATTGATAAATTTTTGGTAGTTTTCACGCTAAGCTACGGCGACACACTAGTGGCTCCCCCCAGTACATAGCAGCAATTAATTTATTAAGTACAGTTTTGTTGCTATAATTGTATATAAATATTTTATAATTTAGGATTTATGTTATGGTATTATATCACGGACCAATATAATTTCTTCATTTCTTCAGAAAATAAGTGCATTGAAGAACAAATTTAATATTAATTACGTAGGTAATCAAAATAAGTCCTCAGGTATTCAATACTCAAAAAAGTTCTGGAAACCCTACATTAAAAGTGCATATGTACAGTTTTATTACATATCATATCAATTACGATACTCCTTTATAGAATTTTTAACAATTCATTGAGGCAGCTCCGAAAGACTGAACAGATCACAGTATACAATACTCTCTTTTATAGTTATTAATACGTACATGAGGTAATTAATGTAAATATAGATATATAAGATAAGTAATTACTCTACTCTTTAGAGATAAAAAAAATGCTCTCTAAATTGTGAATATCGCTCATATACAGGATGATTCTAAATGTAAATTTTAAGGGATAATTCGTTGGGTTATTTGGATCATAAAAGTTCATATGAACATACGTCCAAAACGACTTAATTATAAAAAGAAAGGTTGTTTAATAATAAATTAATAGTTTACACATAATACAACGTGGGTAACAAACAGAATGAACTTATAGTAAATGTTGAAAATGGCCGCCGCCAACTGCAATGGGTTCAATCCTCCGTCGCATTGTTTGACGAGTGCGTTCCAAAATACCGGGATTGTTTCGAATTGTCTCGAATGTTGCAACAATGCGATTTCTAAGTTCATCAACATTTTCAATAGGAATGCTATAAACTGCCGATTTATGGCGAATTCAGAGAAAAAGAATCTAAAAAGTTTAAATCCGGAGACCGAGAAGACCACGGTTATGGACCTTTCTCGGCCTATCCACCGATTTAGATATGCACCGTCTGAAAAACTCAAACAATTAAACTAAAATATGCTAGATCACCATCGTACATAAAATACATTTGGAATCTTATTGGATACGGGACTTCTTCCAACAGTAGTAGCAACTTCTTTTCAAGGAAATGGCGGTATACTGTTCCATTCAAACTCATCAGCAAAAAATGTGATCTCCAGCAATTTCGGCCTATATGTGATTATTATGGTAATTAATATTAGTATATCTTGAGAAAGAAACCTCATCGGTGTAGAATACTTGCGCCAAAAACTATGGATTTTCTGTGATTTCATCTTCCCTCCATTGACACAAAGCCAATCTGTGTGGGAAGTCGCCTGGTAAAAGTGCCTGTATTCGTTGAATGTGATAAAGATGCAATTGTTGACTCCTCAATATTCTCCATACTGTGGACTGCCTTATGTTTACGCCAGAAGCAATTTTTCTGGTGCTTATAGTAAGACTTCTTTCATTTGTGGCGTTCTAACTCTACGAGGTTGCCTATTATCAGTAGTGTTTTTTTTTATTTCCCGTTTCACTAAGGCGTTGGTGAAGACGGGCAAATATCGAATGATGCGGGATTACACGGTTCGGATATCGTTCTTAATAGGCGTTTAGCTGCATGCGAATTACCATTGGCAAAATCATAAACAAAATGCATTATTGCAGGCCCCAATTGCAGAGCTTAAACTATTCTATTGTCACGGGTTAATTCCTTGAAAATAACAATATTTTACCCATTAAAAAAAAAGAGAATTGCAGAGGACCTTATCTAAAATATTTGAGAAAGCAATTGCTCATCGCACTGCAGATTATTGAAATAAATTCAACTTATTATCTAGTAGTCAGCAAGTGTACAGACAGGGCTTTTCTACAGAAACAGTATGTATTGAATTTATGCAATGCATTAATGATCTATGAAATAAAAGATTGAAAGTTTCCGTACTTCCGCTTGACCTGTCAAAGACATTTGATTCAATAGGCTACTCTTGTTCTGTAAGTTATATAATTTTGAAATCAGAGTGAATATTAACAAATGCTTGTCATCTATCTTTCCAATAGAAAAATTCGTGTCAAACTAAACAATACGCCCTCGGATACTCATTTGCTTTTCTTACTCTTCATCAACGATCTTCCTGGCCTTTACATTACCTATGGAATTAATTTTTAGATGCAAATGAAATCAATAGTAATCTCATGTGAGAATCTGGATATATTGAAAATTAATTTACTGAAGACTCTTGATGACTCTCATTCTTGGTGTTATAAAAATAAATCAGTAGTTAGTAAGGAAAAAACTAAATTCATTTTCTTCAACCATAAACCAAATAAAAGGAATTTCTCTAAAGTAGTATGATTTTTAAATGTTAAAATGCATTTTCAACAGCAACATTTTTAGAAGTTTATATTGACTGTAATCTGGACTGAGTCTCAGATGTTGAAGTTGTCTGCTTACGCCTAAATTCTGCTTATTTTGCAATATGTGATCTGAAATCTATCGGATATCGGATAGGTTTATTTTTAATAATAATAATAATAATAATAATTTATTTCTGTCATGACCTATCATAGGCATTAACGTTGTCAATATAAATGTATATATAAAGTGATATATAAATACGTAAATAAATAAAATCTGTGTAGATATAAAAAGTATATAAAAAAGAATAGGACAAAACGCACATGTAAATGTATAACACTTACAGGTAAAGTCAAACACTGTATAAATAAAATAAGTTAAAGTTTATCGTATGGTGTTGAAATACTCGTCGAGTGTGTAAAATTCGCCGTGAAGGAGCAACCTTTTCAATTTCAATTTAAATTGTTTTTCATTTAAAGATTTGTACGTTTCGGGTAGATGATTGTATAACTTCACAGCCAAATAGTTGGTGGAAACTTGCGCCGTCTTTAGCCGATGATATGGTATTACGTAGTTATTCCTGTGACGTGTATTATGCTCATGAAGCATACTGTGCGTTACGTACTTTGATTTATTGGTGTGTACATATAGCGCACACGACATTATGTAACAACACGCCAGAGTCGTTTCACATCCAAGCAATTGACTATGTGATCAATATATTATGATTATTAAACCTTAATGAAAAAAAATCAATACTGACACAATAATATTCAATAAATAAATAAATGATAATACTTTTGCAAGGTCAGCTAGATATTAAATCATTTATTTCTTATTAAACATCTTTTGTTGTTATAACTAAGCCATATTAGGCATATATTCATATGACCTATTATGACCAAAACAATCTAAGGAATTAGCTCTTAAAGTGTGTTACATATATTTAGAATCACCCTGTATGATTTTTGGTATATATTGTATTAAGAAATTTTATAAAAGAAATTATTTATTTTAATAGTTATTTGTACTATTTTTATGGTATTTTTGTATAAATAAACAAAGAAACAGTATATCATGTTTATTTCTTTTTACTAGTACCATAGTCTTCTAAAGATTGCTTTAACGTAAGTAATTCCCTATCAGGAATATACCTTTCTTCATCGTAATGCTCTGCATGGTTTACAACATTTACCGTAACTCCAGCAGGTGTACATGTTTCTATTGCTCGCAATAGCAACGGTAACTAAAATAAAAGTTAAATAATTTTTTTTTGATAACTAAATAATCTACAAGATACATACTTGCATTGAAGAGACATCCGTAACTTGTACTGTTCTACGGTACACTTTTAAATTGTACTGACTCTCAACTAATTCACTTTTTGGCTTATATGTTGATACACTTAAATCTATATGAGGTGAAGCCCAAGCATCTTCAACGTTTATATCCATATTTTTTGCTAAATTATGAATTAATTTTTGAAAAGCTTCTAAAACTGGATACTCATATCCTTTAATTTGTATATTTAATGTATCATATAAAGGAATTTTCGATTTCATTGCCTATAAAGTAAATTAGAAGTAGATCTTGGAAAGGGTTGTTTAAATGTTACCTCTAAATAATCGGGCTCAAAGAGATCTTTGCTGTATAACCTAAAAGAATTTGAATAGATGCATTTCGAAGTTTGATAAAGTCTTCTAATTTGATTCATGTTAAAATGAGTCCTATTACTAAATAAGAACTTTATAATCAAAATACACATATATAAAAGTTATCCCAAATGTCACATGCAGTTATAGGTTAGGTTTCTTGTATACCGCATGATTCGAAAGTACATAGAATTAGGATTTTTTTTTATATTTTCCGCGTAAATCATATTACCGTGGAAAATAAAACATAACATTCCTATGATTCTAATTGTTTGGTTAATGACATACTCTAAAATTCCAATTACTTATTTCAAATGCAAAAAATTATAAATCGCAATGGCACTTATCGACGAATGTGTATACAAGGAGCTAGAAGACCTCTTCGAGAATTTGAAGAAATCCTGCCAGAAAATCGCTGACGATGCCAATAACGAGAGCGGTGACAAATTGCATGAAACAACCACCAAAACTCAAGAAAAGCTGACTGCGCTTTCATCTCGTTTGGACGAAATTCTAAACATAATTACAAAAGAGAACGAGGCTTATCCGAAAATAACGGCAATGAAAGCTTCACTTTTGTATGAAAAAGCAAAGATTTTGCTAAGCACCGATGAAAATGCGGAATGTAAAGTAAAGCTGGATGAAGCTCTAGATTTGATTACTGAAATAAAGGAGCACCCGCTTATAACGTATTTATATTTACGTTGCGTAAATCATTTGGCCTATGTTTTATCGAAGCTCGGAGATTTCAATAAGTCCAGGAAGTTACTAGAAGAAATAACGAATTACGAATTGAAACCAACTATACTTGTGTACAGGTAAGTGTAAAATAAAGCGTGATTGAAGTGTTTTAGCAAAATAAAAACTCATTTTGCTTTTGGACGTGTTAAAAAACGTCATTTTCGATTTTTTGACAATTGAAATGTTACCATTACTGGGAAATACGTTTTAATTTGTCATAAAATTTTCGAATTTTTTTTTGAAAAGTTCCGCAAAACCCTAGATTCGATGAAAAAGTCACTTAAATTGGGATTTAAAACTACGATTTTCATTTGTCCAACCAACAAGCGCATTCAAGGACGAAGAACAGATTTTTTTCTAAAAATCGACCTGACTAACACACACCAGAATGCATTTGTCTATTTTTAGCAATAACCAGAACATTTTTTCATTGGGGGTGGTTGACCGAAGATTTTTTATTAAGGACATTCTTCATATGAGGGATATTTAGCAAGTCCTAAACACTGTACCACACTTTTCTGTTTTTTTTATTACACTTACGTTATATATTTTGTTCCAACATAAATATTATATTTGTTTCCACTTTACGTATACAGGGTATTAAAGAAAAGTGTCACAAACCTAGGGAAGGGATTGTATGACCCAAAATATGCAGAAAAGTGTTAAGGCACATGGGTCCGCAAACGGACGCTTTCGGAGACACGAAACGTTTCCGAAGAAAGAAATCAAGGAGGTTTAAATCAGGCGATCTTGCTGATCATGTTGCAGATCCGCCTCTTCCTATCCTTCTTTGTTCTAATGTTCCGTGTAAATGCTCTCTAACAGCATTCGAAAAATGCATAGGAGCACCATCGTGCTGAAACCACATTTGTTGCGTTTGGTTCAAAAGGAATCGCCCATTGTGTTTTCAGAAAATTTAGGTAAGCAGCGGCTATTAATCGGTTTGGTAAAACAACCGGACCTAGTAACCTGTCGCCCAAAATTCCCATCTAAATATACCTGGATTCCGTACTAACATGGGGGTTATCGTTAGCCCGTACATGCATATTGTGAAAATTGACAATTCCATTTCGTGTGAAATGGCCTCATCAGTAAAAATAAATTGGACAACAAAAAAGGGGTCTTCAGCATGATTGTATAGAAACCAGCGACAAAAAAAACAAACATGCTTGATGATCAGGTGGATTTAGGGCATGCACTTGTACATGGAATCTCCAAACAAGAGGAGCACTAATTCATACCTCGGTTGATATTTTCCGCAAACTCGTCCGCTCTTCTTCCTCAGGGGTGGACTATTCCCCAAATTAAATTGCGGTATCACGCAATCTTTGGTGCAGTCTTGCAGAAATACGAACTCAAGGGATCTGGCGATTAAGATAACCGTCAACATAAAGACAAAGAAAATTTGTATGTGTACTAACCATTGAATATCAACTACAAACTGTACGTTTGACAGAACCCATGTCGACTACGAACTAAAGAAGAGATAGGCAAAAAAATGCACAAATGCATGTTTATTAAGACTTCTGCATATTTTGGGCTACATAATCCAACTTCAAAGTCTGTAACACTTTTTTTAATCCCCTGCATTCAAACTTACACCTTTTATTGTAGTTAGTGAAAACTTGAATTCCGCGAAATCCAAACGATTCCATGATTAAAGTTTGGCAATCGCTGTTTTAGAGTTTAGTCAGTTTAAGCGTTCAGAATTAAATATTATATCACAATCTTTTTCCTACCTCAAGTACCGAAGAACTGTTTTCTACTGGTGAAATAGATAAAAGCCAAGCTGAAGCCAAATTACACAAATTAGCTATCAACAATTATCAGATGTTAAGTTGGGTTTACATCAAACAAGGCTTGGATTTAGAGTCGGCCCGTATACAGCATGAAATTTTAGAAAGAGAACTTGCTTATGGTGAAAGTGATCCTGTTGATTGGGCAACGAGGTGCGCTAGGATTGCTGTTTTGCATCTATCAAAAATGCGCTGGTTATCGGCAAGGTAACTCCCTTCTTAAAGATTCAAACGCGTGCGGTTGCATATCTAATTTATAGGTATTATTTGTCTGCTGCTGGTAATGTTTTGGATCGTTTAGAAAGGGATATGATCGATCATCCAGAGCTGGCGAAAGCACAAGCAGAATTGGCAAGAGGATGGATATATTATGCTTTAAGATTGTTCGACGCTAGCAAGGCGAAAGATATTGACAGAATTTGTAATGAAATCTTTCAGGATGAATCTTCTTCATCAGGTTTGAAAATTTTAGTGCTACTTTAATGCACAATAAACAGAAACGATAACACTATTGACTAAACAAAAACCGTTTTTGAAAAAAACTACATAATTTGTAGATTTACTGTGTAAACACTTTTTTTTGGGAGCATAACTGTAGTGAATACATTCGAATTCGCAGTATACGCATCCGTAGAATTGATATTTGATGATCACATCATCGCTGTTGCTTATCGTTGACTTACCGTTTATCGCAGAAACCAGTCCCCTTAGTACTTATTCATACAGTGCGATCCTAAAGTGGCAAATTTAATAAACTAATCAGAATTTTGCGTGAGTTAATTCTTATGACACGTAAATTTAAAACAGTTTTAGATTCATGTGAAGAACACAAACAAAACGTTGAGGAAGAAGAATCCGCTCTGGATCCGAAACTTCAATTCAAATTCGCCGGACAAGACGTACGAGTGGAAGATGTACCGGCAGCTTTTATTAAAAATTTGGAGCAGGCAAAGGCTCTATTTTACTATACGAATACCTGGCTCAAACGGGCGAGACTTTACTATACATTGCGGGATCATCCCTTCATGTACGTTAGTTGTGTGTTAGATTTAAGCGAATTGTATAGGTATCTGGCGTTTTACGAAACCGATTTGGACGCCCAGTACAATGTTCAGAAGCGGAGAGCGGATGCTCTGGAAACGCTAAGCGGCATCCTCAAGGAAGTTAGACCGCAATGCTACATCGCCGTTAGCGTTGAATTGCTGCGAGAATTGGCGGAAGTGCAAATTGAACTCATGGGGTTGAATTTGAAACGGATATATAAAATGCAGAGTAAGTTGGTTACCACATCTGGCAACTGTATACAGAATGGTCCAGATTTGAGCTATTAGGTGAAATCTGGACCTGGAGCTTTAATTTCCAAGATAAGATTTTCGAAAAAAATATAGTTTTGGTTAATTTGCTAGACTCCTTGTTCAATTTAGACCAAAAAAGGTCTCTTGAATTTCTTTCGTAGCATTCACGGTTTTCAAAATATTCTACCATGTGTAAACCAAACTATTGACAATTTAATGTGTAAGTTTTATTGTAATTGACATTAGTTGGCCGTGGTCGCCTTTCACACATTGCATTGTTTTTATTATTACCTGTCAATCTTGTTAGTGTTCGACATCACAAGTTTCTTATTTACATATTAAAGTATTGCCCAACTTTTGTTATTACACGATGTTAAGAATATTTAATAACAAGAAATATCCCGACATTTTATTTACGTCATCGTCGTTTTCGAGAACTCGGTTTGCGAAAACATTAGATAGAGAAGACATCAAAATCAAATCCTAAGAGCATTTGATGACAATCCAAGATTTACTTCTCGCAGAGTATATAGGCAACTGCAAGTGTGTAAATCCACCGTGCTACGTGTTTTACATAGCGATCGCAGGAAAGCCTATAATTTGCAACCTATTCAACATTTATTTCCCGGGGATACACAAAAACGTCTGAATTTCTGCTAATGGTTGTTGAACTCAATGGTAGTGAATCCACAGATTTTGCAAAAGGCATTACGGACCGATGAAGTAACTTTTACCAGAACTGGAACAATTAATTACCACAATCTGTATGTGTAGTCACAAAAAAATCCATACGCAGTCCGCCCTCGATTAGTTGGACATCATAGATGGTTACGTTTGCGGTCCTTATTTCTTGCAAAGAAGATGAAATGGAGAATCGTTCCACGGTTTTCTAGAAAACCATCTGTTTGAGTTGCTGGAAGACGTACCTCTAGATGTGCGAAATGGAAGTTGGATACTTCAGCACACTCCACGCGCTTGGTTCGCGAATGGATAGATCTAAATATTCCTGAGTCATGGGTAGGCCGCTCCGATGACAATGATGCCTGGAGGAAGAGGTACAGCAGCTTGGCCACCAAGATCGCCAGACCTTACCCCTTTAGATTTTTATGCGTGGGGCTGTTTGAAAGACAGAGTGTACGTTACGCCCATTACAAACAGACATCTTCTTGGCAGAATTCAACAAGCTTAAGGGAAAATCGGCATCAATTAGCGGCCACTGTTAATTCGTTGATTAGATATCGCAAATGTATTGATATTATCGGATCCCATTTTGAGCAGTTGCTTTATAATAATTACAATAAAACTTATGCATTGATAGTTTGGGTTCATACATGATAGTATGCTCAGAAAACAGAGAATACTACGAAAAAATGCATTTGGTCTAAATTGAACAAAGAATCTAGCAAAATAACCAAAATTGTATTCTAATTAGTGGTGTAGAAAATGTTTTTAAAAAAAGGGACACTAGGCCCAGCTATCCGCCATTGGAATAAATAACTTATCACTAGTAGTACCAACATGTAAAGCTCATTTAGCATTGATACTGTGACAAATTTCGAATTATTATAATTAGCTATTTTTCAAATATTTAAAGTACGTAATTTTTGTCGAAAATACTCAATGTATCTTGAAAACTAAAGCTCCGAATGCATACGTTCATTAAAACTTTCTTGCCTAAAATTACTTGAAAAACCGCAAGTGACATTTTCGTAGATAAAATCTAAACCACCTGTATATACAAATGAAATTTTCGATCTTAATTATTTCGTCATTGATTGTTCGGCAGAATGTTTTAAACGTTATCCTTAAATGCAGGTATATAAAAAATATTTTAAGACAATTCGTAATTAACAAAAAAAGAAAGATTTTATTATGAGAATGAAAAGTCGGCAAGAAACATTTATCAAAACTGTATTGTGACATGTTGATGACTTTTAATGCTGTTAGGGTCTAGAGTAAGGGTTTAAAGCCAATTGAATTTGAGATATATTTTCTAGCGGACACGACTGGTAATCCAGAAAATATCAAGAGACGAGTAGACGCCGTCAGCACAATCCAAACGAAGTTGGAGAAATTTGGCAACATGCTAGGTCACGGAAGTTTCGACGAACCAGAAAGTTCTCAAGAGGGTTCCGGCAATCCACACGATTCCATCATGGAAGACGGAAATACGACGTCCGATTGAGATTCTATCGATGACAATTTGTGAATAACGACGTAATTCAAATGTAATACAATAGTTCATCGTTTGTATATGCAAGCTCAATTATACATATTTTGTGATATATTTAAAATCATTTTGTGTATTTCGAATTTTCTTCCATTAAATGAAACTTGTATACATTTTGTTTAAGTTGATTTTTGACTATTTTAAACAAAAGCAGAAATAAAGTTATTCAAATATATTACTTAATAAGCTGAAATGGAAAATAGACAGCAATTCAATGAATATTCAAAAATACTGGCAAATTTCGTTAAATCGAACAGTTTTGGAAATATTTGGGCTTGAAAAGAAAAAGATTTTAAATTTCAGGACACAAAAATTACCTAACAGAACTATTTGATATACCAAATATCTTTGAATTTTATGATTTTTCTTAGCATCATATAATTTCGGGATTTTAAACTATTCCAATTCTCGCAATCTAAATGAAACTCGCTAATTTTTTCCATTTTTTCACTTTGTTAAATTGGCAAGTAAAGTCTTTTCAATATTCTACTAAGTACTTAGACATGTAGCTTGACAGTAAACTTCTGTGGAAAACCACATTATGAACAACGTGCAAAGGTGTGAAAAGGTGAGTAATGTCTTACGTAATCTATTGGAGTTGTTGTATACACTTCAAGTCTACTATGTAGAGCCACTGTACTCTTTACGGAGCTACGTGTAAATCGTTGCTTAACAAACGAAATATAGTTTGTCCATTGTTCCAATTCTGATTTGCTTGGAAGTGATGAAATCCACTCCTATCCCAGTCCTGTACGCAGAAATTGGTGAACCGCCGTTGGCATTAAGATGTGAACGGCTAAGTCAAAAGTTTATTTTGAAGATTAGGGCTGTGGAATTTATGTACTTGAATAGATTTCTCAGATTAAATATCTAGATAACTTAGTTTATTAATATTGGCATAAGAAACAGTCTCATCCTTTTGCGACTGCTTTTACTAGCAATGTAAAATATGACGGCTATACAAATCTAGTAGTCAAACAACACTAAAGTATCGGCACATTTCACACTACACAAGCTATTAATTAATTCGCAACAGCCGTTTCAAGGACTTGTGAGTCCTCATTCTCAACCGTATGATGTGAGAAAAAACTCTAATTCTAACATGCCTGTTTCATCCATACTCTCGTGAAAAATATCCTACCTATCGCTCGTTTCATTTGACCAGTTTGACAGTCAGCACGTCAGGTTGTCTTACTCTAGTCTTTTTGATTCATTAGGGTAAGGCGAACACATGGTTTATGTGTGCTACAATGAGACCCTTTCATCTATTTTTTCGTATATTTCGCATGTTTTAGTTTTAAGGTGTATAGGCGGCAAAAGTAGGTACTTGTAAATATTTTTCTCAAGAGAAAGGATAAAACAGGCATGTTAGAATTAGAGTTTTTTTCACATCATTCGGTCATACGATTGAGAATGAGGATCCAAGAGTCCTTGAAACGGCCGAATTAATTAATAACTTGTGGGGTGCGGAGTGTGCCGATACTTTAGTGTTGTTTGTCATACTACTCCACAGTCCTTGCTATCATTATTAAATCTAGTCGTTTTCATTGTTACTTAACGCCGTTTACGTCTCTACTTCATAAACTCGCAGTTTCCTTCCCAGATTTCACTAATAATGTCACAAGAAACCTTTCTATTTATAAGAAGTTGTAAAGGGCATTATGAACAGTATGCGTTATGTGTACACCGCTAAAGCTTACGCTATCCAAATAGCTTTGACATATGCAAATAGACGCAGTGAGCTTGACTTCTCTATTTTTAGCTTCTTGCTCTTAATAACCTATAGTTATGTGGACTTATAATTATTCCATGGAAAATGTGAAATTAGCCATATCGCTATCCCTTCCTCGCTCTCAAGCGGAGGGGTTAGCGGCAGTCGATGGCTCAAATTTACCGATGCGGTTAGTTACGAGGTAGACTGCCTTATGTGCGGACGATCTTAGTAAGAATTTCTGGAGTATTTACTTTTCTTTTCTTTCATTTCATTAGAATCTGTTTTTATTTTCGTCGTTAGAATTTCTTATTAGTTTCGTCTAGGCTTCACATTATTCGTAGTGTACTAGCACGAATTGCTTGGATTTCACTCAGTCCCCTCTACGCTCTCTCGCATTTACGGCGAGAGAGCCAGGAGGGGATACCGATATAGCTAATTTCTAATTTTCCCAATTGGTATATCCATATGTTAGATATATATGGATTAAAGGTCAGTCTTAAATACTCTCTAACGAAACAGTAGACTATTTAGCTTTAAGGTTAACGTTTAATCATCGTCGTTTTCCTGCTCATTTGCACAAAATCCATCTAGCGGACAATGATTTATGCACCTTTTGCAAGCTAGTAAGTGAAAGTTAGGAGTGACAAATTAATAAATCTGGTAGAAATTAAATTACAACTTCTACTCAACATCAATATGTTTTAGTCCAAGATTGGTGGTAATGTAAATCACAGGATCTAAACGTATATGTGTGAGCCTAGAATCTTTATTTAGATGAGAACCTACGTTTCTTCTTAATCCTCCCTGGTTTCTTTCTTCTCTTCCTTTGGACTAGTTATAATGTCTGCTTAAGTCACCCAATCGGCCCCGGGTGTGTGGCGAGCGATCTCCATCCAGGATCCATTTTTTTTCCTTTTTTTTGTAAGTGACTGATGGTTTTACAACAAAAACAACATACTATTCCAAATATGTTGACAAAAAATTCAAGTCAACCAATTGGCCATATTTTACTTTCAAATTTTATTTTTCTCGACAGATGAACATCTCTGTACAGTCGATCTGTCACTTTGAGAAGAGAAGTCAAATTCACCTGCGATTCTCCTTTCTTCGATTGAAAAATGGCAATTTGGTCTATCTATTACTCATCTCTTCTTTTTGTAGCTTTGTTCTTGTCTCTTAATGTCTCCAATGGGTATATCATGCCAATATGTAGTGATTACTGTAAGTTCACGAATCACCTACTAACATTCTGAAATCGCTAATTTTTAAAAACTAAAAATGAATACAATAGGTGGTACTTGTACTGAACAATGTAAGGGGGAGGATGCGGAAAATTCTGAAATAACAAGTAATTCGGAGTTGTTTTCTTTCGTAACGGACACTATGGAAGTTGTAAGAAATGTCTTGTATCACAAGGTACTATCGTTCAATACAATTTTAGTTATATTCAAACTCGCAAAGTTTGAAGTACATAAAGATTTCTACAAATCTTGCAGGTACTACCACTTTTCGTATATCAAAAGCCAAAACCTCGAGATCCTTCCTACATGGATGCAATGGTAAGTAATTGAAATATTCTGACGCCAATATAAACTGATATGCAACATATTTAAGTGGAGTTTATTCGGATTTCACGTGGAAAGTGAACCTCCAAACGACGAGGAATTGGTATTCTGCAATGGTTCGATCTTCGCTCTTATTTTTGTACTTTATTTTGGATATGTAAGTGCTACAAATAAACGAAATTTAATAATTAATAGAGTTACACCTTCATTTAGCTTTTTATGGCAACGAAATGCGTTAATACACCTAAATATCACGAAGATCCACGATTTATTCAGTATTTAATGCCGGCTCAGGAAGACGAATTTGATAACATTTCAGAGAAGCAGATATGCTGCCATCACCAAGAGCTAGAAGAAATGAATAGAAATAATGAAATAGAAGGCATGAACGATGAAATAGATGTGTATGCCATACCTCGCCAGGAAATGAGTGATACTGTAGATGCTTGTCTTGTACCTTCAGGAAATGATTGAATCGCAGGAACAGTAGATTTAAAATATATATACATATGTAGCACAATATTACAGATCTTATTTGTTTGAATATACATTTTTATATCTTTGGTGCATTTTTAGAACGAACACAGAAAAAATCAAACCTCTTAAATAGTTTCCTTCTAATTGTACGACCTACAGCTTGTTTTTAACCCTAAGTTTACAGCACGGATAGTATGCACCTCGTTAGAAAGTTGCGTAATCCAGTGGCCGCTAAAATACATGGGTGTTGCAAAATTTGCCCGCTATAAAGGTGAGACATAAAGGCGGGGACTTGCATGATATACGACGTTATGAATCACCCAGGAATAATCTAACCTCTGCTGTGAGAGGATAGCAGCTGACTCTAGTCATATGTTATACTCACAGTTTATTTCTTTAATTATCTTTGCTTCTCTCGATCTTTTGCTCCTTTGTTGTTTTTGACTTGAAGTAGTCTTTTTAATTATGTCCTTACAAACTAGGAAGTCTTTAAATGATACTACGTTAGGGGCAGTGTTGCAAAAGACTGTTTATTATAGCGGTTTTTTTTTTTGTAGATGTAATCATCGCGGCAGGAATGAAAAACAGACGTTGCATTCGCGTGCAGATGGTCTGACTTTCTGCCTTCTACCGCAAAGGCAACTGGAATATTTATTGAAAATGTATTTATATAGTATTTTTTTTTCTTTTTTCAATGTTTGTAATCCTTTTTTTGTGTTTAATAAAACATATATTATTATCATTATTAACGATATAATATAAAAATTAATCAGCAACAGCTCTTCTATTGCAATTATGCCATTTTCGGAAGGTAGCGTCCGCTTATAGTATCTCATCGATATACACTACGTCAATGCTCCTGGCAAGTGATGTTTAGATGCGCGATAACAAGTGGGATTGTTTATGCAGGGGACCTAAGGCTGTACGACACTGCGCGATAATTTTCCATACCTGTCAGGAGCAAATCAACGTATTGTAGATTATAAAGATAGAAGCGTAATGTGTTAAGGGTTCTCAAGAGTTTGCATTTTCATTCACCTTGTGGTTTAACAGCTACAATAACGATACTGTTATAACACACTAGATCTCTGAACTCTATAAGAAAAAAAAAAAAACTCCAGTATAAAAAAATCAATAAATATTTAATATTGAATCTTATCGATTGTTACATCTTAGATACTGGTTTTAAACCTAAGATATGGAAACATTTATCCATAATAAGTGCAGTGGCTTCAACTAACAAAATCCTTCCGTTATTCACCTTGATTATATCTCCGGAAGAATCTTTCTCGATGCAATAACACGAATCGTAAAATTCGGTAAATGTCGTCGATATTTCGTAAACATATTCGCACAAGTGATGTAGGCACAAGTCTTTTGTAATCTTCAAAAGAACGTCGGGGAAACGTAAAAGCACCTTACCTAATTTCCATTCTTTTTCGTGATCTAACGATATTGTGGTGGATTTCGCTATTTCTTTGATCTTTTCCGTTGTATAATTCGCATTCCTCGCTATTGATCTTATGCGAGTATAAGCGTATAAAAGATATACAGCCGTGTTTCCTTTATCTTCTAACATTTTATCGAATGAAAAAACGTACTCTTGATTACGGTTATGGGATAAATCGGCGTATTTAATGCAGCCGTACGCTACTGATTCTTGAGCTTGTTTAAGTTCATCCGGGGTAAGTACCTTATCGCGTTCCTTCTCTTTTAGCTTTTCCAAGGCTCGTCTCACGCCTTCGTTTAGTAAATCGGTCAATCGAACGGTATCACCAGAGCGAGTTTTGAATTTTTTCTTATCTTCACCTAGGACTACCCCAAAGCCGACATGATCTAATCGATGTTTACGTGGATCGACTATACCTGCCCTTTTACCGCATTTAAAGATCGTATCGAAATGCGTGGCTTGCCCGGCGTCCGTCACGTAAATTACCCAATCGGATTTTTCCTCCTCAAGGCGCTGTTTGATGGCGGCCATGTCAGAAGTGTCGTAGGTGAATCCTCCGTCGGACTTGGTGATTGTTAACGGAATTCCTACGTTTGGTTCGGCCCACATAATTTTTCTACCATCGTCGTCTTCTAGGAGCCCTTTTTCTTCCAACTCCTTAACGATTTTCTCCATTCGAGTTTGGTAGAAGGATTCGCCACGTTCGGTAACTTTAATTTCTAAACGGTCGTAGATTTTTTGAAACTCTGAAATAGAGGAAAGACAAAGATGTAAACTAATTCAGAGTATACGGAGATATTCAGGAACATTGTAAATGGCATTGCATTGAAGCTTTTCCAAGTAAATACAAATAACTTTGGAGTTGAGACTTTACTTGCTGTTAGAAAAAAGTATTTGTATCTACTGTAACTGGTACGAATGATGGCGCAAGTTGGGATAAAATCGCGCGTCATTTCGGAAAGAAAGCGCACTTGCTTAATTAATGTCGACATTTTAGATACGCTATTGATACAGCTGAAGTGCTACGAACGTAGCCTGAAAAGTTTCCAGGCTAACAGAGAAATAAGTCTCTTTTGTCAAATTTTGATTTATTTTTCAACATCGTCTCCTTGTAAGTCTTTAATCCGTCCAAATAGTAGTTGGTATCTTGTTCTCCAACATAGACGAATGTTCCTCCGAGCAAAACTTTGAGCCTAAAAAACAGTAAAAGTCGCCGGTAGTCTAATGGTCTATGAATTGGAACCCCAGTTCGTGAAATGTTGCCATGGCGACCACTGAAGCGTCTTGGTGGAACAGAACTTTCATTCTTCAAATGCGGCCGTTTTTCTGCAATTTTTGTCTTCAACTTGTCAAGTATGCCCCCGTTATTGTTTTTTCCAATTTCAAGATGGTCGGTTAACACAACTCTATGACTATCCCAAAAAAAAACAGTCGCCATCACTTTCCCGGCTGACGGAACAGTCGTTGCCTTTTTCGGAGCTGATTCACCTTTCGCAGTGCACTGTTTCGATTGTAATCTGGCTTCAGAAGTGTACTGGTGTATCCATGATTCATCTATAACTTATTAATCGACGCCAAAACTCCGACTAATTTCGCTCAAACGTATGCAAACGCGGCACCCAACGAAGGGTTAGTCTTTTCACGCCAAAATCTTCAGTCAATATATGACAAACATGTCTCTCTTTAATTCGACGGTCGTCTATCACCATTTGGTGAACTTTTCCGATGTTGTCGATAATGGTTGCAGTTTTTGGCTGTTCCGAACGTTCATCGTCAACCAAGCTGGTACGAACACGTTTAAACTGCCTAAAATGTCACTATGGCAAACGATGGTGCAGAGTCCCCGTAAACAGCGTCCATTTCGGCTTTAATATCCGTAGGCGTATTGCCTTTCAAATGCAAGATTTAATGACGGCTCGATATTCGATTTTTTCAATTTTTACAGAAACACTAACATTGACCGAGGCAAACTACTGTTAAACAATAACTGAGCGTGGGGGTGAAATTTTCAAAAGTATCTTTCAACGCATACGCAATTATATTACCAGAATTTTTTTGACGACTAACGCCATCTTCATGTTGAAGCTTGAAGCTTTTCAGACTACTCTCGTACTACAAGCACGTAAGCGTATCCCTTAAAAATGGCTTACGGCGTATTACATCTTTGTGCCATCATTTATGCCGGTTGCTACACTTGATGGTAACAATGAAAATTAATTTGATTACGCGACATGAATTTACAATTTACTTGAGGAATGGGAGAGCGTATAAAAACTTTTTATATAAAACCTTTCATTTGTTGCTTCATCTATTCCATACAAAAGTTGATTTTCGAAATCAGGTTTTAGTTACCAATAGAAACCAAATAAGTGTATAAAAATAAATAAATAAATAAAAATATATTTGCAGGTTCTTTGCCGGAAATATCCATATTGATAAGGTGTCGATATTTTCATTTCGATAGTGCATCAACAGGTAAATATTGAAATATTGATGTATCGTTTCATTTGCAAACACAATTAGAAAACACTGAGTAATTCTAACACTTTATATGTAAATGTTTTGTAAATTTGAGACTTTCATTTTAACAGTAGTGTATTCAAACACAAAAGATATACATATTCGGAACATATACGAGGTGTGTCCCAGAAGTATCCGACCTGTGCCCATAACTCCGCGCTGGCATTATTTTTCGTCATCTGACAGGTGGCATCCTTCGAAGTAATCCCCATTCAACTGAATACCACGCTCCCATCGGTGACAAAATGCAGATTGAAATGCTATTCATAGATTTTAAGCAAGCTTTTGATTCAATAAGGAAAGATAAGTTGATGGAGGCACTGAGGAGAATGGGAGTTTCAGCAAAATTAGGAAGGCTAATCAGGATGACAATGGGAAGCACAAGGATAACTATCATAACACAAAAAGGAGAAACTATGGACATTCAGATAAACAAAGGGGTACGACAGGGAGACGCCAGTGAATTTATTCAATATGGCACTAGAGTGTATAATGAGGAATGTAAACAAAGGTACACTGAGAACCGGAGGAAGGCAAGTAGTAGGTTATCCTGATGTAATAATAACTAAGAGAAGAGATATAATGGTAAAAACTTTAGAAGAAATAATGAGAAGGGGGTAAAATAGGATTGTACATAAACGAAAGCAAAACGAAGATTATGAGGGTAGGAATGGAAACGGGTAAAAGATAAATTAAATTAAGATGTCACTCCTTCCAAGAAGTAAATAAATTTAAATATTTAGTTGTGATGATAACCAATGATGGAGGAAGGGTGGAGGAGATTAAAGAGAAGATAATGGCGACGAATAGAAATAAAAATGAAAATATACGAAAATATAATAAAACCAATAATGATGTATGGAGCGGAAGTAATGTCGATGACCAAAGCAGATAAAGAAAAGCTAAGGATAACAGAACGGAAAATATTAAGAACTATATTGGGGCCGATGAAGCTAACAGAGAATGAATACAGAGTACGTACGAACAGAGAACTACTAGAGGAGATGAAAGGGAAGGATATTGTCAGAAAGATAAAGCAACAAAGAATAAGATGGATAGGGCATGTGTGCAGAGCAAAAGAGGAAGATCCGATCAAAGTAATAATGAAATGGGAGTTGGCGGGAAGAAGAAGAAGAGGCAGACCTCGATCAAAATGGATAGAGGAGGTGACAAAGGACTTAAAGAGAGTAGAAATAAGAAATACGGAAGAGAAGGCGAAGAACAGAATAGCATGGAAAAAGATATGCAGCGAAGTATAAATGACAATGGGAACTGATCCCCCCCGTGAAATGGATCTAGAAATCCTCTAAAGAGGAAGCACAACCCCACAAGGGGTGTTTAGCCACATACTATATCCTATCGCTACGCAAATGACGCAAACACGATTGAACACGACGTTTCGAACATCACATGCGATATCACTTTTCCAAAGCAACACCTTGGAACATGTCGAAAATAATTGCAGCACAAGTGACATGACACCATTAACATGTGCACTGCACATGTGCAAAATTATAGAATCCGAAAAGTACTATTGAAAATTTGACATTTCAACACGACACTGCGAAATGCAACACTCCCGATCCTTACAGAATAACCCCCCTGAATCGGTAAGCGGTTCCTTCTTCCTCTACCAATGGCTAAGTTTCACGAACATAGTAACAAAAAGTTACCAATATTAGTAGGTTCTTTTTAAAAATGGCAGCAACATTTCATGATTATTATCATTAAATACTACAGTCCCAAATGTCAGCGCGCTATAATTTCAACATATTTGTGATTGTCCTAATGACCTTCACATAACCCAAATTTGAACAAAATCATTGTGGTTTAGATATTCCTAAATATAGCCAAAATTACCTTTTCGTGAAACATCACATATCATTTGCCAAGCCTTATAGTAATCAGGTTCAAAACTCTGTAATTTCACAACGCAAGCATATGCCCTCTTCTTAAATTCGGGATCAGCATCAAATCTTGCTTTTGATTCCTTGTAAAATGCCTGCAAATCACCAATTGGAGGAGACTGTATTAAATAGTTTGGAAATTGATCTTGTAGATGTGCTATCAGCATTCCAAATTGAGTACCCCAGTCACCAATATGATTAATTCGTAATACGTCATGACCTAGATACTCTAAAAGTCGACAAATGCTATCTCCGATAATAGTAGACCTGAGAAGAATTTAATATTTGGAGAGATTATCATATAAATAAAGTATTTTACCGTAAGTGTCCAACATGCATTTCCTTAGCAATATTTGGTGATGAAAAGTCGACAAGTACATGGAGTTTCTTTTCGATGGGAGGTGGTTGAACATCTTTTTCAAATAACGTACTCAAGTGCCTAATTCCATAATCCTTAGATAAAAATATATTTATAAAACCAGGCTCTGCTATTTCTAATTTTTCAATCATTGGGTGTTTAGGTACTTTCTCCACAATCTTCTTTGCAATATCTATCGGAGGTATTTTTTTTCCTAACTGCTTGTATGTGTTTGATATCGGCATTGCAGAATTACATTGATAATCTCCAAACTTTATATTATTCACCAATGTAACTATAACTGGTAAATCTGTAATATCTAGAATAGCATTTGTTATTGCTTGTTGAAATATTTCGTATAAATTATCTTGTATGCTTTCCATCCGTACTGCCTCTTTTAGTTTCTTCGGAGATTTAGAGGCCTCTACAATAATCGCCTGAAATTGCATCATGTTCATAATATATTTGCATATAATCTATTTAGTTACTAAATACCCGATTTAAAATGTTCAAACGATGTTTCAATTTGATATTTTCTGTATTCAAAGTGGTTACTTCAGCAGATTCAGAGGGACCAGGTAATTTTTCGTTTATTGCCTTAGTTAAAAGAGCCAACTGGTCTCTTAAGGTTTTTATTTCTCTTTCCTAACGAGCATATGAAACATACGTTACCTAACCTAAATGTTCTTTAAAATTGAATACCTTTAACTTACTGCAAAATCGGTTTCCTTAATGTATTCTGAAATATTATAGGTTTCCATATTCAATTTTAAGATCTTCGATTTTACTTCAATTAATGCAGCAATAGCCAAATTTTGAAACGTGCTTAAATTTAACTAAAACTAAAACGTTGTACTGTTGGCAAGTTAGGAGCAGTGCAGTTACTGAGCAGTTAAGTTAGGAGTTATATTGAAATTAAAGCTGTCTACTTAACCACCTCTAAATTTACAAAATTCAAGATATAGTCTGAATTTAATATTGCTGAAGTTGCTTAGTTTTTTTAAGTATACAATTGTACAATGTATTAATACATGACAAATACTTTCTTAAATGTTCTCATCCAAAAAACTTTTGAAGCATAGAAAATCACATCAATATAATTATTTAAATACAATTAGCTGTTTATTACATTTTAGATATTTTTATTTTCCCCCAATAATTGTATACAAAAATCAAAAACTATTTAAACTATGTATAATGCAGCCAAATGAACATTACTCTGTAATGAATTTCTAATTTATTAGGCGCCTGCGTTAAGTGGCCATGTTGTTAGTGGTGTGTATAACAAAAACCAAATTATTATTGGCTTTTATTTATATGCCTGTTTCAATATCTCAGGAGTTTGTATTTATTATAGCATGAGCTTATTTTTGGGAGTATCTTGGTAAACCTATTCTCTACACTAAGAGATTAAATCAAGATTGCTTGGAAAAATTATTCCGCCAACGTGGGAATACAACTCCAACGCCAATTCAGCTCCAGCAAGCTTTCAAAAAATTATTATGTAAAATTATCTTCTTATGTACAGAGGGAGCAAATTGTAGATGGTTTGGACAATGTTTCAAAGGATGTGAGCAAATGTTGAAAATTGCAAATTTATATTTATGCAAGTGAAGGTTTTGAAGTTCTTGAACTTATAAGGAATGATACCGAATATAGAAATTTAGAACTTGCAAACAAAATACTTTAGTGTTGATAGTTAATACATAAATGCTTACAGAGACATACTTTTATTGCATGTATATCATTTGCCAAAGGGCTAGCACAATTGGATATATAATTTTTATACATCCATTTTAAAATATTTAATAAGAAATGTACAGAATTGCTTGGTGAAATGTTCCTGATGATGTACACTCTATTGCTTGAAAACTTCTATAATATAGCTTTAAAATCTTTAGTAATTTCTTTAGAATTCCTTCCGAAAACTGGAATTTTAATCATCCTTGTAGTAATTTTCTACAGGAATAACTATTAAATTTATTTCTTCGATTTGGAATTTTTTCAAAACTAAAATTTACCAATAAAACTTTTCGCAAAAGGAAACGCATTCTAGGCTTTTGAACTTAAAGTATGTATAAATAAATAAATTGTAACCGCTCTGTGTTTGTTTCAATTGACATCTTTTCCCAGAGTATGATTGATGATAAATTATTGTTTTAGTCAGTTACTTACTTACTTAATCCTGGGCCTCTTTTACCGTATGGTGTCGAAGCCGGAGATCCCATACTGCATGTAGTAAATTTGAATTTGGCACATGCACACCATTAACAACATGGTATTTCAAGGTCATAGAAGTTGAACCACAAAAAATAAAGGTACGAGTTTCGCATTTACTTCGGTTGCATATGCGATTTGATGCGATTCATAATGTGAAAGTGGGAGACAAGACTAAAATACGTGTTATAGTTATCATTTTGTTTACAGTTTTATTCGAGTAATCTTAACAAAATTTAAAATTATTGTGCAATTTTTTGGTATTTAAAAAAACCAAATAATATCGACAATAAACAATACGATAATACCGATTAAGCAAAGCAAGTAAAGTGTAGTAAAGCAAGGATGTATTTGACCAAGATAAACAGCTGATAATTGACAAGCAGTGTCCTAGATAAAGACGCTGTTTGTGAGCAGTTATTCTGTGAAAGATATTGTAGTGTTTTGACTACAGTCGCAGTAGATATTAAAACAAAATTGTAAAATGAGCAGAAAATCAACTGTAAATTATGGCTCGATGGAGAATACATCGGATGTTCAATTTGCTGGTACATCTTCGAATGAATTCAATTCCCTCTGTGATAGCATTGTCACAAATATATACACCATTAATTCAAGTTGGAAAACGTTGGACAGTTCATTAAAAGCAATAGGAACACCAAGAGACAATAAAGGATTACGAGACACTATGTATGTTGTAATATGTATTTCGCTTGCATTGGAATGATTTTTTATTCATTTGTAGACATGTTACACAATTGAGTGCTAATCAACTAGTCCCAGTAACAACAAACTACTTACAGAAATTAAATAGGATAGTTCGGAAAGGAGAAAAACAACAAAAATTGCAAGTTGAAAAATTGACTGATAATTTTAAAGAAGCTTTAGCTAACTATTCTAGTTTACAGAAGGTACTTTTTAATCCTTTTCATAGTGATACAAGTAGTTGACAATTAATTTCTTTCCCAAAGGAAGAATATTGAGAAATATTAATTCTTTATCTATTAGTCATAATTCATAATGAGCATGAGTCATTTTAACTATTGATTAAAGTGAATGTCTATTTGATTCTTGCAATACTATATGCATTTTGGTCATAATTATTAAAAAAAAAAAGATTAAATTTTATTTTAATTGCTTCACCATTTATTTTTGGCCTTAGTTTGAAATAAATAAATTGTAGTATTTTATAGATGTGAAAGTAATATACAAAATGTTTCATTCATAGTTTCACTAAATGTTCAAACATTGTCTTCTTAATAGAATTGTTCGAACCTGACACCTCAGAACAGTTCGGAACCATTTAAGAATTATAATTTCTTAGTAGTTGTATGCATGTCTATCAATTCCAGTTCTAATATCGGAGTAGGTTTGAACGGGTTTGTAATAGAGAATTGTGTAACTATGGTAAAAAGCAAAATAACTAGATTCCAAGAATTATCTTTACAACAACCGAGCTTTATTATGTATTTTTGTTGAATTTATAAATCAAATCAAGCATACTTTATGATATTTCCACAACAAATACAATGCATGATTGGTATATAACTTTTTCCTGCTTTGAAAATCTGTGTATCTAAACTTTCATTAAAAGAATAACCTGAAAAGATATTGGAATACTTTAATTTTGTAAATAAATTAGTTATGAAAACTAATTTATAAAGCGTGACAAACGGTTGCACCCGCAGAGGCGCCGTGAAAGGAGCTGTGTTTACTATGTACATACAAGAAATCGAGCGGACGTTCGGTTATTATCGGTTGATCGGTGTGCGTGTACTATTTATAATGTTCGAGAAACTAGTGGAACCGTCCGGGACGTACCGCGCAAAAGTAGACACAGTATTAATAAAAAAATAATAGATTGTTACTTGCATTAACGTATCGATGACCACTGCGGTAATGTGCTTCTGCCATGACACGCCGCGTAGTACTGCAACATAAGCAATGCTTCCATTGTCGATTCGGTCAGGCCTCGACGACGATCTGAAAACATTCTCGTATACTTTGCAAATGATCGTTCAGCATCTAATGAAGTAAGATTTGCGAAGTTCAAATACTCCTGTATCTCTGTATCTGTGCAGTCTTGAATTCCAGATATGGATCGAACCTTTTCTAAATCCGGGTTTTAATTAAAACTGCACGAGATTTTTGCGCGACATCTAGTCCTATAGGATCCGTCAAGCTTTCTAGAGCGGCTGCTAAATTGTTGATGTTATTTCACGAGTCTTGTATAGATAAGTGAGTATTTTCTAACTGCGAAATAGTTTGTGTCACTACAGAATAGTTTATGGAAATATCATCTATTTCTTTTTGAACGTCCGAATCGGAAAAAAGTTGCTGACTCTCGCGAACCGCTTGAGAATTGGAAGAATTAAGTTTGAAAATGACATCTTTCACTTGGGAATATTTGCGATAGTAAGATACTGCCTCGATCCATGTTCCCCATCGTGTCAATACAGGCTGAGGTGGCAGCGGAATTTGCGGATACAATTGCTTGAATACGCGGATATGTTTGGGAGATTTCACAAACACTTTTTTGGTAGATAATATTAAATCATTCACCCTAGGATACTTGCTTCAAATTGTTTCTGCTACGAGATGACATGCGTGTATGAGGCATGTTATGTGAAGAAGAGTCGGAAAGCATATTTTTAACATCCTACCAGCTTTCAGCATTGTTGCGGCTCCGTCAGAAACTAACATGGTGATTTGGACTCCTACGATACAAAATTCTCTTAACATATTTTTTATGTTAAGAGTTTCGGCATCAGTTCTTTCAATCCTTTTACTAGCTAATAACAAGGAAGCTGTTGGACCATTACGTTTTAAAGGACGCGCCACAATATGAATCACGCTGTGTTTCTGAGCATTAGTAATTTCGTCCATAGTGAGCCAGATGTTTTGATTTCTCAACTCTTCTTTTATACAGTCTTTTACTGTACTTGGCACATGTTGTAAATTGTACCGGAATTGTCTTTTTGTTGATAGCTTCCATGATGGAACATATTTATCTCAAAAAAGACGAAAGTTTTCATTATCTACTAGGTGTTGTGGAATGTTGCACGTACTCAACATGAAAATAAAGTCATACAAAAATTGCCAGTACGGAATATTGTTTCTTAAATTCAATACATGACGTTTACTTTTAATATGACTTCTACATTCAAATGTCGTGCGACCTAGCAACCCTATACCGCAAAATTTACAACGAATGTGCGAACCTGTAAATTCCAAACCAGGGAAACGCCAAATATATTTCTTCACATGTGATGCAAGAGGTACACCAGGCTTATGTCCCATGTTTTTGAAAACTAACAATGAGAATCCGATAAATAACGGAACGACCCAACTCCTCGATGTCTACCGCATTACTGAACTCTGCATCCACATACGTACACACACCCTCCCGTACAAGCGGCTCTGCGGGTGCAACCGTTTGTCACGCCTTACTAATTTGCATGGAGAGTAAATTTTTCATATCATAATAATGATTGCGCATGCTCAAATTCGGCGAGAACTACAAATACCTGCTCTACTGCAAGAACTATTAGAACCATTCGGAACGGAATTTGGATTACGAATTGTGTGGGGTTTGAACAACGAACTAGCAGACTAACTCAGAATTTGTAATTTTAGAACTGCAAGGCTGGAACAGTGCACTCGTAATACACATGCGCACTAGTTCTAAAATTGCTCAGAACTGTGGGTTCGATCAAACCTAATATGAATTCTAAAACTTATTCTTATTGTTTGCCAGAAAAAGTGCTTAAAAATGCAATTTCATGATAATTTAGGGCTATAGAAAATCTTAAAAAATTAGCTTCTACATATATCATTTCCAAATTTCAGCAAATTGCGGATAAAATGAAAGCAAATCTCCTTACGTCTCCAGTGGAATATGAGCCTATGGCTGAGGATCCTGAATACCAGAAACAAGCGCAACTATCTCGAGAATTAGTGTTTGAAAAGGACATGCTTCTAGATCGTGAACTTACCATTAGAAAAATCGAAGCGGATATATTAGATGTGAATGAAATAATGCGAGAATTAGGTGCATTGGTACATAACCAAGAAGAACTTGTAGGTAAGATATTGCAAAATTATTATTGTTTAGTTATTAAGTTAATTGGTTCAATTCTGCTTGTTTTAGATTCAATAGAAAATAATATAGACACAACTGCTGCTCATGTGGAAGATGGTACCTCACAATTGCAAAAGGCCTCGCAATATCAACAAAAATATCGCAAGAGATTATGTTACTTAGCCCTAATTGGAACCGTGATATTAGTTATTTTAATTATTATTTTGGTCGTTGAACTTAGAAAAAGGTAGATTTGTTTTAAAAATGCATTAAGTATTACTTTATAAATATAATCGTGTGCATTATTAACTGTTAGGACTTAATATACTTACTATTATTTGTTACTTTTTATTTATAATTGGACGATTTATAATATTATAGATATTCCTAAATATACAGCAAAAGAATATTTTCGTAAGTTATTTTTACCTTTTCATACCAACATTTGTAAATGTTTCACTAATAACTAAGTAATAGTTAGACGCGTGGACAGTGTCGTGGACTACCGATAGCCATCGGTTAAGCAAAGACGTATTTATGCTCCTCTTGGGTTTTTATATATCAGTCGACACTTATGTGCGCTACTACTAAGTTGAGTTTTATAAACGCATCCATCGAGTAGAGTAGAACAAGTTGATATTGATAGCGCTGCCGCGTGATTTTCTTGCACTCCACTAATAACCAAAGAGCGGCGGTTTTAATGGCGCCAATGCGCTAGGCCAACGGTCGAATTCACTTCTCATCAGCAACGCGCGGCAAGGTCATTAACACAATCGCTGGGCGACTGGAGCCAAATCGGTGTCGTACAAGCTGGAGCCAATCCATCCACGGAACTGCGATAGTGCCTATGTGAATTCGTTCGCATTATTTTCGCCTTAGTATTAATAACAATAGGTGTTTCAATTGCATGATAATAAGAAAGTACATTAAAATATTAATATTCTTCTTCTACTGGAAAGATTCAAAAACAAATCTCTCATTTCATATGTACGTAAAACGCGCCTGCTTGTGGTCAGAATTTTTGTGACGTCACCGGGACGTGATAAATTATCACGTCCCGTCTTTAAACACGACTATTCAAAAACGAATTAAACCAACAAACACTAGCCTCAACACCGCATATAATTGCAATGACAATGAAGCAACATGCTCGCCTATGATGTTAGTGTTTCTGTTGCTTAACCACAGAAACTCTGAAACGCAACTCTATCCGCGGAGAATATGACCTAAATGTACTTTTCTCTAACGAAATGCGCTATATTCACATGGCAGTTCAACGTAGTAGAATAGCGTAGATTCATTTTACATATCCCAGATCAGTAAAATATGTGCTACGATATATTGTACCATTATAGTTCAGGTAATTAAATAGAATCGTAACGCTGAAATCACTGTGACTTAGTGCCTAGGTAGTATTTGAAAGGAACGGGAGAGCTAACTAATTCTCGGTTTTTTTTTCAAGATAAATTCATTGATTCAAAGAGAAATTAGCAATCGTCTTTTGATTTTGAGTTATAAACAAAATTTCAATTTTGCAGGTTTTCAATGCATGACAGTACATATAAATTTATTTCTGAAATTATATAAATTTAACATCCTTGAAGTACCTTTTTGAGTAGAATATAGTGGCGTACATAAATTTTTAGTAAGTTAATAAAATTTTGAATTATGACATAAAGTTGTATTTTTTTAAATGTAGATGATAGTTTGCTCTCGATTATTTAAATAGACTCACTTTTCTTGTTTTCAAAAATGTATGGTTTACAGAGGCTTAAATATTAAATGACATTATAAACGCAACATCATTTTTCGGGGGAAATGTGCGCTATCATAAAAAAATGCGGTTAATCTGCCGTTAAATACGAAACTGCGAAGAATATTTAGTGTCAAACACCACAATAATAGCTTTATTGACAGAGGCCTACTAGTAAAAGAGAAAAATATTCAATTGCACAGCATACGCTTATTTGATGATTACAAAATAAGTATTCACTTTTTAACTCCCATGTTTGAAACTAGAGCTTTGTTCGCTCGGCCTACACTAACTACTCCGAATAATCACTGTAAAAATATACGTTCGTTGGGTCTGCATGCAGCTGTACACCAAAGTTGGTAGAAAACATTTACTCTACAGATAGGTAGAGGTCCCAGTTTAAAATTAGCGTGCGCAATGACGTCAGTGGTAGTGGAATATAGAACCTATAAGATCCGTCAATTTAAACGTTGTTACGAACAAGTATATCTATATATTACTACCAATTACGTCAAAATATGCGTCCTTCACCACTCTGTCCAGTATTGCAAGATAGGAACCGAAACAACCTTTAGATTACATACAATTTACCAACCTTGGCTGTACACAACCATACATCTACTTGCTCTGACCACCCCAGTGACGACATTTCACACTACACCGAGTAAAAAGTGCAGCCCGAGCGAACAAACCTTAGGGAAAGTAGGTGTATTTAAATAATCCAGCGCAAACTAAGATTTACTAGAAAAAAAATCAATTTTATATCATAATTCCAAATGTTATTCATTTATTGAACATTTTTGTACGTGACTGTATTCTACTCCAAAAAGTGTTTCAAGGATGTAAAATTAACTTTCCTATAAGTTCAGAAATACACTGTCATGCACTGAAAACTTACAAAATCGATTTTTTTTTTATAACTCAAAAATAAAATACGATAGAATATTTCCCTTTTTAGCATTGAATTTATCTTGAAGAAAGGCATCGAAAATTTTTGTTCTATATCTAACAATTACCGAATTTGCGCATCCTGTACAATTAAATACGAATACATTAACTAACGTTAGCATAAATATATAAAGGGTATATTAACAAAAATCTAAATTTGTTTGAATCTACAATAGCTTTTTAATCTCAATTTATTTTCATTGCATTAAAAAAAATGTAAAATCAGAGATAAGCGTCGGGTCCAAAATATCTTCGCCCCTCCCTCAAATAAGAGATAAACTAGTTCAGGATAAGATATATAGTACTTTTGTTTTAGGCCGGATTATTGTCTTATCCTTATCATTCATAGCTGTTTATTTTAGATTTGTTAACAGGCGAAAGTGTGTATACCGTAAGAGTGAGTATTCTTTGATCAGCCAGCATAATCGGCATTTTTCGGAAATGCGAAAGCAAAGTCGTGTCTTACACGTGCACGTGAACGAATATGCTGTTTATAGCGTGAACAAGGTGTTTTCGGAAATGCAAGGGCGAAGTCGTGGCTTGCACATGTACGTGAACGAATACGTCGTTTATAACGTGAACAAGGTGCACAATTAAGTTTGCGTTTATGCAATTTTGTCGCAAATGATATTCCACAGTAACATTAAACACAGCACACCTTTAGATGCGCTGAGTTCGTGTAAAACCGAGTGATCATAATATGCTCGCTCGCTTATATGATTTATATCCATAACCAAATAATTAAAAGTTTGTAATATTTGAAGGCAGAATAGCGATTAAGAACTAACTTTCCTGGATTTACGGCATGAGTAAATTAAACTGAAATTAAAACTAGGATTCCCAACTTTATATATAAATAATTCTAATAACTTCACAAATTGGAGTGATGTATGCAACTTAATTAACACTTTGTTATAGGCGGTAGCATATATAACGGGCGTACGCAAATTTAATACATTTCCGACCAGCGGCGTAGTAATAAAGAAATCTTCCACATAATTAATATTTATTAATAATAATACTTAATAACTAGCTTGGTGACATGAAACTAAGCTATGGAAAGTTACAGAGGTTGTTTACCGATCAGTCATTTTATCGATTTTTGGATTTTTAGATAGATCAAGGTCACTTTTCAAGGTGTATGGCGGTTGCTAGGAACTACCACATGGTTAAAACTGCTGGGCTTTAATCACGTGAAAGGGTACTATCTTCCTTCAAGAATATTGTGGCCGCTGTAAGGCCATACTCACTTGACATTTTTTAAACTTCGCACAAATAATAATAATTAGTCGATTAAATATCAACCACAAATACTACTAAATAATAATCTTTCACAAAAACGGTGCTCGGTTACGTATTTAGTTTTTGCTTTGAAACTTCGTTTTTCCGAAATAAGATCGAATGGGATGCGAAGGAGGGCTCAGTTGACGACTGACATCCTCTTCAAACAGGAAGCCCTTCAAAACTTAAAAGAGAAATGCAAAAAAGCGATTCCTTTACCGCTTAGGTTTATATCGTGCATGGCGATACAACACCTAAACAGCGTGATGTCATTGAAGAACGTTAAGCTTGTTGTCTCAGTAGTAACGATACAGTTCATTCCTAACACTTGCCTTATATTTAGTAAATAGAAGATCTTACTGTTATGCACTTCTAACGCCCAGGTTGTGGTTATTTGAATTACAAATTTAAATAAAATGTAATACAGAATTACAGCGTAATTTTTCTATATTCTCAGATTATGTTAGAAATTACAGTTTCTTATATTCATTTTGTTGCTGCTATGCGATGTAGGAGAATGAAAAAGTAATTCTAAGTAGGAAAATAAACAACGATTCTTATAAAATTAAACCAAAGAAAAATAACTTCGATAATTATATAAAATAAATTGAAATTCAAACAATGTTACTTTATTAAAAGGAAAAATCAGCAATTTTGAATTTTGTAACTTTTGCATTTGTTGCGTTTCAAAATACATTTCACAGTACTTCTATTAACACCGATATCGTTTGTAATTTGCCGGCTAGAGCAAGGTTCGCCCATTTCAACCAACGAACAAACCCTTACTTCTCTCTTCTCCACAATCACTTGTTAGAACCTTGCGAGCGCATAGATAGACAAAGAGTGCATCGGATAGGCAGCTCAGAGCTACGGTAGATGCGCGCGCCGAGGTTGGCCGGCGGGGATAAATGCAAGTATGCTAGATCGCGCTACGTGCAATATATCTCGCACCCCGGTGAGACCTGGACCAACGTGTATATCTAAAGAACGTAATTTTTCATTGTATGTAGTATATTATTTGAAATAATTTAAAGAGTTGTAACGAAAAAATAAATTAGTAGTCTTAAATATAACATTTATTTCGTACAATAATTACAACAAATATATATATGTTATATATAGGTACTTACACGTTTAACAAATTATATCGCAAGAGCTTATAAAACGTTTTTAAACCAAGGAGAATTGAAAAGTAAAGCTTTGAAAGCAAAACATATAATTTAGAGAGAACTTATATACTTTGGGAAAAAAATAGGAAGAGTGAAATCAATTCTCGTTAATTTAAAATATAATACTATTATTATACAGTTATAAATTATCTTACATATTCACTTGTTTTTTTCCATTTATTTAGATAACGAAAATAAAGAGCTTTTCACGTACAAAATACTACCGCTTTATCTTTTATCGCAGCGAATTTAAAATATCACATATACAAATCGACATACTACAATACATAAGTGTTATTATTTGTAAAATTTGAAGTGTAGGTCACGTTACTTTTATTTTTTTTAATTTTATTAAATTGATCTAAGATAAAGAGAATATGATTTCTTACGTTCGTATTTATAATACCTACGTACAATTTTATATAATCACAGTTGTCGTAATGCTTTTTTACCTTATAATTAGTACAATAAAAGAAATGTAAAGTTATTGTCACGAATAAAGATTTCTTTTTGGTGCTACGATTTTAATTGTAGTTGTAATTATGCAGAATATTTAAATTAAAGTATATCACAGGATATTTTATGATATACCTACATAACGTAAAAGGCATAAGAAATAATAATACTATTGCTACGCCCTATGCCAAATAAATACAAAGATTTTTAACAAAAGAGTTCCTTTTAATTAGAGCGCCATATAACTTAAAGCCGTTTATTATTACATATAGTAAATAAAACTGCGGAAAAAATGGCACTCAAAGTATCTGTATGTGTAAACTGAAGAGGAATCCATATATTATAAGCCTTTTTTACCTATTTATTTACATTTTATCTATAATAAACGTTGAATTCAAAAATGAATTATCGAACAAAAATACATAAATAAAACCTGCCTGTAAGGTAGATAACTTTTTGATAACCGCACCATCGTATACTGAAACAGTTTTTAATTCACTTTAGTCATTCATATTTATATGACTATGCTTCATCTTCATTGCTGCTAATTAACGATAGTATACTAGCGTAAGATCCAGAAACCAAGCCGAACAATGAGAAAATGATTAGTAAGACGTTCTTGACGAGTATCCAGTTGTAACGGCCAAAATCGGTCTCCAATCTCAATATTATATCAACGAAGGCGGGTATCGTAAGACCGAGAAAGGAGAAACAGATGGAACCCACTAATCCGATGATGGGCTCCAAATCTGGAACAGCAGCTGCAACTCCTGCTGTTAAAGTGACAATTATACTTCTAGTAACGATTTGCCCGATGTTATGAAAACGTAGCGGTAATCTCTCTTTAAGCAGTTTCCTCCACGTTATGTCCATGGCGACGAAAAATTGCAAACTGTAGGTGAAGAATACGGCGGCTGCTATGAGTACTTTGGCAACTTGTGCTAATCTGCAAAAAAGAGATCATCGAAATTATCATAAAATTCATGATTTATTTTGCAAAAACTTAATCAAGAATGGACAACAGGAATGAAAATGGAACAAATAATGGGGCAGCAGCCGAACACAAAAATAAAAGACTCCTTTCTATGGAATTCTAGGCTTTTGCATATTTATTGATGTTCCTTCCGAGAACAACAACTGCAAATTGTAAGACTAAGACAGAATGCAAATCAATTATAAAGCTACTTACATGGGAGATCAAATTTCCAGCAAACAAGAAAATGTTATTACATAGGCACTTAATTAAAAAATTACAATAAAATTGTTATAAATTTAAAGTTTTAAAATGTACGTGAAAAGCCCCCAAACACTAGCAAGCTCGCTGTTTTTTCAGGCCTAATGCCTTAACCTCTTTCCACCTCGTGTTAAATTTTTCGCGTATATTTTAGAAGTTTCTACATTCAACAATTTTAATTTTTAATTCTTGTTCTCTAAAAAAGCATCAATACACATCCGAAAGCTTAGAATTCCATAAAAAGGAGTCTTCTATACATATATCCGATACCGCCGATATAACAAGGCCTCGGCGCTCTTCGATGACGTCACGCTCTTTAGGTGATGCATCGCCATGCACGATATTAGCCTGAGCGGTAAAGAAATCGTTCTTTTGCATTTCTGTTTTGAGTTTTGAAGGGTTTCCAGTTTAAAGAGGATGCCACTCGGTCAACTGAGCCCTTCTTCGCATCCCACTCGATTTTATTTTGGAAAAACAAAGTTTCAAAGCAAAAACCAAACACGTAATCGAGCACCGTTTTCGTGAAGTGGAGTTGCCTGTTTTTTTGTGGAATTTACGTACCTCTGTCTAACAGGTAGATGAATTTCTGTGTGTAGAATTTGAGCGAGTCTGTCCTGGGCTACCCCTATCACGGTGGTCCGTGACAATATCAGTATCCAAATGGCTATGTTCGGTGATATGATTAAAACAGATCGTTTATGATACACATTTAAAAACACCTCTTCGTGTTAAAATGATTTTGTTCATATAACGCAAGAATATAAAACTATTTGAACAATAAAATCTTCACGTTTTTTATCAAATACAACGGACTGTTAGGGAATTGAGTTGGAATAGCATCTTTTTTAAGCTTAAGATTTTTTAAACTTACAATTATAGTTTCACTGGTTATTGAATATGTAGCCGTTGAAAAATAAATAATATCTTTTTTTACAAAGTGCAACTTACCAACAAAACATACAAAACTGCCGACGCCACAGTAAATAGACCGCCCGAGTCACATTTTTAGGTGACCCCGTTTTTATCGTTTCAGAAAAGGTTTTATCGCTTATACAACATTAGAAAAACATTACAGGTATCACCAACTAAGAACGGAAATATCTCTACACGGTATTTTTTTTAATAAAACCAATATAATTTCGATAAACCAATTCAAAACGCATAGACGGTCTAAACGTGTAAACGCGTTTATGACTGACTAAGACAATATACGTCACAGCCTGCTGAAGTTAGAGGCCTTGTTTAATATCTGAGGTAGCGGTATGTCCCGTTCATTACCAGCGAAATTTAAGAAAAGTAAAATTATAAAAAGAAAATTAATGAATGTCTTCACTTACATGTCCTCAGTAGCAATGTTATACGTAATACTACCCTCTGTTTTTGGTCCATAACGCATGTAACCAAAGAATCCGATTATCGTATATAGAATAACTACGAAACTCATCGCTGTATACAAAACGCCTGGGCATCCAAGAAAATGTTGCGGACTCTTCATTTTATTTTCTAAGGGCATGACAACACCAATTCCTTCCATGGCGAAGATGGCCGTACTGAAGAACAGTGGTATGGTGTTCATGGTACCTATCATTTTCAACTCGTCCCCCATTTTGATGTCAGAGAAGATGTAATACAAGGTAATACCAAAGGAGGCCACCAAGAATACATTGGCTAAGAATGAGAATGGTACGAGAAACTTCAGTTCTCTAATCTGACATGTAATTATCAGCGGAAGAAGTATGAGAAACATGTAAGGGATCACCTCCCAACCTAACTCTGGGTGATAGTGGTGAACCAACTGAAAATAGAACGGAATGCATGAGCAATGTGTTATTATAGAACGCTGTTAACAATGATACACGTTTTGAAATTATGACCACTTTTAATTATGCAATTACGCATGCGTAGTATTAATATGCAAATTGAGCAGTTGCTTCGTTGCTTGTCTAGTTCAGTAACGAATAACTGTTAGAAAACTTAATATAGACAAGACAATTAAAGGACAAAACCCAATCAAGTATACATACATTTATAACTAACCTGGGCAAATATGCGGTAACAGTCAGAGGGGTGACGAGCGCATAAAAGTTTACACATAAAATAGAAGGTAAGAAATAAATTATAAAACGTCCTGAAACACTTACCGTTTTAAAAGTCTTCCGTGAAATCACAAACTGGGTAACATCTGTTAAATATTTGCATGATTAGATATGTTTCTACGGCTGTTTCAGTCAAGTGAGTACGACGTGCGGAATAAATGTTTTTTAATGCCGAAAACGACCGTTCGACATCTAGCGATGTTACATTTGCGTATTTAAAATAATCTTTGAAACAACTTAATGCATCTTCACACGCACCTTCACAAATTTGTCTTAATATAAGAAAATCGGAGTCTTTTTCTAAAACACTTTCAAATTTTCGTATTACACACCAATTTGTTTCGCCTTCTACAGCGCATAACTGTGCGTGAACATCATTCACAATTTGAACAGAATCTACTAGCGACATCGAAAGGTTTTGTAATTTTTCTATTCCCTCCGCTAATCTGAAGTAATTGTTGTGAATAGTTTGTAAATCTCTTTTAACCTGACTATCTTGAAATATTTCCTGGTTTTTCTTAATTGCTGCAGCTTCTGTTGGATTGAATTTCAAAACTACCTTCTTTACTTGATCAAAACATTTGTTGTAGTAGAACGCAGCCTGCAACCATGTTCCCCAACGTATATCAATCGGCTGTGGTGGTTCGGGTAAATCAGGACACAGTTCGCGAAATAGTCGGGTACGTTTCGGGGACTTTAGAAACACTGCCTTTGTACTAGCAATCAATGCATTTACTAGTGGACTAGTCGTCCACACACAACCACAGTTTTTTATCTTTCAATTCCGTTTTCATTCTTCTTGTTATATGTTCACGAGCAAATGGCACTACATTTCGTATCGATGTCCGACTAGGTAATTTACAGTCCGCATATTTATTCCAGAAGGAGACAGATGCTTCTTTGTCTAGTAAACGAAACGATAGATTACATAAAAGAAGAGTAACACATAAATCAAATGTAAATTTTTCTTGGTCCCGTATGTCACTTTTTGCAGAGGAATGCTGTTTGCTTTCGATGTGACGTTGACAATGGCTTCTGGACCAACGCATTGAAGGGGTTTTACAAACTAGACATTGAAATTTAAGCGCCATTAAAAATTAAGTCCGGCATGTCCACTACAGTTTTTAACTGTGTCTGCCATTGGTCGTTTTCGCGACGTACCTAACCGCGACATTTTTAAAGCAAACATAAGCGTACAATTACGAAATAAGTTACGACAGCCTACATATACACAGAACAACTCGCATACAGCATCGATTTAGTACTGGCGCTGTGAACGCGAGAAATAAATAATCGCTGACTCCACACCACATATCTACTACACTGATTGTTACCGCTGTTTGCCCAGACTATTTATAACTGAAAACATTGTAAGTCAAGTAGTTAATGTAAGTACAGACTATATATGTATTATTATAGATTGTACGCGCTGTTATTTATATTTTATGAATGACCACCTTTTAAGTGTAAGAACAAATAACGCCATAGTTTTAGATTACAGAAAACCACAGTGTAATAAGGTTTATGAATTTGATTTTAAACAGGTTTTTGAGTCTAAATGTTTTATTATGTATCACAATACGCGGAATACTTACTTGGCGAATGGATGTACTAATAAATACTATGTAGACAGCACCACCCATGAAATATGTCACAACCAGCGCTATATCAACAACAACCCTGAAAATAAAAAAAAACGTTAGTTATTTTTACAAATAACATGATGACATATAAAATACTTATAATTTGTATAAAACTGATAACAGTTATAGCAACAGAAGGTAAAATTTAAGGCATCGTACGTATACCCTTTTACCAAACTTTCATTTCAGTGTCTTATCAACACCTATGTATGTTTACTGAAGTTAAATAAAGAATTTGGGATTTTTTAAAATAAAGGAACAAAGCTTGAATTTTAAGAAAAGGCAAGATAATATACAGTGTGTTTCACTTTACAGTTTGATACCCATGCTCCTTTGCAATTGATAAACCGATTGATTTCAAATTTCTATAGAACTCTTTTAACGAAATTGATGTATAATTAGAAAATTGACATACTATTAACCATTAACCTACTACGATCAAAAATTAGATCAAAAAAATCGAACAAACATAGTAGGCCTTATTTAGTCGTAAAAGCAGTTATGAAAATCGTTTTAGGACCGCCTGAAAACCTTAAAGTGAAACTTTGGTAAAAAAATTTTACGTAGCAACATTAAAATTAAATTAAAATTATTTCGTTTTTATTTTTTATTTTACACATTAGTACAGTGCTTTCGTATAAAAGCTGTTATTGAAGCTGAACACGTGGCTGTTTAATACGATTACAAAGATTCACTTTTTATTTTAAATTTCACTGCAGTACTTGAATGTTACGAGTATAACGAGGACGGCTATGGAAATTTGATTTGTCTCGTATTGTCCAATATCCAGTCCAATTTGTCCAGACTTGTCCAGTCCAAATTGATCTTGAATACTATACGTGCTAATCCTAGGCTAAGCATACGTAGGATTGCCCTGCAACTTCCAGTTTGACAATTAAAAGTATGGAGATGTCTTAAACGGCACAAACTTAAACCATATAAACCAACATTTCTGCATATACTTGAAGAAAACGATGAAATTAGAAGAATAGATTATTGTCTATGTGCACAAGGATTTTTTTTTAAATAACAGGGATTAAAGCAAAAAAAAACATTATGTTTACGGGTGAAACCACTTTTACAACTAATGGAGTTGTTTCACCACAAAACTGTAGATGATGGGAATCCGAAAACCCCAACTTTATTATAAATTATAAGGGACAGTATTCCCAGAAGGTCAACGTTTGGTGCGGAATCCTGAATGACAAAATTATTGGTTCGTTTTTTTCCATGAGAATTTTACAACACAAGGGTTTCTCCATTTTCTTAATACTGATCTTCAAGACGTTGAGTTACCATTAGCAATAAGAAGAGATTTGTACCTGCAGTTAGATGGCACACCAATTCATAATGTCAGAATTGTTTGCGATAGATTGAATGAAATATGCATTTCCACAGAGCTGTTTTGGAATTTGCATCTAAAAGTTTATGTATTTGTTATGTATTTACTGTCACTTGAACATTTAAAATACTGGCTATTTGGAAAGGAAAAGCTATAATCTAGTTATTTAATGTTATTATTTGATAAAAATCAAATAAAATGTATTTACGTATTTCCTAAAATCTGTGTCGAGCTGATACCTTCAATACGTATGCTAAGCGACTGATTTGCGAGAGTTGCGAGCACGTGTGGTTGTCTAGGGATACTAAGGAGTGGAGAAGGCGTTCCAGGTACAGTCGACAACGTTATTCGCTATATGTATGGGACTAGCGCTTATAAATGAATCCTTACCAACCCTGGTGTAATTGTGAAAATTGTTAATTTCTGTTATATATTGACATCTATTGCTATAATATTCATATATATCATTATTTTACGTCCCTACTGACGTATGTGCAGTTTTGCGATCGAGAATGTTGCAAACCAAGGCGAAGCCGACGTCTACACAGTGGGGGCTGAGGAGTTATTCTGTAAGAAGGTATTATCGACTGTCTCGCATGCGCCTTCACGATAATTGATTGCCTCTGACTAGTTTGTGATTTCTGCAAAAGCAAGGCTTATATTTTTCCTACTACTCGCACAAAAATTCAAAAAAAACAGCACTTCACGAAAATATTTAACATTTACTTATTATACTCACATAATTGTCAAAGTTACCAATTTCTGTTATGTGTCGACACCTACTGCTATAATGTATTATTATTTTACGTCGCTAGTATATCGTTAGGGATGTAAAATTCCATTACATCCCGAAGTAAAGGGCAACCAAGGTAAATAAACCGCAATTCGCACTTACGTCCCCCCTATCAGGGCAGTAATGATTGACTAGGAAATACTTATTTATGTTACAAGAGATGTAAGTACAACAATATACTTATATAACTGTCAAAGTTGTCCATTTCTGTTATGTATCGACACCTATTGCTATATTAATGTATTACTACTTTACGTCTTTAAGGACGTAAAATTCCATTATATCCCATGTAAATGGCAACCAAGATATATAAACCGTAAATCGCACTTACGTCCCTCCAATCAGGGTAGTAACGATTAACTTACGTAACCGGTAGTAAGAAATAGTTATTTATATCTCAAAGGACGTAAGTGCAGTTTTGCGGTCGAGGACATATCTGAAACCGCAAAAACACTTACAACCCTAGTGGCATATAATATTTTTCTTACTACTGGCCCAAAATTTCGAAAAAATCATTTTACGAAAATATTTAACATTTGCTTATTTACTTACATAATTGTCAAAGTTGTCAATTTCTGTTATGTATTGATTGCTACATCAATGTATTACTACTTCACGTTCTTAGGGACCCAAAATTCCATTACAGCAGGGCAATAATGATTGACTTACGTAGTCGGTAGTAGGAGAGAGATATTTCCATTAAATTTGCCAAAGAGAATTTTTAGAAATGTATAATTATCGAACGACAATGAGTGATTTGAGTGTTGTGATTATGATTTTAAAAGTTTATTTCACCTATTATTACTTAAACCACAACAAATTATATAAAAGATACGCGTATTGTAATTCCTGAACCATATCGGATGTGTTAGATCTATTTCGCAATCGTCTTTGAGAATAACAATGTACACAGTAGGATGCGTAACATAGTTCTAACATAAACAAACCACCATCATTAAAATTCCTGACAAAGGCGTATAGTGAAAGTACAACGTTTTGCTGAATTATTGAGTCACTTTTGCAATATCCGATAGATACGTAATTACATATTAAATGGAAGCCAATATTGGTCTCGTGTCATAAACGCTTTTCTTCAGTTAAACTCACGTGCTCAGGCACTGGGTGTACAACGGTTTCATTATAAGATTTCGTATATATAATTATGCAATATCTTGAAGTATGTTAATTGCGACTTATAGGCCACATATTATTGCCAATTTTAATTGATAGATAATAAAAAGTTTACAAAATTTTACTATCGACGGTGTTATTTTGAAATGTCAAATGAGTTTCGCAAGTGGAACATTTTAAAGCTTGAGGGAATTTGAAAGTTAAGATTAAGTTAAATGAAAAATGATATGTACAAACTAAATATGCCACCAATTCTAAAATTATTCTAATGGCATATGCAGCGGCACTTCGGTTTATGCATACACTGTATTTTGCAAAATATACAAACACCGTTCCCCAGGTAAATTTTCGTCGTAAAAATATCGCGCAGAAAACATGAAAGCTCAAAGATACTTGAAAATGTACTCGTATTAATCTAGGATTCTCGTCTGCTCAAATATGACTGTTGGATCTATTATATAACCCGTTTTACTTAATTTCTTGAAATTTTCTCAAGCGCTAAGGAGAGGATCTACATTTCGTAAATGTTGAACTTGATGATATTTTTGCCATTTATGTATTAATAAGGTCCTATAAAGGGTGCATGTCCCCAGCCCCGCCACCCCCGGATCTTGAAATTTCCTGTATGCTAATATTTTGTGCTCATTTTGTGCCGTTTTGTGCCGTAAAAAGAAAATTTTGTGCTTTAATATTAACGGAGTTTCTTTTTGGAGGGGCTGGGAACATGCCAGTCCCGCCATCTCCGCATTTTGATATTTCGTATACGCTATCATTTTGTGCCATTTTGTGCCGCAAAAAGAAAATTTTGTACTTTAATATTAACGGAGTTATAAGGGTTTTTTTTGGCGGGGCTGGGGATATGCCAGCCTCGCCACCTCGACATTTTGAAATTCCGTATACGCTATAATTTTGTGCTCGTTTTGTGCCGTTTTGTGCCGCTAATAGAAAATTTTGTGCTTCAATATTAAGGGAGTTATAATGTTTAGAATTTTGGACATGGCATGTCCGCAGCAGTCACCACTGGATTTTGAAATTTTGTATGTGGTATCATATTGTGCTAGTTTTGTGCCGTTTTATGCCGCAAAAAGAAAATTTTGTGCTACAATATTAAGCGAGGGGAAAGGTATGAATATTGTTAATGATATTAAGGAATTCCCTTGCGCGCCACTGCTTATGACAGCAATTACGCTATAAACCGCTAGTCAAATTATTGCGGTTCGTATTGTTAACTAGATTTTAAATCTGTAATATAATCCCCGTCAGGTAGTTTCCGTGTATATATACTTAGTCGGTCGCTAAGTCCTGTCACAAAAGTTTTTTTTTTTTTTTGAAACGCACAGCACGCGACTGATAAAAACAAACGACTAATTGAGGTTATGTCATTTATTATGAGTCGTTTGACGTTAAAGTTGTTGAGCACGAGTAATAAATAAACATGGAATGGAGCCAAAGAGAAGATCGTGTTGCTATAATTGCATTACATCGTTGCGGACATCTAGTACAATCTTCAATCTACTAAAAAACTTGGAAATTACGAAAAGATTTGTTTATCGTACCATTGAAAGATACAATGAAACTAGCAGTGTCGATGACAAGGAAAGATCTGGCCGTCCTCGATCTGTTCACACTCCGGCTGTTATTAAAGCTGTCAAGGCGTCAAACGAAATCCTCTCCGAAAACAGAAGCTATTGTCGTTGCAGATGGGTGTGATTAAAAGCATAATCAAAAATAAACTGGATGAAGACCCTATGTTTCATGCTTACAGAAGAAAAATCGGTCATTTGCTCAATGTACAATCGGCCCATAAAGTTATGACGTAGCCTCGTCAAAGGGAGATCTCCCGAAGATTCCCGAGGTTGTACCCTGTAGGGAGGCTTTTGCCGATCTAACGTTCTTGTAAGACGAATGCGTACGGCGAAAAATGTGAGTCTGGGGCGAGCAAGTGAGAGGATACATACTTATGCGCGTGTAGGAGAGGGCGCAAAAGTAGTGTCAAGAAAGCAGTATGTATGTTTACATTAAAGGATAGATAATAGGTCGAACAATGTATAAGAATGGGATGAAGAAGATTCCCGTGGTTAAACCCTGTAGCAAAGGATTGTAACTCTGTGAGAAGCTAGGCGCTAACGTAAAAACAAGGATAGGGATGGGACTATTCAAGAACCCCTGCCAGATATTATCCAGATGTTCATATGTGTATCCTAAGAAAGTTGCATCTCGAATAACAGATTATTTTTGGTGTGCAGTTCTATGAGCGACAATCTCCGAAAAAAACTGAGTTGTTGGTTTAGTTTCTGTTGGTTTTTTCTATTTTTTAATTAACTTCCAACACAACAGGTTTTTGTTGTAATTTATATTTTAGTTTCTACTTTAATAGGTAGTGGTAGCAATTAGTAGTAGTATACAGATTAGTCCGCTCAACTAAATATACCCGCGTGCTGCGAAATCATCCGACTGCATCCGACGAAAATTGACAAATTCCGAGTAAGTACGCGAGTAGTTTTGACAGTTCGTAATGACATTAAAACTTTAACGATACATATGTAATTATTAAATTGTAAAGTTTTATTCAAATTAGAATCATTACAGCTTGTTGTGAAAAACCGGTGTTTTCTATTTCAATGCTAACAAATATTTTATTAGCCGCGCCGGATCGATATTGGGTGGCAAGGCAAGCAAAGATATATTGGATGTTTTCAGTTACATTTCATCAGTTCTTCACGCTTAATTTCAGTAAGCGTAAATGGATGTATGTGAAACAGCAGAGAAAGTAGGAATTATTAAATGGTTTTATGCAAATCATCACAGAAATTCATTATTTATTTCATAATTCGTCAAACTGGCATTAAATAAGTTTCGAAACACACGGCTGTTTATCCCCAAGTAACCATAAGAAAGAGTCACAACTGGTTAATAGTAAAGAACAAGAATTACGAGAAATAGGAATATCTGCTCTTGCAGAACAAGATTTTACTCAGTCTAGTTATTCTATTGCCAAACAGTTTAAAATATCGCCGAGACATAATAATTAGTGCGCCAATATTTACTTAATATATTCAGAAACCGTTGAATAAGTAGTCCTGGATATATTCGTTGGTCAGCAAAGTCGCAGGATTTGTCCCCAAATGACTTTTTGTTCTGGAGTTATTTTAGAAGTAAGATATTTAGTATACCTGCCCAAAAAGCAAATACTTTGGATGAATTCTGACGAAAAATTCAAGGCGAGTTGCAAACATCCCAGCAAAATATTTATTCAAATTAGGCATGGATTTTATAATAGATTAGGCTACTGTCTGTTTGCACATGGAGATCGGGTTGAACACCTACTTTAATATTTTGTTATTGGGTAGAATTTAGTATTGGTTCTTCGTATTTGAGTATATTACTTTTTGTTATGTATTAAAACTCTTTTTAATATTTCCTGTTCTATCTTGTACTTTTAATAAATATATGTGATATTATTAAAGGAGTATTCCGCAAGTTAGTATTTTCTTATTCTCACCAGTCACAAATATTGCAGTAAGATCAAAATTTACACTTGTTTAATTAGATCTAGTTTATATTTTTACTATAACAGTTATATTTCGCCTTAATATACATATGTTATTTATTACTTCTATTTCGATAATTTAATACATAATTTATAGATGTAAAATTCCTAACATAAATTCTTTAATAATGCCCTTAAATCAAATTTACTAATGTACGCGGACGACACACAGATCTATTATTCTTTTAAGCCGGCAGATTGGCAACAAGCTGGCTCTAGTATAAGTGCATTCTCAAAAATTCGGTAATATAAGTGTCTTATTATAATTTTATTGCAGCCCATAAATCAAAGGCCGTGAGAGCTATCGCTTTCCTTGTCTATACTGATCCCTTCTAGGGTTTTCTTACCTGCGACAAGGAAGCACGCGTTTGATGTATACATATTCATCCCATTCTTATACATTATCTCCTAATGTAAACATACACAGGGAATCTTCTTCATCCCATTCTTATACATTGTTCGACCTATTATCTATCCCTTAATGTAAACATACGTACTGCTTCCTTGGCACTACTTTAGCGCCCTCTCTTACACGCGCGTAAATATGTATGCTCTCACTTGCTCGCCCCAGATTCACATTTTTCGCCGTACGCATTCGTCTTACAAGAACGTTAGATCGGCAAAAGCCTCCCTACAGGGTACAACCTCTGGAATCTTCGGGAGATCTCCCTTTGACGAGGCTACGTCATAACTTTATGGGCCGATTGTACGTCTGGAAGGTTTAAGGCTTCAAAGACGTCGAGTCTTACTAAAGCGGTACGCTAACAACGACCACCGCCGTATCCTATTTTCCGACAATAAAATCTTCATTGTTGAAGAACAATTTAATCGACAAAATGATCGACTGTATGCCTCCAATAGTGAAGAAGCAGATGTGGTCGCTCCCCGTGTTCAAAGGGGTCATCATCCGTCTTCAGAAATGGTTTGGTTAGGGGTATTTTAGTTCCGACCAAGTGAAGTTCATTTTTTAAAAATGGAGTGAAAACCAGTGCTCAAGTCTATCAAGAGACGCAACTGTTATCTTTTAGGAAAAAATCGATTTTCTCGCAAAGTGCTAAAATTTAGGTGTAGATAATTGTACACAATATTGTTTTAAAAGTTCAAGAGGAATCCAAATTTGTAATAAAATAATAGACATTCCATTTAGAATAAGAAAGTTGACATCCATTTCCGGCATAACTGGTAGTAATATATCTTCAAAAATATTTTAAATAATCTTTGTATATTTACGAATATTCGAATATTTACGTTCGCAAAATTTTGATTTATTATTCTACTTACTACTTGAAATACTTGCTCAAAATGCCGTACCCTGTATATCTTTTTCTAGCAACATACAAGGTAGGCGCCATAAATTATTAACCTGACAGGTTAATACAGGTTCTAGCGTGTTAAAACTCCATTGCGTCATAGTTGCACATGTGCGAGGCCTACACTATGTATATCACAGCTCGAAGAGTAGTAGTTTTTAGTAGCCAGCCAGATAACGTGATTAGTGCATGAAAATGTCTCAGCTAACGAAAATTGAGTACCGCGGTCATTACATTTTTAACGAAAGAAGGGCACACGCCTAATCACATTAAACAACGTTTCGACGGCGTTTATGGCGATTTATCTGCTTCATATTCCATTGTAAAAAGTGGGCAAAATCTTTTCGCTTGGAGCAAGAATCCCTTGAAGATGATGAGCCCCTTGAAGATGGTGAACTGATAACGCCTCAAAACATTTCAATGATTGAAGAAATAGTATTAGCAGATCGCCGTTTGAAAGTGAAGGAATTAGCAGTGATGTCTAACATTTCTGAAACATTCGCCAAATTACCCATAACCATTTGGATAAGAATAAGATTAGTGCAAGTACCGCATTTTTTTTCTGCTCTGTCGGGTCGAATGTGCCCGTTCGTTTTTAAACATGTGTGGAGACGACCCGAAACCGATTTTGGAGTCCATTGTCAGGCCGAGAATTTATGGCGCCTATCTCGTATGAGGGGGAATTAATTGATTTGAAAGAATTATTTTAAAATGCCAAAAAATGTTTTGAAAACTTTTTAAGATGCCCAACAAATATTTTCAGTTCCTAAACCAACTTACAACAAGTATATTTTATATAAAAGGCTTTTATACTCTTGCTAAAAAGATGAAAATACACTAAAAAAATCAGAACCAAAATTAGTTTCTTTAAAACCCGTTTATTTTTTACTTGCGCTTACGTGTTTAGTAAAGAAAATAATTACTCTAATAATTTTAATTGCAAACGACAAACTAAAGGTCGTTAAATGCTGCCCGATAGGTAGCCATGCGTATATTTCAACGTTTTAGTACATATTTTAGCAATGGAATCACAAACTACTAGAATATCGTGAAAAACAGGAAACAATAATTCAATGTCATATCTCAAATTCGTGAACATTAATTGTTACCTATGCGAGTAAACGCCAAAGTGTGACTGACCTTCCGGTAGAGAAATAAAAGCGTGCTTGTCTCTACTTCCATTACTTGCCAGGATTTTAAAGTTGAATTAATTTTTTCCCACAAAAGGAGTTAAGTATGTCTATGAATCATATCAAAAATAGATTACTGATGTTTGGCAATTCTCAAGAAATTGATAATTTAAAAGAAATGTTGACTAAACAATATTTCTTTTAAATATACTTTAAATGTACTTTTACATTGTATAGCCATGTAACACTTTACACATAAAGTAACCTTAAACTATACCAAAAACCTATATTTGGATAGTATAGTAACTTATCAATGATGAGCTGCTATTATGGTTGATACGCTTGATTTAGTCGAATGATTAGATGACATCCACAGCTGTAATTGAAATTATCTGCAAGGTTATAAATTGTTGGCAACGAGGTAGAGGTCGCTGATGAGACCTTTCACGGTTGACTAGAATAAAACATGCTTGTTCTTGTTCTCCTATCGTGAACGTAATAAATAATTATTAATTAGATATGATGGTCGTAATACTTAGTCGCGGGTAAATAAGGTTAATTTGCTCAGTCAAAAAATGTATCCAAATACAAAGAAGGTTATGTTTAGGGAAATATGTATAAGCAAGTGCAACAGCGAAATATAAATCAGCCAAAATAAGTTTTATAAAAATACATTTATATAATATGAAATAGTAACATTGTTGTAATTATAAATTTTACGGTAACAAGATTAGACTACAGCCTTCATAATTTTCATATTCAATTAGTTACAGTAATAACTTTTTTAAAAGTTTTAATAATAAAATGTTACGATACAACCTCTCGTTATACACAGTGCGACAAATAAGTTTCGAGACTGGCCGTGGAAAACATCATTGAAACAAGATATCTGAATATTTTTCGATTTTTTTATTCAAAATATTCTTTTCTAGTTTCAATACACCTGTTACAGCGATTCAACAGTGATTCAAATGCGTGTTCTAGCTCATTTTGTGGAATTGTATCTAGTGCTCGTGTTGATGGTCGAAATGTCATTAAAAAAACTCCTTTCAACTTCAATTTTAATTTTGGGAATAGAGAGAAGTCGCACGGGGCCAAACCAGGTGAATACGGTGGATGATTCAACACACAGACTTGATTTTGAGCCAAAAATTGACGAATAATGAGTGAGGTGTGACTCGGTGCATTATCGTGCAACAGAGACCAGGTCTCTGGATCACGATATTCGGGTCGGGTTGCCCAAATACTCGTGAAGAATGGTTCGGATCGTCTCTCTGCTGATGTTTAAAGCCTCTTCTATCATTTTCAGCGAAGCATTGCGATCATTTGCAATAAAATCACGTACTTATCATTTGGGGTGTCCGAGCTGAAATTGGCCTTCCTTCACGTTTATCATCTTCTAACGTCTCTCTGCCTTCCAAAAAACGTCTATGCCACAGAAAAGCATTTGCTCTACTCAAACAATCATCGCCGTACACTTGCTGCATCAACCGGAATGTTTCTGATGCATTTTTGCAAAGTTTTGCGTGAAATTTGATAATTGCTCTTTGTTCTATGTTAGTATTTCAACATCGACAAAAAAGTTGTTTTGGAAGAACTGTCATAACTTTGCTATTTGTCAACCGATTGAAGCAAAATTGGTATTACTAGAAAGAGGAATATCACAGCTTTCAAACGCCGACCTACACCTACACGACTAATTGAGTGGATTAGCGCTTGATTCTCGCAGCAGTTTTCAAGAGTGTCGGTCACGTAAATCACAAGATGATTCTCAGTTGAAAACAGCGGGAAAATACGTTCTTTTGTCGAGAAAAAACACTCGTTATTACTTGCTAAACCTATCGACGCCCTATTAAAACAAAAAACGATCGCTTCCAGAAGGGATCCATATTTAGTTTTTATTATGGCAGTCAACGTGTCTAGCGAAGTTATATATATTTTTGATGTGAAACAAGTTAGCTCTAGACCTAAACCAAGTTCTCTCGAAAATATCCACGATCACAAAAATGTTAATGTTGCTGCGCTATTCTCAACAAACAGGATCGTCAAATACAACATTAATAATCTATCATCAATTTTTCTTTAACACTTCCAACCAAAACAGATTAACACTTCTACTGAAGCTGATTAAAGTTTCAAGAGCGGAATCAATATAAAAAACAGGAGATTAGTGCGTGCACCTACCATCAATCTCTCTAAAGCCGTTTGTCTATGTGCCGCATATAGTGATGTATTATAAGCAATTAATTGTGGCAACGTAATTTTTGACGGGATTCGCAGCTGAAATAAATGATTTCGAATGATGTCATTCGGCGAGCATTTTGAATGTTCCAAGGTTCGTCAGGGAAAGAGTATAACAAGAATTTTATTATCGCATGATTCACGATAATTACAGACATTCGTAAGTACCAAATATGTGGCCGATTTATAATATACCTATGTATGTATATCTGCGAGTATAATTGAGGTGGAAGCTTTGAAAAAATTGCCATCTATCCATATCCAGTAATGACAAGGTACTTTTTTATTCGCTGATGGTATAGCAATTTGTAATTGCTATTTATTCAATTAAGAACCGTTATATGTTTACAAAATGTGTGGTTAAGAAAGCAATAATACAAAATCGTTTTTTACAAATTATAAAAAAGTTCAACGAATGAATTGGAGCTTGCGCGAAAACGTCAAATTTCAAGGTTAGGTTTTCCTTTCCAATTTATCATTTGTGAAACGTTATTTGCAATTTACATTTTCGAATTGCCACAAGAGTATCTAGGTGACACTCCTGGATCTAGGAACTGAAAATTATCTTTTAATTAGAAGACAATATAGTAAAATTATAAACAATAAGTCGAATAATTGATTAAAATAAAGCAAATATATTTCCTCCTTGTTAGTAGCAATTTTTAAAAGCATGAGAGCATTATATTTTAACACATAATAAAGGGAGCAAGTAACCTAAGGTCTATCAACAAATTTCTGACTAGCCAAAAATTAAAGAGTAGGGTCAATCGGGGCTAATATGATAGTGATACACTAGAAAAAACGTTATTTGCGTATTGCCAAAAACTACTAAAAATCATATTTACTAGGAAATATATTGTACTACTGTTGATCATAAAGGAATCACTCAAAAAAATACACTGAATGCATCAACATAATTGAAAACTGAATTGTTATTTTTTTGTAGCCAAACGCGCTTCCATGACAGGTCTAAACTTTTATTGTAACTCCGTTATTTATTAAATTATAAATTTTTTGAAAACAGTTCCATATTCAGGAAGAAATTCTCAACCTGCTTGCTTTTGGATACCTCTAAAATATCAACTCTAGTGTGAGATATCAAACCTCAAACTTGTGAGGTTAATATGATACAGTTGAAGGGGCTAATATGATAAAATCTAAGACACCCTAAAAGCACAACAGTCTGAAAGTACAACAGAAGTGTACTCCAAAACAAATCTGGTACAGCCGGCAAAGAAGAAAAGACAAAAGAAAGCTAAGCAAATATTTGTTTCGTCGGACAGTGATTCAGAAATCCAGAGTGAAATTAACCTTCTAGACGAGGATAGCGATGACTACGACAGAGAAGATTTCCTAAGAGATATTGAGAGAGAAGAACAGTTAGATCTGGATTTTGAAGCGCTTATTGAAAATTCTGATAGAAGTGACATTAATCGCAGATGTTACGATTAACGATTGGGTTGTAGTTCAATTTTCAACCAAAAAAAATGTTGCATTACGTTGGCCAAATAACTTACATTGAAGCTGATGAAACCAGAGTTAATTTCACAAGAATTTAAGAGAAATGTAGAAGCAGTACAGTTTTTTATTGGAAGGAGCTAGAAGATATTTCATTCATTGAAGGACAAGATGTGTTGGAAAAGCTTTTTGAGCCTGATCTTGGACGAAGGGGGGAATATTGTGGATATTCCACTCATCTTTTAATTTCTTTATTTATCTAAACTTTTATTTCACGTCCACAGGCAAGTGATTATAAATCTTTGTAGTTTGTGTCATAACACTTTTGTTAATGAGGATTTTGGCAGTTTGTTCAGGCAGAAGGTAGCCTGAATCTGTAGCACGCACATTATACACATGAATGTTAAAAAGCTGATAATTTTCCTTCACAAATACCGCACTCTCCAAGATGTATCGGACTGGAAGGGTAAGTATATTGTGACTGGAAAATATGTCTCTACACGAATCTTTCAATCGAAGGCCAAAAATACTACGCAGACAAGATTTTTGTAATCTGTAGATCCTGGGGCAATCAACGGATGCACCCCAGAAAATGATTCTGTATTTGATTTTGCTGTATATATAAGCGTAGTAAAAACTAAATCCAGCGTCAATGCTAATCGTACATACGTGCAATTACCCTTAGAGCATAGTTGAAAGCAGACAACTTCGAACAAAGACGGTCAACATGGGCTTTCCACTTTAGCTGGCTGTCCACGGTAAGACCAAGACATTTTGAGCTCTCACAAATAGTGAGTATATCGTTATTGTAAGCGAATGGAGTGAGGCTTTTTTGAAATAACTGAATTCCATAAAGTTCGTTTTTGAGATGTTTAATTTCATATCATGATTTTTGAACCATTTGCTAAAGACATTTAAAGTTGTAATGACCTCATTGTCCATGAGATTTTTTGTTTTTATGATGATGGATGTGTCATCCGCATACAAGATGATCCTAAATGATGTAATCTCTGCGAGATCGTTCACATAAACCAGGAAAAGCAATGGTCCTAGCACAGACCCATGCGGAACGCCTATTTCTACTGGCAGTCAATCTGAGCAATGTAATTGGGTGTACCACTAATGTGTACCAGTAATGTAATAAGGTATGTCACTATACCTTCTACTCATTTTTACAGTCAATAGCCACCGAGATAAAATGCTGTATCAGTTTAGCCCCGTACACGTATCAAGCTCCATCAGGCGGACCTAATTTCATACACGGTTTCAGTTTTCAAATTGCTGCTTCTAGATATTTTTTTTTGTGTATCTATAAATGGATTCAGCATCAAGAAGTGTGTATCGCAGTATTTTGCGCAGTAGATTTGGTGGAAAGTTTACATTTTTGTTTCATATTAGCCCCAATTGACCCTATTTAGAATAAGTGTTATATAGTGTGGGCAAACAGCGGTAACAGTCAGTGTAGTAGATATGTGGTGCGGAGTCGGCGATTATTTATTTCACCCGTTCACAGTGTCAGTACTAAGTAGTACTGTGTATATGTAGGCTGTCGTAACTTATTTCGTAATTGTACGCTTATGTTTGCTTTAAAAATGTCGCAGTTAGGTATGTCGCGAAAACGACCAATGACAGACACAGTTAAAAACTTTATAGTGGACATGCCGGACTTAATTTTTGATGGCGCTAAAATTCAATGTCTAGTTTGTAAAATCCCTTTAATGTGTTGGTCCAGAAGCTATTGTCAACGTCACATCAAAAGCAAACAGCATTCTTCTGCAAAAAGTGGCATACGAGACCAAGAAAAATTTACATTTGATTTATGTGTTACTCTTATTTTATGTAGTCTATCGTTTCGTTTACTAGACAAAGAAGCATTTGTCTCCTTCTGGAATAAATATGCGGACTATAAATTCTAAAGTCCCCGAAACGTACCCGACTATTTCACAAACTGTGTCCTGATTTACCTGAACCACCACAGCTGATTGTTACACGTTGGGGAACATGGTTGCAGGCTGCGTTTTACCACAACAAATATTTTGATCAAGTAAAGAAGGTAGTTTTAAAATTCAATCCGACAGAAGCTGCAGCAATAAAGAAAAGCCAGGAAATATTTCAAGATAGTCAGGTTAAAAGAGATTCACAATTACTTCGGACTAGCGGAGGGAATAGAAAAATTACAAAATGTTTCGATATCGCTAGTGGATTTTGTTCAAATTGTGAATGATGTTCACTCACAATTATGCGCTGTAGAAGGCGAAACAAATTGGTGTGTAATACGAAAATTTGAATGTGTTTTAGAGAAAGACTCCGATTTTCTTATATTAAGACAAATTTGTGAAGGTGCGTGTGAAGATGCATTAAGTTGTTTCAAAGATTATTTTAAATATGCAAATATAACATCGCTAGATGTCGAACGGTCGTTTTCGGCATTAAAAAAACATTTATTCCGCACGTCGTACTCACTTGACTGAAAGAGCTGTAGAAACATATCTAATGATTCAAATATTTAACAGATGTTACCCAGTTTATGATTTCACGGAAGACTTTTAAAACGGTAAGTGTTTCAGCACGTTTTATAATTTATTTCTTGCCTTCTATTTTATGTGTAAACTTTTATACGCTCGCCATGCCTCTGGCTGTTACCGCATATTTGCCCAGGTTAGTTATAAATTCATGTTATTAGTGTTATTATAAATCTTCCATATTGGCTGTGTATACGTCACTAAGAGAAGTTGAACGTGTTTTCTTGTTTAAAGAATACGTATAATGCCATGAACTATTCAGTTCACATTCAATATTACGTAAATAAATTTCTATATTCATAGATAACACGTTCAACGAAAATATACCCTAGAAAATATGGTTAAACTGCATGTACTCCCATATTTGAATTCATAACAGCACCTTATGTAGTACTTTCCGACCGCAAAATATACATTTTCTATTTTATGTGTATCGTAAGCTTGGGGTTTCCTAATACAAGAAGTTCATATTAATCAAGCTAATCTAGAAAAAAAATACATAAACATAACCGAAAGGTACATTAAATAATTATTCCAATAAGATGCGTTAGAATTACTAATAAAATCAATACGTACTTATGTAAATAAACTGTTTTATATAGTTAGATAATCACTTATATCCTTGAATTGGATTCAATGGAAAGAATAGTTGGAATGTACGGTAGACTTATACAAAAGAAACTAATATAAATTATGGAAAGGATGCACAGAAGAAGAAGTCTTTATAAAACAAAGATTTTAACACACATGTTAGTGAGGAAGGTCTACATGAAAGGAATTTATCGGTAATAGCATTAAATTTATGTATCTTCCAACGAAGGATTCTTCAAGGTGTAATAACAGTACCATTACGATCTATTGTTGTCGAAGCTTTTTATAAAATATTCATTTAGTGTAGTTCAATAATATTGTGGTATATACAAACATATGTTCCTAAGTGTAGTAAACATTTAAGCAAATATTAAATTAACAGCTGAAAAAGAACGCAAATGACAGAACCGTTATATTTTTTACTACGGAAACGTAAAGTATGTCATACGTTCATTCTTATTACTTGTTTTTGTTAATAATCAGCGCATCTCGAAAATTAATACCTTTCCTTTTGAGCTGGAGCAGTGAATTTAGCTTCTAAATTATTGCTATTAGCTACTAGAAAGCAAAAGTGAAATATTGTTTATTTACATGTGGCACTATGAAGTACAGTCCCTGGCCAAATTACTTGAAACACTCAATATTTTGTAATTTCTTCATAATAAAATATAAACTATACATGTATTATATTTTTTATTTATAAAATATATTGTAAAAATATGTAACATATGTAAATATTAAATAAGTAATTAATATTTAGTCCATAACCCATGATTTTTAATAACACGCTTAATTCTTCGGGGCATAATTTCAATGCAAGATATGATTGTCTCTTTTATATATTCATCGTTCTCCCATACATCCTTTATAGTCTTCATTAATATTTCCTTTGTAAGGTTTCCTCTTTCATATACCTTACTTTTTAGTCGATTTCATACGTTCTCGATGGGATTGAGGTCCGGTGAATTTCCGGGCCAACGTAAAAGAGGTATGTGATTGCCTTCAAAGAATTTCTTAACCTTTTTTGCCACATGGCAAGGAGCATTATCTTGCATAAATATACGCCCTGTCGCTATGCGACGTCCTAGCTTAAAATACGGTAATAACGTGTTTTTTAACACATTTATGTAGTGCTCTTGACGCATTGTACCTTCTACAAAATACAAAGGGCCGGGTCCGTCTCCACTAATCACTCCCCAGATCATTACCTCCGGAGGGTGTTTTACAGTTCGAAGAACCGTGGACTCTGTAAGACGTTCACCAAGTCGACTACGAGCAAATTGTGCTTGCTGCACTAGCACACAGAGCGAGCACTCGTCACTAAAGAAAACCTATTAAATAATGCAAACATTAATTCAGTAAAAATCATGTTATTCACCTTTTTCCAATTCTCGTCTGTGTGTCGATATTCTCTTGCAAAGTTGAGACGAGCAGATTTCATTTTTTCTTTTAAACACGGCTTTTTTACAGGTCTTCGGTCCATTAGGCGATTTTCGCGCAATCGGCGCCTGACAGTTCTGCTCGAAATCTCTTTTCCTCTCTCTTATACATTTTTTTGAATCATTTTAATTGTAGCAAATCTATTGCTCAAAGCCTGATGAACAATTTCACGGTCAGATCTCTTCGAAATTTTTCTTTTCCGACCGCACTTTGTCCGTCTTTGTGTCGATGTGCTAGCTCCTTCGTTTAAGTTTCTAGCTAAACGCGATACAGAAGAAGGAGATACTTTCTGTAATTTTGCAATTTCTCGTTGTGAATGTTTGTTTGATTGTAGAAGAGCTTGTATAGCGGCTTTTTGTTAACTTGTTAAATCTTTCCCGGGCATTTTCTACAAAAAACCACAAATATTTCATTTTTTTCAAATTCCAAATAATTAATTATTAAGAGAGAGATAGAATAACAATTTTATCTTTGCAATAACGATATATCAACACAAGATACGTACTTTACTCTTCTAAATATCATTTTTCTGGTATTTTTATTTATTGATACAATAATCTAGTCCCCTTATAAACGATCGGATTCAATGTAAAAGAATATCACTATAATAGGATGGGAATTTCCAGGTAAAAGGGTTGATTTATGACATGTTTCAAGTAATATGGCCAGAGACTGTAACTTAGAATACACGGGATTGCATTGAACAATATACATGTTTTTAATTTGGAAATATAGCCTTGGCTAATAAATAATTAAATATTATTCTGCGAATTACTCTTAAATGGCATGCAGGTGTTCCTCTGAGAAACCAAATAAAATCAAGATACAAAAGTTCTAAGAATAAAAATCGGCTACACAAACGTGTTGCTTCAATGTTTAGCAGTACTCGGTATAAGACTACTGGATCTTATACAACTAAACCTGGAAGCAGTCGTCCCAACATAACAACAGTCTGAGCGAAACAATCTATTAGAGAAACTTTCCCTTCGGGATAGGAAGAAATCTTCTTTGCAGCTGTCTTCAGAAATTGGTGCAGAAGGTAATAAAGAAATTTCGGCAAAAACGGTTAGAAGACACCTAAATAGTGCAGGATTAAAGTGCAGGTTGTAAGGCAAGAAAGAGGCCATTATTGCCCGAGAGCAACATAAAAACTGTTTAGAATGGACAAAAAAATTGGATAATAAATTGAAAACTGGAAAGGGTGTTGTGGTCCCATGAAACGAATATGCAGGTAATTACTAAAAATATATTGCTTTCAAACTGAATGCTATCATCATTATAATGCTAATTTTAAAGGATAAACACTGCTTTTAATAAATGGACTACATCCATAGATCCTTTTTCTGCTTTTTGGTACCCTTGGGAGTATCTTTGTGCATCATTGAATTAACGAGGAATTTCATAGGGATTGCGTTATTCCTATTCTTAAGCACGGAGGTGACAGCATTATGATATAGGAATGCATGTCATCACAGAGCGTTGGAAAAATGTTTACATGTCACGGCAATTTTAAATGCCAAAATTAACACCATCATATGCAAAAGTTTTTTCAGAGAAGCTTTTAGAAAACATGACTCCCTGCCACACGGCTCGAAAAACTAAAGAGGATTCCATCTTTTAGATTGGCCTGTCCAATCTCCAGACCTAAATCCAATTGAGTATTGCCGCACTTTATGAAAACTTAACTAAAGGGCCTTGAAGAACACTACTTGAAACCAAAATAAACGAAGTGTGGAAAAATACCCCACCGTCGGTCGCACTGCGAAAAATTGCCGAGTATAATCCTAAACGTATACAGGCAGACATTAAAGCCCGAGGAGATCATACACGATATTGATTTACATGTAGAAATTTATAATGTAGTCATCATTGTAAAGGTATTTCAATAAAGTTTTAAGTTTTGGAAAATTTAAGGTGTTCTGTTTCGTTAACCAAAGCTGCTCTATGTTAAAGTCTCCAAATCGTGTAGCAAATAGATATTTATGGAACACAAATAAAAATAATATCATCACCAAAGTAGGTCAAATTAATTATAATTAAATTTAATTTAAAACAATTAAATTAAATCAAAAATCTTCCTTTCTTTGGACGCAATCCTTCTTAAAAGAATACGCGATTTTGACTGTTCCAAAAAAGGTTGTGTTGCATGGCATACACATACCCAGACAGAACTTATATAAGATCTTATGGAAAAGCAATGTTCCGCGATGAACACGACTGCTTTTATGTTTATCTTCCATTTAAGGCTTTGGTATTAACTTATAACGATTACATAAAACTTGGGGAATCTAGGAAACGAGTTTCCAGATGTGATATACATAGTTGAAATTCTTTGTAACCACAGATATTAAGGGAAAGCTGTATTTTTTCTTCATTTCAAAATATTGCTTTTCTATTGGGTGAGAGCTGCATTTTTAGTAGTTTCCCTTTTTTCCTGGAATTTCATTTTTAAAAACATTAAATTAGAACAAATAAAGAATTTGAAACGTATCATGGATAGAATTTCAACTACCTATCATCATTCCCCATTGTCGTTTTAAATACATTATGATTTCTTTCTGGTGATCACGTTTGTTTGCATTTAAACAAGTTCTTTTTTTATTCAAGTCTCGTATACATACTGAGCTGTACAACAATATAAAAATTAAGTAGTACAACATCTTTATTCATTTCTAAATATTTACTGTAAGACGTACCACTTCGGGGAACCTTCGAAAGTGGACTGACAATTGTCGAAAGTTGCTGACTCTTATAGAATCTATAAGAGAACAATAAAAAGTCTATCATAACGAAATAGATAAATAGATTATAATAGGATGGATCGAATCTGTACCTCTTTTTTATTTCAATTGTTGTGCATCATAATCCGATTAATATGAACCAATTGCTCACGCATTCGCACTTGTTTTGAACGGTGGGTATGGAGATGAGTTGGCGACCTGACATAAGGAAACAGCAAGAGAAATCTGATGTCAACAGTATTGTCAATTGATAGTACTGATATTTGAAGGTCTGTGTTTTGCTATTTCATTTTTATATATTTTTTATTATTTCTTTTTACGTGTGGCGACAGCATAACGGAGTATATAAGCTTACAGCTTGTCATAACCTCAGGGACCCGAATGATAACTCAAGAAAATAACACAAGTCGTTCTTCGGTTCATCGTATATTGAAATGAAATAAATTGAAACTTTATAAAGTACAGCTAATGCAAGAGTTATCTGAAGATGATTTTGACCGCAGAATTGAGTTTTGTGAAATTATGACAAACAACATAAATGAAGATAAACGATTTCTGTATGATATTTGCTTTTCAGACGAAGCTACCTTTACATTTAATGTCTTGGTCGACAAACAAAATTTGCGATATTGAGATGAAGAAAATCTACATTGGATGCGTAAGGGGCATACGCAAAGACCCTAGAAAGTGAATGTTTGGGCTGGCGTGGTTGGTACTCCGATTATTGGACCATTTTTCTATAGAGGGAAATTTAAATGCTGAAAAATATCAGTAAATGCTTCGGAACGAAATTATGCTGGCTATGGAATTTCCGACGTAATTAAATGCTTGAAAAAATCTCGTCTCGGTAAGGATTCGAACCTGACACCTTTCGCTTGCCGGACAGACGTGCTAACCGCTACACCACGAGGACCTTGATGCTAGGAACATTCACTTTTTAATACTTAATTGTTATTTTATCTGTAAATATATTATAATATTTCGACAGACTATTTTTAATTCTTACACGCCAAGTACACTAATTAATTAATATATTTTAGCTAATTATTTAATATATTTCCAACGTAATTAAATACTTGGAAAATTATCTCAGTAGGTAATCGATTTCTTACCGGGACAAGATTTTTTCAAGTATTTAATTACGTCGGAAATTCCAAGGAAATTACGAAATATATCTGAATATTTATTTAACTTTTCCTAATGTCTACCAAACGCTTAATACTTCATTGGAACAAAACGGTAATATTGTTGATTAGAAACCAAACATTGTTCGATGAAGCTACACAGTTTGACATTTTTAAGATGTTCTGTGAACAATTAAAATGCATTGCTATGAGTGAAACTTGTAGTTCGTTGAATATATTTTGTATTGGCCTTGCTATTTCCTTTTCTCAGTACAGTTTTCTCAATTTTAAATCCTGTATACGCAGAGAAACGTTTACTTGTATCAAAGCTGTCCGCCTTAATTGAAGTCAATTTCTGTTTCAATTATCCGCAATACAATAACTGTTTTAAATCAAAAGAAATTCTCTTAGCGTTTCTTTCTCCGAAATAACTGTATTTCTTTGTTTAAGACATTTGTTAACTTGATTCAAGAAAATCTTACAGAAAACGATTCTTAGTATAAGTAAATGGCCATTGCTTGTGATTTTAAAAAGACTAAAACCTACAGAATAATGTTCAAACAAAAGTGAACTTAATGTAGAAATACACATTAAAAAAGTGTCCAGAAACAATAACCAAAATAATGCTAATTAATAGCTCCTGGTATTGATGGAATCACTATCGGCAAAAACAATATGAGAAGAGAAAAGCATTAAGCTTGTTGCTCCTGGCCACATTGCTCTTACATCTCTCAGTTTATGCTATTAATCTTCAAAAAACAGCAACTGAAATATTTCCTGGCGTCACCTAGTGCCAGTAGTTATAGTCATGCCGTCATGCATAGTAGCGACGGAACTGGAAACAGATACCATACTTACCCACACAATGATATAACCTTTAACGTGCAACGTTTCATAAACATTTTCAGAAGATACCGGTTAATGTAATATTTGTTCCTTTTATTACTATTTATCACGTGTACTAATTTAACTATAGTACATTTTTATAGTCTTGAAATAAAAGTATTTTCTTGAATAGAAATTGATTTTTGTAAGAAAATCTATTTTCTTGCATGTAGATTTAATCGACTTTCTGATTATCGTAAAACACGTTTCAAAATGGATAGAATTGATGAATGTACAAGTATAGTTAGATTCATCTGTGGACACTGACTGGCCTGTACTTATATCAAAATGCAAACTATGTCTGATCAACATTTAAAATTTATAACAAATATGCAATTTACTTTTTGGAATTGTATAAGTGAAATCAATATAATCATGATAAAACTGGTGCAATCGGACAAACGGAAACTAACTTGTGGTGAATAGTGTATTTAAAATATGCAGATAGTTATACGCGATACGTGAGAGTAAACATATAGGAAATGACTAGTTGCGACCGAATCGAAGACAGGCAGTCTGCCGATTCCATTGGTTCGACGCTTAAATAACGCTACTTAGCGAAGGCATTCCTCGTCCTTTTCTAGCTCGCGTATCCAGCCACGCTCTATGCGAGTCTTATCCTATTTGGTCTTTTTCCATCGCCCGCGAACATACATTAACGAGAAAACGGTCAGAAATGTTAATGCGTCTTTTTACGATCGGCGGTTTACATGCCGATGAAATTTCTCTCTCTCCCGACAACGCATTACGCCCGATGTTTATTTATTACCGATGCGAAAACACGATTTTAGTGCACGCGCTCGGATAATTAAAACCTATAAAACTGCACATACAATTACGACGCTACTGATTGCCTTTCATTATACGACGAACGGAGAAGAAGGACGATACAAGAGGAAATTGCTTTTTGTCGACGATTTCATGCTACCGTTAAAAGATCAATCCTGCTTAATGAGCATGTAGCATCAATGTTTACAGTTTTAAAATTTCTCCGGCTTAAAAATTGATACGAAATTAAGAGCATTATTCACCCAATCAATTTGCAAGGAGCAGAAAAAGATTTTTTAAAGACAACCGTTGTATTTCACAGTGTGTTTAATTTAAAAGTACATCGCACCTTCATAGGGAAATTGACTTAATCCTTTTTGTTATAGGAGCTTTATGTAATAATTATTTAAGAATAAAGATAGATGATTTTCGAGAAGTATTAATTCCAATTTCACTATTTTAAGAGAAAAGTTTTTGAAAATTTTTAAGATACAAATTTTAATCACGTGCTTTTAAACGCACCAGCGATTGGTGTGGCGTAGCACATATTTTACTAACCTGAGATTTGCAAAATGAATATACGCTTTTGTTCTGCGTTGAACTGTCATGTGAATGTCAATTTATTTTTTGTAGCAAAGTATTGAAATATTTATTGAGTTATAATGTAGACATTTGTAAATTATGAATGGAACAACACATCTGGTAAATGGCCGCCACGACTTTGCTGGCACATTGCTGGCACTCTTTTGGCGAAATTTTCAATAACGGTGTTGCATACATGTGGCGGTATTTCGTCGATACAGCGTATAATTTCGGCCTTCAATGCTTCGGTGGTCGCGGGTTTGCCGGCATAAACCTGTGACTTCAGATAACCCCACAGCCAAAAGTCCAAAGGTGTTAAATCACAAGAGCGTGGCAGCCAATTCTGGTCACCAAACCGGGAGATGACACGACCAGGAGAAGTCTCGTGTAAGACCGCCAATGTTTCACGGGCGGTATGTCAAGTGGCACCGTCCTGCTGAAACCACATGTCGAGAGCAATATCGTGCAATTGAGACACAAAAAACTGTGTTAACATAGCACGATAACGTTCGCCATTCACCATTACTGCATTACCTGCCTCGTTTTCGAAGATAAACGGTCCAATGATTCCTCCGGCCCACAATGCACACCAAACAGTGACACGATTTGGATGCATTGCTTTTTCATGAATCATTCGTGGATTTTCTGAGCCCCAAACGTGGTAGTTTTGCCTATTTACGAAGCCATCGAGGTGAAAATGGGCCTCATCACTGAAGATGATTTTAGCTGCAAAATCGGCATTCACTTCTTGTTGTTCAAGGATCCAATTTGTGAACTCTCTTCGCTATAAGTGGTCTGTAGCCAGGAGTTGCTGAGTCAATTGGACCTCTTTAGTGAGAATACGCTGAAGGGTGGCTGTTGTAATGTCCAATTGTTGTGCACGACGACGAATCGACGTCCCTGGACTCTCGGCCACACTCTCGCGAACTGCCGTGATGTTTTGTTCTAAACGACCTCTACGAGCTCGTGTCGTATGTTTTACATCACTAACCGAACCAGTACTTTCGAATTTTGCGATTATTCTGTTCACAGTAGATGACTTAGAAACATTATTTCGACCCAAAATTGGCCGAGTTTTACGAATTATGGCAATCAAACTTTCACCATTTTGATAATAATGTTTAACAATCAGGACGCGTTGTTCTGTCGTGTAATGCTCCATGTTTACTAACTCCCATCTGTTTCCTATCGACTTGGCATGTCATAATCATGTGACATCACCACAGCCAAGCTGGCGCGCAATTCAAATCTTGCGCTCTTATTGAAACACCCTTTATAATCATTAACAGATCATATTAGAATTTTGCCGAATCCAGAGGTGTTCCAACCTTTGGTAGGGATTTTTAACGTGCCAAACACGGAGCTTACGGTTTTACTCCCTTATCCGAGAAGAAGACCCAGCCGGGATATGAGCCCGCGCCGTTCGAATCGAAAGGCAAGTATACTAACCAGTTGACTTCCGAGACGGTCCATTGTTATATTATCAAGTTTTTAAGTCATAGATATAAAACGTTATACTGCACGTTAAATTAGTTTTTAATGAAAAAAAATAACCATACAAATACATAAATGACTCTTTGCTTCTACCAACGTCAAATGAAGTTTCTGATTATTTCGGCCGGATGAGATCACAAGGAGACTGACCAAAAGTTTCACACTTACATTTGAAATGTCAGAATTGTTTTTCAATCTTTGTGATGAAAGTAGAAAGTTAATATCAGTTTATCGTACATCCAAACCCTTAATTGTTGTCCAGTTGTCTAAATTCTCTTTTATTGTAAATTGTCTGTCAAAAGTTATTGAGGGGGGGAGGAGGGACAACTGTAGATAATGTATTCGCGGAAAAGTGTTACCAAATGTTTAGTTTTGTTTCTAACGACCAATTTTTCTCTCTTGATGTCTCAGATGAAGCCTTTTGGCATTTAGGTCGTGCCTTTAAGAACCTAATCAACCTGTTGTTTCTTATTCAGTCTGTTATTACTGTTAGTTAACAACAGTTGCCAATGTTGAAAAAATTTTCTCAAATTTATTAATAAGTATTAAATTTAAGGAATTGCAGAAACCAGTAACGAATTTAAAGAAATTTTACGGCTTGAGGGTATAATGTATTATTTATGACAAAGCTACATTAAAATTACCAAAGAAATCAGTTAGAGGCAGCTGCACTTTAGAAATTTGTTTTCAAAGTGTCCATAACTTTGTTCGATCAATCGTGGACATTCTGACTGGTTTGCGACTCTTCTTTGAGGAAACGTATTGCAATAAAATGCATTCAGTTTCTAGCTATTAACTATGGATAGCTGTATTTATTTGAAAATTGAATTAAAATTTTTAGTGAGTCGGGAGGAACAGACCAAACTCCAAAAGTAATTTGTACACGTAAAAATAATGTAAAAAAACTCATTTCCGGTTATACCGGAAATAGCTGTCAACTTTGTTATTTTAAATGAAATGCCCTACATATTATTACATTTTTGACTTCCTAATTCAATTTTAAAGTTCGTTTGATGGAACAACTACGTTTGGCAAAATTTTGGCAGATGGCCGAGTGCATGTGAACTTCCATAACTGCGAAAGTGTTTAACTTGGAAAATTGAAATTTTGTAGAACTATTGACCATACAGGGTAATATTATAACCCGAATAAATTTTTCGAAAACATTATACACCGTGTCCGACAATTACGATTAAAATTTCAAATGGAAAAAGTGTCAAAACTTAATTTTTAGATACAACTACTTATTTTTATCTATCTTATCAAATTGCTCTTACAGGAAATACAAAAAAAATATCATATTCCTTACGCTTATAAAATTGATACTTTTCAAAATATTTAGTAAAATGCGTATTGTAGCACAATTTCCTTATAAAAATTCTTTAATATCGGCTGCAGTATTTCTAATACGTCGAATTAGTGCATCCCGCGTGTCGATTTTTACCTTGTAAATGTCATTTTTGAACCAGCTCCATAAACAATACTTCAGTGGTGTGGGGTCTGAACGTCTTGAAGGCCAACTAATAAGACCACAGCGACTAAAGCCCTGGAACGTACCCGACCTTTTGTTTTACATGTGTAGCCAATGCAAGGATATTTTTATTTTATTTAAGACGTATTAACTCGAAAACAAACGAAAATTTCGACTATTTACAAGAACGTTAGTTAAAATTTTTTAATTAGTCTGTAACTTGAAAACAAATGGAGATCGGATAAGAATATACATTATTTTCAAGTGTACAATACACTCCTGGAGTTTGGTGCGTTTTTTCCGACTCACCTTGTATAGAATTATTTATTAATTTATTAAGACCCAAGTTTATTGTTATTTAGTCTTGTAGATATCCTCCATTTTCCGAAAATAATACTACAAAATTTATTTAATTCTACCAGATCCCCAATCCACAGTATCCATACTCCGTATAAGTTGTCTAGTTAAAAGAAAATGAGTAAATGTGTGACATTTAGTTAAAGAAAGAAGTATAACAGATTGGCAAAAATTGGGCTTGACATTGCAAGCTACAATTATGTATTAAATTTAACAATTCGAGTTTGATTACGCTAAGTATGTTGTGAGGCAAGTGGCTAAGAAGTGCATACGTATTGTCGCTTTGCGTGAAGGGGGAGTTTATTTATAGAATATTGCTCGAGGGTTGTGACGAAATCATATCTTCGTCTTCAGAATATGGAAGGTCTAGTCTAATGGAGAGGGCCGCGACGAGTCTCAAGCAGCAAGAAATAAATTAAATTTCTCACTGCGACACTTTCTGGTTCTTAATTTGCAATAGATTGCCATAAACAAATTTAGATTAATCACTAAACAAAACACGTTCCCACTCATTTCCCAGTGTAGCTTGGCACCATTACATCCTGATAGTATTATGTGTTACAGTTACCTAAGGAAACGCTCCAAATTGTAGTGGCAGTGAAAACTATACAAAGTACGGCCAGTAAATTGTATATTTCATATAAAATTACCAACAAATCTACAGACAAGTGAAAGCATTTTTATTCCTTTTATATACCGTAATGTTAGAACAATATAAGAAGTTAAATAAATTAAATTTGTTTTTAATGCTTGTAACTATGGCGTGTGTTGGTGATTGCATTTCATATGTGTAAAAGTAATTTTACCTTTACACGTGGGTTCGTATAATATGAAAAATTGTTTTCTCTAAATTAAGAGATAATTGTCATGGTCGATAGGTCCAGAAGCGTCACCTAGACACTCTTTCGTCAACAAAAATAATAAATGCTTTGCAAAAATTAAATTGAAAAGAATAAAAACTAACCTCAAGATTTCAGGTTAACCGCGCACTCTCGGATAACGTGTCACGTAAGGAAAATCCCGCTTTCTTTGGAATAATCAAACCTGAATTAAACTTGTACTTGAAGTATAATTCGTACACGTGAATTTTGCTTTGAAGATTAATCACTATTTAGTCAACGATGATTTGAACTAGAGAGACAGATTGCCGTCTAGTCCTTTCCCTCTTTTGTTACCTATAACCTTTGTCGGCCAATTACGATACACGTTTCACAATAGACAATATTTTAGTTTCTTACAATTAACTTGTCAACTAAAATTTCCTTTATTTAACACAGACAAAAATTTTGAGACATCAAACCCTTGTATTTTGAAAATAAGAGCAATTTATACTAAATAATTACATGTCTATTTAATCTGACAGAATATATAGTTGCCCTAACAATATTTTTAGTTGGATTTAAGATAAAATGTCATTGTCACATATTTTACTATATTTATTTATTGTTATTTTAAGTATATATTTTTCTCTATAAAAAAATACCTTGTGACAGATTGTAATAATGCCATGTGAGTTCGCGATCTCCTACCGGATTTGACGATTTATTACCAAGTAATATTTAATTTAGTAAATTATTGTAAAGACCTCAAAGAATTTATTCTTTACATGATTGTAGGAAAAACTTACATTAAAAATGAAGATTTACGACGTGAAGAAATTGGAGTGAAGACAAGTTACTAAGCCGTTCTCCCGGGATTATCATTGGCTGGAGATAACTTTACCTAATAAAACGCCAGGGAGAAGGGGAGGCTATATAAGCCGCTGAAGAGTTGAAAATGGATTAGAAACGGTTTCACAACTCTCACATATTAGGTTGTCGGATCGCACTTGGGTAATCGTCACTCTACATGCCGCAAATGACTTTGACCTTCGACGTTGTATTTTTATTAACATATTAATACATATTTCGTTATCTAGAGTCTGTTTATTTTCTTATTTTCTTCTTTTAGTCATATATGCTTGCCTAGTATTGACTAATTTACTATTAATAACTGTTTAGTTTAATAAAAGACTAATTATAAATAGACATAGAAGTTAAGAGAAGTTATAATTTCATATTTTTGCACCACATTTTTGAATTGAAAGGTCTGTTCTTCTTTTAGTATAATGGTTGTTAAGTATTTCGCTCATCCTACAAGATATTTCAGAAAGTTTGTTTTTGTTGACATCAATCTTGTCATTTAAAATGTTGATCTGCCAGTATTTATTTCAATATAAGAAAAAGAACATCGTATAAAAAGCATAAAAGAATATTTTGGCATTAGGTTTCCCAGAATATAACTTCAAAATCATTTACATTGAAATCGAATTACCTCTACCAAAATTCCAAACCTCAATACGATCGAATAACAGCGATAAATCAGAGACCATGAAAAGGTGTACTTGACGATGATATTCATTACGCCGATTAGGAGTTCAACCGGAAGCAATAAAGCTAAATTAACTGACCTAACTTGAACCGCTGTTAGCGGTGGAAATAAACACGTAATCATTACACGTCGGACAATCATACACCTATTACTCATTCGGGCAGTTCAAGGGCTGCTATAATAATGCGAATTGATATTGATTAATGATGTTTTGTATCAGGTAATGTCGAAGGAAATTAAATCGCGATTAGGTATTCAAACCTCAATCCTAATATATCGGCGATGAGCTAAGAATATGACGTCAATCGTTTTCTAACGATTTTCCAGATTATCCTCGATTAAACATTGAAATTTTAATATGATTATAATGTAAAGGCCCAAATGTATTTCAACTGCTAAAGTAATTAAATGGTAAAGGTATGGGAATAGTTAATAATATTACTTTTCCGCATTGTCTCACAGTACAGTGATCGCCATGGTAAAATTCACAAATTGGCGTTTGAATTGATAGACCACCCACCATATTCATCAGCTCTAGCCACTGGCGATCTTTTCCTGTTTCCTAGATTCAAAGTTTCGCTCGAAAGACAGAGATTTCCATTGAATGAGCAATAATTGAATGAGTTATATATTATAGCTCATTCAATTTTTAATCTTTAGAACAGCTTTTGCCTACTGATGGTGGTAACGTCAAAAACCACTACGGCAGATGTCATGCGAATTGATGAATGTACCATCTGAGAATATAAAAGAATAACTTTCGTGTAGTGGTAATGTTTTGTTAATTGATAATAAGAAAAACCTTTAACAGTAAGATTGACAATAATTAACAAAATGAACTACAACAATTTCGTTTTCTTAATCCACTTCGAAAAAATTGACCCATGGAAAAATACTTGAAGCTTTATGACGTCTACAGTTAATATAAATATGCATTTTCAATAGAACTATTATTTTTCCAAACATGCACAAACGTATTGCATATTGAAATGGATTTTTGTATTCTATTAACTTCTTTCTAGAATGACTACGTGCCGTTTATTATAAATTAGGAACGTGATATTCAACATGAGTTTTAATGAATTCGATCAACGTTGAGTCAAATGTTTTTCTTCTCCTATAAACATTTCATGTGCGGTATCGCTACAAAACTGATTACTTTAGGCACGACAAATCCCAAAAAGGCCCTATTTACACGGCTCTAAAAGATTTTCTTCTTGAGCAAGCAAACATACGTAAATCAAAAAGATTAAATTAAATTTATGTAAAATGTCTGTTGTGTGCAAGAATTGGAAATCAAAACAAAAAAGTCAACCATCGACATATAGACTGAATCTATAAAAAGTTATAAATTTGTTGTATTAGTTTGAAAGGAATGCATTCGTAAACTTTGGAATAAATACACTATTTGTTAAAAATTACGATTTTAGTTTCAACTTAGATGGCGATGTAATCGGTGAAAATAGGGTAGCTTTTTTTTTTTTTTATAGAAACCCGTATTTATTTATTATATTGTAGTGATATTTTTGAGTAAATAATAATTAAATTGTTATTAAATAAATTAAATGAATTAAATTAATCTAAATAATTTCAGCGTTTACTTTTTAGTACATCGTGGGGAATCTCACTTATTGACTTTTTGCAAATTAGCAAATTGAATAGAAAAATGAAACGATTTAATAATTTTAAAGAGAGACAGTGATTTGTTATTAGTAACTTTGATATAAAATTTAAAATTAAAATTATAAAACAAGATAGATTATATTTCTTTCGAACAATAGTAGATGTACAAAGTCCTATCACAAACCCTAATCGATAGCTAATTAATAGAGTTTGTTAAAAAGGTGGAACCGGATGGCAGTAGCGTAACGGTAGCGGCGTGGGTAGGGGTAATTTTCAACTCGTAGTCGATCTCGACAGTACCCCGAGAGAGTTCAAAGCGACGGTACGTTGCACGCTGCACGCCAAATAAGTACGCGGGGATGGGACGCCCATAGGGTGTAACGTTCCTTTCGAATGTGAATAAATATCTCAGGCATTTCCCTGGATTAGAATATTTCCGCATATTTATTGCACAATATGCAATAGCGGATTGTTAAGCCGCGATAGGTTAGAATGTAGAAAACATTATAAAAGTAAACGTCATGTATTCAATTTAAGAAACAGTATTCCATACTGGCAATTTTTATATGATTTTATTTTTATGTTAAGTGTATGCAACATCCCACAACATCTAGTATCTAATGAACACTTTCGTCTTTTTTGGGTTAAGTACGTTCCCTCATGGAAGCTGCCAACACCTATGCAATTACGATACAATTTGCCACGTGTGCAAGGTACAGTAAAGGAATATATAAAAGACGAGTTGAGAAATAAGAAAATCTGCCTATGTGTGGATGAAACAACTGATGCTCAGAAACACAGCGTCATTCATGTTGTAGCGCGTCCTTTAAAACGTGATGGTCCACCAACTTCATTGTTGTTATCCAGTAAAAGGATTCAGAAAACTAATGCAGAAACCGTTGTCAAGATAATAAATGATTCGTTGCGAGAATTTTGTATCACAGGAACCCAAGTCACAATGTTACTGACGGAGCCGCAACAATGCTGAAAGTTGATAGGATGTTGAAAATATGCTTTCCGACTCTTCTTCACATAACATGCCTCATACACGCATGTCACCTCGTAGCAGAAACCATTCGAAAGAAGTATCCGATGGTGGATAAGTTAATAGCATCTACCAAAAAAGTGTTCATCAAATCTCCCAAACACATCCGAGTATTCAAACAATTGTGTCCGAAATTACCACCACCACCTCAGCCTGTAACAACGCGATGGGGAACATGGCTCCAGGCAGTATCTTACTATCAGAAATATTTTTCACAAGTGAAAAATGTCATCTTGAAACTTGATTCAAATGATTCTGCAGCAGTTATAGAGATAGTCGTCAACTTTTTTCCAATTCGGACGTTCAACAACAAATAGATGAAATTTCCATGAACTATTCTGAAGTTGCACAAGCTATTCAGCAATTAGAAAACAGTCACTTATCTGCACGAGACGCATTAAATTGCATAAACAATTTACAAGCCGCTCTAGAAAACTTGACGAACACTATAGGAGTCGATATAGCTCAAAAATTTGGTGCAATTTTAACGAAAAATCCCGATTTACAAAAGGTTCGGTCTATAACTGAAAATCAAGAGTGCCCAGATGAGGAAAAGGAATATCTGACATTTGCAAATCTTACTTCACTGGATGTCGAACGATCATTTTCGAAGTATACGACAACGTATTCACAACACCGTCGACGGCTAAATGAATCGACAATGGAAGCGTTGCTGATGTTCTACGCAGCTTACCAGTGCGGTTGCCAATTGCCACAGTGAAGACTGAACCCAGTTCAGTCTTGCTGCTGATGATGATAGCTTGGCTATCGAAACGTGCGTCCAGTACGAATTAAGTGTTGTGGTAAGGGTTTTAATGAACTGTTTCAGCACACTTCGTACAATTAAGAGTATTGATAACTCCATAATTTGTTGTATATAATTGCTTAGTTTTTGCTAAAGATTTGTAGTTCACGTTGAAATACAATCGGACATTCCATATCATAGACTGTCCTAGACGCAACATTCTGCTACACATATATCAGGTAATAAACATGTACAATAATTTACAAGTAAGAGACTACAAAATTACAACTAAATAAATTCAATAAATAGAAAACTTATTTCTAGTATGCTGTAATTGATATTTACTTTTGACAGTAAGATTTCCTTTCGTTGACTTTCCTGGTAAAAGTTATATTATTATTGTTAATATTAATATCACCCTTGGATCAAAGTATTGTTACATTTTCAAAATCAGCTGTTTATGCAGAATTAAACAAATGAAAATATGTCCCAGGAATTGATATTTACCGAAAATATACTTGGTAGGTTCCGAAAATTATTTATTCCATTATTTAGGAATATACCTTCAACTTATTTTCTTTCCTAACTAGTTTTAACCTAACCTAATAAGCTTTTTCATATTTATTAAGTTTCTTTTTTTACTTTTTATGCGAATACGCAACATCTATTATTTCCGGAATATTTTCTACGAAGTATCAAAGCAACATTGACAGTAACAAAGGCAACATTTATAGAAAGTAAAAGTTAACAACCGGAATCACGTTGTATTACTCATTGCCTGTAATTCAAGGGCTACCACTTTACGTGTGCAGTTTTCTCTGTAGCGAACGATTAGTATTCATGCGGAAAAATAATCGCGATATTCTAAGACCGCTCAAGCACCGTTTAATCAATTGGAATCATCGATCGCGATTAGTATGTTACTCACCTTGCCGTACCGGCCCATGGTCTCAATTTTTTCGGCCCGTGCTCGAATACCGCTCCGGCGGTTTCCGAGAATCCCAGCACCGGCTGTTTCGACCGTCGACATATTTCGTGAGATGCCGACACCTGAAATTCAGAAACAAGTCATGAATATTTCATTTGTATATCGAATACCTACGTCACTAGATTCTGTTTACACATATATTATTTTTGTTTTTTTGTGATGAATAAGTGGAATCACTGTTAAATACGTATCGAAGCAGTTTTTTCCGATAAAAATTTAAGCATTTTTTACTTGTATATTAATCCATTGTTCATAATGAATTTAAATGAATCATACAATTTGGAAACATATTAAAATTATACAGTGCATTTCAAATAACACTGGCCATAGGTATTTACATAATAAAATCGTTATGTGATGTTAATGGTTTTCCTATGGTGAGTGCTTGATTTATTTTTTGTCCAAACCTGGTTGAAACGATTTTTACAAGGTTTTGGGACATTTTATGCATTGGAACAAAAAATATAGTTGAAAATAAAGAAAAAAAAACGAGGAAACCCATATTTTCCTATAGAAATCCATACTCAAACTCCTCAGAAGGTCAAGGGGGCCGGCATTCTAGATAATCACATTGTTGGTTCGTTTTTTATTGACGGTTAAGTGAATGCCCAAAAGTATTTGGAATTGCTGAAAGACACAATTCTTCCAGCTATTGGCAATATTCCCGCAAACGGGAAGATTTATCAGCGCGATAGGGCACTACCACATAGCACCAGAGAAAGTACAGAATTTTTGAGTAATGAATGGATGGATAGGTCTTCATGGGCCGGTGAAGTGGCCGACAAGAAGCCCTAAGCCCGTTAGAGTTTTCTGTTTGGGGTTACATTGCAACGAAGGTATTTGACAATATTCTACATAGACCCTCTAACACCAACGAATTAACGCAGAGAACAGTGGAAGCTTTTAGAGAAGTAACGGCAAGAAATTTTCAGAATGTGAAACGTCGCTTTCAAGAATTTGTTGCTTTTTTGTACTAAGAGTGTACTTTTTGTTGTTTTAGTTTAGGTAGGTAATTAATTGTTGATAAAATGTTGTTCATAGTTGTTTGTGCCCTTTATATGTTAAAAGTGTATTTTTTTATTTAAATAAATAACAGTCATTTTGAATTACATGTCTGCTTGTAATGAATTGGTTAAATAACACTAGTTGCAGCTTTGATTGATACAACACGGGCTGAGATTTCCAGCTGTAAAATTGCATCTCATTATCTCTGCTAAAAATTCCTAAAATTGCCTCTAAAGCTGCTACTTATTTTTCTTTAATTTCGACTTTACTATTTTATTTCAAATTGTCTCAAAACCTAATGAAAATCGTCCCAACTACGTGTGGACAAAGAATAAAACAAACACTCCCCGTAGGAAAACCATTAACATCACATAAAAGTTTTACTATGTAACATAAATACCTATGACCAGTGTTATTTGAAATGCACTCTATATGTAAGATGATTATCATTTCCAATTAACAAAAAAGCTTTGGTAACACAAAGTTTAAGGGAATATGTTTGCAAATATTGTGGCAATTAGAGAATGGTACGCCAATCTTTGGAAATTATAAAGAATCCGAACAATATCAACCACGAGGATGGATATGAGGTCAACTCTTCGAGAACACCGATGAAGCTACTATTCCATCACGAAAACAGACCATCAGACCGGAATGCATACGAATCAATAGAATAGAACGAAAGGTATATACGAGGAAAATAACTTTCCGTAGCCAATTCATAATACATGACAAATTGGACATCATGGCATATTCCAAAAATGTTTTTGTTTGAATCTAATTAGTAAAAGCTTTATATGCTTTTTTGATTTCTACATGAGCGTCACTGTCTACGAAAACTAAAAGAACAAGATAGGACAGATAGATATAGACGTCATAATGTGATATCCGATTATGGTATGGTAACAAGCCATGCGGTAATATTAATCTGTCTACAAATGTAACAGCACCACATAGAAATTTATAAAAAAAAAATACAAGAGGGTGGCATTTTCTATTCCTCCTTTCTGTTTCCTATTGTCGAAGAGTTACAGCAAAATTTTTGAATATAGTTGAAGACGTCCAGAAAATAACAATGGCTTCCGAATAACAATAATATTTAATTTTTTCGATTTATGGAAGCTTCCTTATACACGTTGGTCCAGATACGAACGAGGGTTGCTTTTGTGAATGGCAACAGCACATTCGAGTCTCACTGAGAGATCCCATCCAGTCGCAGTATATCATAAAGCGAACAGCGGTACGCACGCATATTATAAACATGCATGTCCGCTCAATCACGTAATATTATAATTCAACGCCTTCTGACAAAATGTACTAATACAGAATTACTGCAAAATTTTTCTGTATTCTCAGATTATGTTAGAAAGTATAGTTTCTTATATTCATGTTGTTACTACTATGCGATGTAAGAGAACGAAAAAGTAATTTTAAGTAGGAAAATAAACAACGATTCTTATAAAATTAAACTAAAGAAAAATAAATTCTAACAATGTTACTATATTAAGGGAAAAAATCTCCTGGCAATTTTGAACTTTTTTGAACTTTTGCGTTTCAAAATTCGTTTCACAGTACTTTTACTAACACCGATTTCGTCTGCAATTTGTCGGCTAGAGCAAGGTTCGTCCATTTCAACCAACGAACAAACCCTTACTTCTCTCTCCTCCTGCTCGGGAGGCATTAGAGGGATTTGACGCTGTTCGTTTATTTGTTAGCATTTACGGCAATTCCCGATCATGCGGCCAAATTTCCTAAACGCTTTGACGATCCTTTCAATCGTCGAATGCGAAGGAATAGGATCCACGAACTCTACGGCAAATAAATCGGCCGTGCTTTGGTAGGAATTTCCGGCAAGATACCATGTAATAATTTGCACCTTCTCTGCGGTTGTATAAACTAACGAAATCCACGATCACTTGTTAGAACCTTGCGAGCGCATACATAGACAAAGAGTGTGTAAGATAGGCCTCTCAGAGCTACGGTAGTTGCGCGCGGCGAGACTGGCCGGCGGAGATAAATGCAAGTATGCCAGATCGCGAGCTACATACAATATATCTCGCACCCCGGTGAGACTAGGGCCAACGTGTATGTTTACAAATGGAATTAATATGAATTTAATTTCGATCAATATTATTGGTTACTTAATTAGAAATATGAGTTCCGCTCTATCAACTTATGAAGAACTTAATCAGCAGTTTCAAATTTTCATGAATACGCTGACACATTACTACAATACTGATTTCCCAAAAAAGAAAATAGAGTTATTTGCTGACCGGCAAAAGAGTCGCGATTGGGTCTCTAATGAGATTTGACAATCGAGTGCTAATCTCAAGGATCTATTTGTACTAGAGAAATGGTATCCACAACTAAGAGATATTTATCAACAAAACAAAAAAATACACAGAACGTTAGTAAATCGGACTAAAATAAATTATAATAATTATATAATGCAAAATTTCAATAATAAAATGAAAGCTATGTGGAAACTATTAAAAAACATTCCTGGCGCACAAAATATATCGTCCAATATTAATATCATAAACGAAGACAAACCCTGAAGAAATAGCAAATTTGTTCAACTCCCATTTTCAAAACGCTGATGTTAACATCGTACAGTCCATGAACGCCAGCGTACATTTTCCTCCAGTGGTTGCGAATAGTTACACACTATTTCTTTCTCCGGTTAACAAGCAAGAACTGTCAAAAGTATTTAAATTACTAAAAGGTAAACATACCTCCGGCCCTGATGACATCTCGGCGATTATTTTAAAAGATTTTGAATTTTATCTTCTCGAGCCTTTGGTGCATCTCATTAACGTTTCGTGCTGCACAGGCATTTTTCCTGAACCTTTAAAAATTTCTGTAGTTGCACCAATTTTTTAAAAAAGGTGATTCTAAAGTTGTTACCAACTATAGACCGGTTTCATTAATATCAAACATTTCCAAAATATTTGAGTATTGTATGCTGTCGAGATTAAACTTACAAATTTTAATTCAATTATCTGACTTAACTATTAATCTCCTTTTTACTAAATACTACGACAATAACTAAAATTCAGAACCTAGTATATTTCATATAGACAGAAGAATTTGGTCCCCACCATGTTCATCAATGAACACATGATGCTGAAGACCTGTTTTATTTTCAAAAAAAAGCTACGTATATGCTTTAAAGATACTTAAAGAAAGTAGTCAAGACGTGCATATTTTAAAAAGATTTATATATGTAGCACATACAATAATTGAGGATTAAACAGATTACGGATTTAAATGATACCAAGAACATCAGGACATTAACAGTGTACATAAGTTAAATGTTAATCTTCCCATTTATTTCACGCTCCAAAAACAATTGTCTAAATTTACAACCCTGCCCATTAACTCCAATTAGAATATATAAGGAATTTACTTAAATATTACGAAACATATAATCGTCATTGATACAAAAACATTAAAGTTAAAATGCGGTGAAAGTGATTCAAATTCCTCTATTTGACATCGCTATCTCGGATAATAAAAACTCGATACACGTATTTTATCAAGCGAAGTGTAAAAGTCTAAAAGTTTCCGTTTAAGGTAAAAAGTAAGCTTTTCTTGAAACGCTGCGGATGAGAGTAGGGTAAATCGACCGTCTTGGCCGCAAATTAGCGATTAAAATTTAACCAGTCAATTATCAGACGTTTACTAACAAGTTTGCAAATAAACTTGTAGATACTTTTCTCTTTGTTTGTATTGCTACATATTAGAATCTTGTTTGTATGCAAAAGAAAGTCAATCGTATTCTTTAAAATTCAATGATTTCTTTATCAATTCGATATATTTTGAAAACTTAGTAGAAAGACGAAACGATTGTTGTTGATTAAAAAGATATTAATCAAAATTAATCAACTAACGCTGGTGGACTAGCATGTTAGTAGCGTAGTGTAAACAGTTGCTTTTTGTGTACCTGTCAAATAATTACAAACAGCGCCAACTAAATGCGATACTCTTAAATTTGTAAATGTACGCGTATTTTTTTATCCAACACCTTTAAATGACGAATGCAACCAATGATACGAGGGTGGGTTAATATGTCCGTGCCTTTTTGAATTTCCCGCGTTGCAAATTGAAAAGCAACACTGCTCCCGTTAATACATTACTGCCAAAGTTTGAGAAAGCTGCGTCATTTAGTTAAAGTTTGACAGTCATTGAAAGCTGACAGTGTCGTGTGTTTTGGCGAAAATGGAATAGCCACCATGGGTTAATTAATTAATTGAAACCTATGGCGGTGTAAGCCAGTAGTTGGGGCTACTGTCGCGTCAGAATTTGTAGCAATACGATTTGTTCAGTTCTGTAGAGGCGTTTGCAGTAATTTACTCGACAAAAATGTACAAATGAGGATATCTACTTAGATTTCCTCATGCGTACATGTAAACAAGGTAAGTGTAATTAATAATGTGGATATAAATAATATGCATTTCAAGAATTCTAAGTAAATAAATGCTTTTTTCTAAGAAAATGAAATTGATAAAACAAATATTGATTTATGAACAATACCAAAACGCTTTTTTGAATCAAGAAAACTATTTAGAAAATATTTCTTTTGATTGAAAACAGTAATTATTCACAATAGAAGAATAATTAAAACGATAATTTTCTTGAATTGAGGCGGATACAAGTATACGTTTCTCTGCGTGTAATAACATGGAATATAAACATGGCATTAAAAATTTATAACTTCTGAATCAGAAATGTATAATTTCTGAATGAGAAAGAAAAATTGTTCCATACTGTAGTAAATCCTCAGTAAGGATTTTTTGGCGCAACCAATAGTGACTACAAGGACTCAGAGCATTCGAATTCGGAACAATACTCGCCATTATTAACTTAGAATATTAATATCTAATTAGTTAACAATTTGGTAATGTAAATTTAGCAGTAAAAAGATCACATATAAACAATTGTTTCTACAACTAACATACTTGTGGGTCCTTGATATTATGCATACCAGATGCAATAGGTACTTTCCAACGAATGCTGCGTTAAAAAGTAAACATCGCAGCTCGAATACGGGTCAGTTCTAAACTCTAAACGTCGATTTAAAATTTATGTACTTTCTAAGTCTACAAAAAATGCGTATCTATCAGCTAATAGTGCGCGTACCGCAGTAGCCATATCCTGTCTCTAATAACAAACTAGGAGAAGTAGACGAGTGGAAAATTTCAGAATTTTTCCGCATAAGAACTTTTACACATAAATAAATAGGTGCATATATACGCATAAACAACAACTTCCACACATATACACGCTCGTATATGTATATAAGTGTAAGTAGCATGTCGCTATTACGTATCACATGGGTTATTGAACCGTCATGAAAAAGTGCAATTACTACTGTCAAGCACGCCGTACTCTTACATAATTTCACAGGCAATTATAAAGAAATAATTACAATATACGGGAGTAAAATTTCTAAGTAATTTAGTTGCCGGCGCAACAAAAGAAATGCGACTTTATTTTCTTGTTTAAATACTATACAGGCGTGACACTTACATAGCTGACTTTGACTCACATAACTTGATACTTAAAATTCCTTATCTGTCGCTGAAATGAGTTTATATGTAAGTACATTCATTATGGATTGGGGACCCCGATTTCGGCATCAGAACACTTATATAATTTTTGTTTTTTTAAATAAATTGCGTAACTTTAATACATTGTGACCGCTTTTAAAATACTCGACCTTCATTTGTTGTAATTCATATGTCAATTTATGTTTATATAATCTCGTCAAAGTAATACAAATATCTGTATAAGTAGAAGATCTACACAGAATACTATATTAAAATTACATCAACAAGGTACTTACATAAATCCAAGATACGGGATTTAGAGACCAAACTTATTCAGATTGGATCTGGAGACTATATTGTAAAAGCTCTTTCTGATTTAAAATAATGGTTTAAAACTGCTATGGTTTAACAATTGTGATATGATATAATCTCCAGTAAAAATGCTACTTTTCAAGATATTGGCACAGTCGACATATTGGTCGTTTGTCGGGAAGTCGAAGAACGTAAGTCTACGAGAAGACCTATTTGGTGGGGAGCTCCTCAGGGCTCTTTTTTCGCCCCAATCTGTTTACCCATGTGCAATCTATTTACCTATGACGTCCCTAAACCAGCAGGCACCGAATTGGCAATCTACGCTGATAAAACTGCCGTCTTCCTCGGAGATTAATTCTCAACCTGTTTGAAACTTATCCATATTTGTATGAATATATAGGGGCAAGGTTTGTATCTAATGGGTGTTTTAAAGCGCGATAAAACTTAAAATTATAAAAAAATAAGCATTTATTCATGGCATTAACATCTGAAAATTATTTCGGGCATATGGCCACCACGGCTCTTCTGGACGTCCAATTTTGGGTCACTTTTACAAGTACTGCTGGCCGTATGTCACGAATAACATGAACAATGTTGGCTTCCAAGGTGTCTATTGTTGCTGGTTTATTGACATAAGCCAGTGACTTCACGTAGCCCCACAGGAAATAATCGAAAGGTGTCAAATCTCAAAACCTTGGAGACCAATTCACAGGTCCATTCCTCAAAATTAACTTATTGTCAAACTTTAATTTCAATAAGTCGGTGGTTGCCGTCGCCGTATGGCACGTAACGCCATCCTGTTGGAACCACATCTCGTCCGGATCAATGTCCTCCATATTTTCAAATAAAAAATCATTAATCATGGTGCGGTAACGATCTCCATTGACGGTCCGGGGGTCCGGCCTCTTTTTTGAAAAAATAAGGGCCAATAATGCCACCGGCGTGTAAACCGCGCCAAACAGTGCATTTTTCTGGATCTAATGGAGTTTTTAGGGTCTCTTTGGGATTGATCCCACTCCATAAGCGGCAATTTTGTTTATTCACAAACCCGTTAAGCCAAAAATGAGCCTCATCGCTGATTTTGCGATAAGTTTCCAACTGCTCTTGAGCCCGATCGCCGAAAGAACAACGTAGATGATGGTCTCGTGGCTTTAATTCCCATATCAGCTGGATCTTATATGGATGTAGGCAAAGATCTTTGCTCAAAATTTTCCACGTAGTGGAAGGACAGAGCCTCAATAACTGTGATCGACGACGAATGGATAAATTAGAATATTTTTCCATACTTTCGTTTACAGCAACGATATTCTCTTCAGTACGTACATACCTTCGACGAGGGTGTGGTATGAAATCTATTCAGAGTTCGGTGAAAGGTTTGCTCAGAATGACAGTTATGTAGGCCATAAAAATCACGAAGTTGTCTACAAATTGCATAAATCGATGACTGATCTTCAAAATAAATTAGGGTAATTTGATAGTTAACCTTTTCGTTCTTTCTGAGCAAAAAGAAATCCTGTACAATATGTTGTAGACTGTAGGGATTCTCCGAGCAATAAAATGCTCTCTGCATTAACCCCGTAAATCTAAATTATTTATAATGCGAATTGCCTTTTTTGTAATAATAAAATTGTTTCCAAATTAGTTTCATCGCCCCAGTACAAAAGGCTACAGAAAATTAATTTCTTCGTTCAATCTGATCTTGATAATGATTGATTTATTTTACATGTATAAGAACAAACACAGCAGGATCGTCTGTAAATCATCCAAGAAACTATTTCTTTTTGAACAACTTTCAACATTTGTATAACCAATAATTCCTGATTTTTCTTAGTATTATAGTAACAAATTTTCTCACAAATACACAATTATATTCATCCCAATAAGAACAACAGCCTTACGATTCCATTGTAATAGATACTGGGTCTGTTTGCAATATTGTTGCCGATAGGTACATATGTAATGTAGCTTTGTTGCATAAATAAGTTCACTAAGTTTACTGTTAGATACGATGTTAAAAAATATATGCACATAGAAGTTTAGAAAACTTGTGGAAGAATGTTGTTCAATTTCTTATTTTAATCAAATAACTGAATCGTTTTAAAATTTCAAAGAAAATTCTACTATATCTCTGATTCATCTAATGCCTCTAATTGATTTTATTGACCCCAAAAATTGATTGAGAAACTAGCTACGGGGTGTGGTCCACCTATTCTTAGCCTCAGGTATCTAGTAAGAAAGTAATCAGAAACAAATGAGAAACATTTGAGAGATTTGTCTTTAGTTAACAATCAAACAATAATTTACGAATTAAGTGAGGCAATAAGAAGTTGAGCGGTGCATGGTGAATTTTCAAAATGTCCAAAATTGAACACGTGCAGTGATAAAATGTCTTACCTTGGAAGGAAAGACACTGTCTGAAATCAAAAAGCAAATGGACACGGTTTATGCGCCATCGTATTTAAACGTTGGTCAAAATTGTTTCATTGGAGCAGAGAATCTCTTGAAGATAATCCACGCGAAGGACAGCCCGTTACTGTAGTGACATCAGAAAACACCAAATTGGTCGAAGAAGTCGTATTGAATGATCGAATAGGGAAACAAACAGGAGATTCAAAAACCAGCATTAGGGTATGACAAAAAATTAACGCAAGATGGGCCTCAAAATTGCTCAGCGCGATTAAGAAGGAACAACGTGTCGAATGTAGCTGAAAGTTTCTTCAGTTGTATGAAGCCGACAACCACTAACCAAATAGTGACCGCGGGATGAAGCAATGGTTTTATACCACTAACCTTTGTCCAAAAGAGAAACGAAGGAGTGGAATTGAAACGAACCCTTCCCTAGGAAAGTAAAGATGACAAAAAGCACAAAAAAGGTGATGGCTACAATTTTTCGGGATAGCGATGGCATCTTGTTGATCGATTTAAAAGAACGCAACATCCAAGCCATCATCGAGAAACGCCGAAGAAAGCTGGGACGAGGTGTCTGACTCTTGCACGACAATGTTCCTCCCCACATAGATACAATTTCGAAGGTTAATGTGAGGCAGTGCGGATTCAAGGTACTCGATCACCCACCGCAGAACCCCGACCTTGTCCCAAGTGAAATTTCTATTTTCAAAATTAAAATCGGAGCTAAGAGGGAGAAAAAACATTTTTAGAGCATTTTGAGGACTAAAAAGGGTATTGAAATAGGAGATTATATTGAAAAATAATAAAGAGATTTTTCTTCTACACGTCCTCTTTCTATGTTAGGCTTAGAATACATGGATCGCACCTCGTGTTTTTAAAGCAACAACCCGCTGCTGTCTAATATATTTTTCTGAAATGAATTGTTTCATGATTTAAAACTAATTTAAAATCTCTCTTAAACACAAACGCATTTCTTTTACATATTATTGAAATTTTATTTATTATTTCTTATGCATTTGCGAATATTGTTGACTAGTGTTTATTTCTTACAACTTTCTGCGTTAGCAAGTATATTTCACTAATCAAAGAGATTGTCAATCACGTATAAGCACATACGAGAAAAGATTATGAAACAATGAATTTATGTACATAACTTATTAGCAAAAGAAATATTAGTTCTGTCACCACTTCTAGTTGCATATGCAAACCGTTAATCTCAAATTCTTTCGCAATGTTTGCTATCTCCAATTTACATAACTTTTACAATCTCTGCAACAGTAAAAAAAAAGGACAAAGAAGTTATATAAGAAGGATAATATTTTTCCTAGACCTTCAGCAAATTTTGGAAAGTACATATGTTTGTCAAACAAAAAGTAGCAAGTAGTAGTTTTCGTAATAATCTTGAAGAATGTTATTGTCTGTTAATTTTATTGGCACGTAAAGTGATTAATCTTAGCAAAACTCAATTCTAACAGATCAAACTGTCAATAATTCTATATTTAAACCTCATTTGATTCGTTAAGATGGAGAACTAAGCAGATAATCTTCAATATAAGGTTATTTCTAAGTAGTTGGGAATAACAATAGCTGTTCTCAAGGCTCTCCTAAAATTGCAAATATATTCATTGCCAACTCGTCAAATTATCTAAATTCCCCAAACAATAGAAATAACATCAAAATATAATCCACTGTCAACGGCGTAGTAATTATAAATTGCGGTAGTTATGACTACGTATGATTAGTGATATAAAAATTGTTTTAACTACGAATCAAAATTTAATCCAGTAAAGACCACAATGGTTTATGGCCTTTCGATCAATGTATACCGCTTTTTTCTTTACGTACAATCAAAACAGCTGTAGTAACACACTAAAAATCTAATAATCGCTTAGTCTCTAACGACTTTTAATAAGGTAATAAATTTCCCCAAACAATCAAATCAATCCGAACAATGGACTTGGATAAAATGTAGAGTAATGAAACGAGTAGATTAGATTATTATACCTTAAGTATAAGATATCGAAATTATTAGCATTTTTTTTTAATGTCAATGTTACATACCTATGCAACAAGATCGATGGGTTGAGATAAATTACCAAGATTTGGGATTCTCAGCTAATGACTATTAATTTTCGACGACAGTCTGTAGTAATTATTTTTCGATAGCCACCACTTAACCTTCAATGAAAACATAAAATGGAGATGAAATATTTGGAGTGTTGTGTGCCGCAATCTTAACATCTCGTGTTTATAGTTTTAAAACAGCTCGGTGATCCAGTGGTAAAAAGGACTGCTCCTAACTGTGGAAGAGTTCGGCATTGTGCGTTCGAGTCCCATCAAGATTAACATTTTCTTCCAATGTGTATGGTGCAACCTCGAGTAACCATTCGTATGTTGAAACAACAAAGTGGACTTCACGCATTACGTCGCTTTAAAACCCATATACCCCGTCGGGCCATCACCACACGTAAAGAAAATTGAGAGTGTCTCTGGATTTGTTTGCTTAACTCCAAACGAAATCAACGAAATCAACGAAAGAAAAAAAAAATTGGTACAAATCATTTTATTGTTTTTCAAAATATTTGCCATTAAGGTTTATAAACTTTCGAACACGTTCGAACCAATTCTCAAAACATTTTTTCCACTCTGAAGGTGGCATTTCCAAGACATGGTAGTTGTAGGCTTCAGCAGCTTCTTGAGGTGATAAAAATCGCTGTCCACGCATTCTTTGTTTGTCGTTCGGGAACAAAAAGAAGTCGTTAGGTGATAAATCAGTAGGATCGGTAGGATTTAAAATTTATACCCGAATTTTAGAGAAACAAATAAGGAAAAATATAAAAGGAAAACTAGAGAATGAGCAAGCTGCATTTAGTACAAACGGACAACAAATATACATAAGTATTATAAGTATTATAGAAAATATAATTGAAAGAGCTATAGACACTGTGGAAACGACTTTACCTGGTTGATATGGTAGAGAGAAAATCAATTTGGAGATGCTTAGATGAGTTGCAAGTAAATAAATTAATAAATGTAATAAGAAGTACCTACCAGAAAGCGAATGGAAAAGTGCAGATTGGGGGGACAAGATCGGGAACTTTCCAAAAGGACAGATGAGTGAAGCAAGAGGATAGTAATAATAGCCCACAATTATTTATCATACTGATTGATAGAATAATGAAAAACACTAAAAGAAAAAATGAAAAAAACACAATTGGATAGAGAAACCTTGCTCTCATAAAACTGAATGGTCTGATATACGCCGATGACATAATACTGATTGCTGATAGTAAAAGAAAAATACAGTTAATAATAGACATATAGACAAATGAATTAGAACAAGTAAATATGGAAGTAAATACAGAAAAAAGTAAAATAATGATAATAAACGATGCAACATTGACAGAAGAAGAAAGAACAATAACATGTAATCAACAAAAACTGAGGTAGTAACGGTCTACGAGAACTTAGGCAGCGTCATCTCAAATGACGGAAAACTTGATCTGGAAGTGGCAAAAAGAAAACCGAAGACTACAAATATACATATACATTGAATGCATTGAATAAAACAATACTCAGTAAAAATGAAATAGACATAAACATAGAAACTGAGGTATACAATACAATCGCTCTGCAATCAATATTATATGCAGGTGAGATTTGGGTACCCCTGGAAAGACACCACCAACAAATAAATACTATGGAAATGAAATACCTCAGAAGGATAGCCGGGAAAATAAAATACGACAGAATAAGGAATATACAAATAAGACAGATAATAAAGCAAGAACCAATTAGAATCAAACTAGAAAATAGACAATTAAACTGGTTTGGCCACATAACAAGAATGGATCAAGATAGACTGGTGCGAAGGGTGATTGAGGCAGGAAGGATGGGGAGGAGAAAGCGGGGCAGATCAAGAAAGACATGGGTTGAAGGAATAAAAGAAATAAGTGCAGGAGGCGAAAAAACCCTGAGTGAGATAAAAATATGTGCAAGGAACCGAAAAGCATGGATAAGGGAGAGGAGTAATATGCAATTCGATCCGACGCTCTAAAGGGCATAAGGAATACGGAGAAGAAGAGGAAGGTGATAAATCAGGCAAATACGGGCAATGAGACATTAATCCGATGTTTTTCCCCTTCAAATAATCAATTATTTGACCTGCCGTGTGAGAATTAGCATTATCATGATGAAGGATGATGCGACGTTGTCGATTGTTTTTCCTAATTTCATCGATGACTTCTGGCAAACAGATTGTTATATACTATTCAGCAATAACTGTTTTTAGATCCTCTAAAGCAATGCTTGCGACATATCCAGTACAACGAAAGAAACAAGTAATCATTTTCTTGGGAGTGCTTCGTGAACGAACAGCTTTTGTTGGATTCGGTTCATCTAGAAACACCCAAAGTTGATTGTTGCTTAGTTTCCGGCTCGTACAAATACATTCAAATTTCGTCACCTGTTACGGATTCTGAAGTTCTTCTGTCGAATTTTTTGAGCATTTCCAATTAACACGTACTTTTTTGTGCAAATTATACGGAATCCATCAGGAACAAATATTTTGGAGACCTGAATGTTAATGCAAATGAATGTGCTGCAGCCTTCGATATGTCTAAGAATGCTTCTATGGGTCATGTTCAATAACTTTTTACTTTTATGATATTGAAATATCACACATGTATTTCGTAAATTTACAAAATATATTTTCTGGGGTTTTTCAAGTAGTCCTAATTTCTCATTTCCGTCCCCATTTCACATTTACGGCACATTAGGTTGTTTAAAAAAATAATGATATTAAAAGAATTATAACAATTTTTTTTAGATATAAGAAAACATGATTCTACTAATTCCACTATTTTTCTTCGTGTTTTGCAAAATAATAAAAAAGTGTTTTTTTAAATTTCTAGTAATTTGTTGTGCTTTTCTCTACTAATTTCTTGTTATTTCTCTGGGGTACTGAGTCTGAAAGGTTAACAGTTATTGAAAATGACACCTATCTCACGGTAAGTCACATGTCACTCCTCTTGGATCATATTGCTCACAGCATCGATATTTTTTGGAACAACAACCGATTTCGATCTGAGCACGATCACGAGGAAATTCTGCAAACCAGTTGTGAACAGTCTCTTTTGGTGATGTTTTATTACCAAAAGTTGAACGAGGCGATTCGAGGCGTTGTTATTGTATTAGACCTTTACTAATATCGTAAAAAATCGTTCTACGAAAACCTTCTTGTGAAATTTTCATTTTTTCACAAAATTGATTCTTCTAAACGCTCACTGTAAACAAACTACTCGGTCAATTTATGTGCTGTCACTGCTTCAACAATAACAAGTACGAAGATTTACGAAAATGGTAATGTGAAATCTCAGTAGCGTCATCTATTTGTCGTTTGTAAAAACTTAAGACGCTACCCTTATATTTAATATTAGTTTTTTCCAAAAATGTTAAGACGATGTTCCGAGATTTTACATTTAGACAAGTGCCTACGCCGTTATTTTAAAATGTCGAGTATTACTGGAACGCAATCGATTATTGCAAATGTGTTAGATAAATGTATGTAAGTAGATCATTGTAACACTTGCTTCAAATTACATCATAAAGTACTTATTGCAAATAGTATCTCGTGCGTATTAAGAAACAAGATGTTAATAATGTTTAATGCGCATTTAGAAAATTTATAAAAATAAAATTATGTATAAAGAATGTGTCGTATATTGCAACTAATACAGAGTAGGTATTTCGTCATCTATTATTTCAAATTTTAAGTTTCACTGTAATAGAGGAGAACAGTAGTCCGACTGCCTTTTCCATATTTCATGACCCTTTACAATGTGGTCTGCGCAAAGCTGGTAACGTAGCAGATGGATTTGTGGTTGTCAAAGTTACAATTATTATTTTGCAAGATTTATTCTAAAAAATAATATGTAACTAAAAGTAGTTTATTTATTGGCATATCTATTTGAAACAAGTTTTTGCAACAGTACTTGCTTTCCTTTCATAAGCCTGAAGCCATAGGGTTGTCAAGACTTGAACAGCTATGATCGTCTACGAATGGAACGCCGAAAAATTGCAACTTTGTACGCTACACCTGTCAACTGTCATGTGCACATAAGATTAATTACGAAGAAAAATGGTATTGTTGCTATACTTAATCATTTCTAATCAGGAAAAATTGCCAGTAATACTGGCACAAGTTATATTTTGTTTGTCCATGCATAATGTATAATATATTCGTATTAGTTGTATGTGATATATTAAATAAGTATACAAAAATTTGAAACTGTTTATTTATTAACAGTTAATACTTACAAACTCTAACATTCTTCAACATGTACTATAAATAAGCATTTATACTAAATAAATGCCATATCCCAAAATAAACTATTAAATTCAAAAATATTTAAGAAAATTAAGAAATTCCAAGGAAAGTTATAGATTTTCATAATTTACTGTCGGAAGCCAAAATATATTATTTAAATTAGTGTACTTGGCATGTAAAATTAAAAATTGTCTGACGAAATATTACGATATATTTGCAGATAAAAACAACAACTAGGTATTAACGAGTGAACGATCCTTCATAGTCCTCGTGCTGTAGTGGTTAGCGCGCTTACCCGGCAAGCGGGAGATGTGAGGTTCGATTCCTCGCCGTGGGCATTATTTGCAGTAACTACGTCGGAAATTCCAAGGAAAATTATAGATTTTCAAAATACAAGACAGTTTTCTTAAATTAATTACTAGAGAGCTTGTCTGCTAAATGCAACAAGCCCCCTTTCATATTTTTCAGAAAACAAAGAACACATATTCAACAAAATGTCGCTTCTACCTATTACTCTAATATGTATACAAAAGAAATTCGTTAGCGATTGAAATCTAGATTGATTTATGACGCAAATTTTTGCGATTTCGATTAGAACTTTCGTTTATTAATAAAACTACTTGCATGTACTATTAAAACATTTTTTTCAAATCATCCATCTTTAGTCCGCTTGCTTAGAAACAAACACTTAAGTGTAGGCATTTGGCACATTGACCACCAACGTACTCTTGCCACGCTTAGATAACAAAACTACATTACAATACTTAGTAAAATTGTGCTGTTTTGAATGTAAATATTGTTTTTAAAAGATACAACAAATAGATTTCCAAAAGTTTAGAATACATTGAAAATCGATATTTCCTTGGTTTTTTACCAATGTTATTAAATTAACTAATGAGAATAAAATTTTTCTCTTAGACACCGGTAGGATTCGAACCCACGACTTCAGTTTGCTAGCCTGGCGCGCTGACCACTACACCACAGAGTCTAATGATTCGAATCATTCTGTTTGACGTAGGTATTCAGATGGCTGCAGATGTATTGTAACATCTCGACCGACATATTTATTTATCCACCAAGTATATTTTAGAATACCGCAATTTGAAGCATCTAATTCAATTTTAAAATTAAATAGACTTATCCCATTTTGAAAGTGATTTTTATATTCTTCGTAGTACTGTAGAAAATTTATACGCAACAAAGCCCGAACCGCAATTGTTACCACTAATAGATTGATATAATTTCTTTTTTAACTATAAATAACTTTATCTTGATGTATAGTAAAGCACGTGGAAAGAATGCCTAATAACAATAACCAAAAATTAATGCTAAGATAGCTCATGGTATTGGTAGAATCGTTCCCGGCAAAAACAATGTAGCAGAGAAAATAGCGCTAACACATGAACATGTTTCTGCCTACCCGGCGTCATCAGCATGGTTCTGAGCACTATCTTCTGCTTCAGCGCTATTTTCTCTGCTACATTGTTTTTGCCGGGTATGATTCCACCAATACCATGAGCTATATTAGCATTAGGTTAACTTTATCTTGTTTATAGTATGTGTATTTAGACATAAAAATATCGACGCTGTCTTCGCGCATTTAATAAGCGGCCATTTTTTTCATATTGCAAACTTACCAGTAACTGGACGCAATGCGTGCACAATATTCCTACGACGATGGTACCGACGAAACCGAAGATTAAACCGGCATTTTTGAAGGCATTCGGCATCGCCAAAATACCGGTTCCTAACGAACCCTTCAGTAAATGTATGAGTACGCCGATCGTCCTGTAACGAAATAAAGAGAACGTGTTATTCAGTTCGAGCTTAGTCGGCAATTCATCTTCTCATCATGTACTTACGATGTGGCGTGTTCCGTCTGCCTGTTCTCAAAAGGATTGTACTCATTGTCGTTTATCGTTTCTTTACTACCGATGGGAAGTTTGACTTCATTTTGGGCAAGCTTTGTTCTGAAAAAAAAAAACAGATTTGAAATCAATCACAGAAATTTTCAAAGTTCATTTGATATTTCTTGGTAGATCATTTAAAATGTTTCAATAGTTTCAGATATAATTGAAAATTGATGTCTGTCAGAAGCTTTTCTAAAAACTAATTTATTAAAGGTCACCGATAAGATGAAGCCAGATATTTCAGGTGTTGGAAAATCATTAACAATGATTTGAGATTGAAATAGGTCAAGAACCAGGGTAGTATTTTTTCATGTAGAACAGATCAAGTTTGAATTACTTTTTATATCTTGCTTTTTATATCCATAATGATTTTACTTTTAATTTTGTTAGATTTTTCATCATAAGCTTGCACCATTTCAGTTTCCCATAAATAAAGATTTTATGAAGTTGTGCCCTGCTCTCCAACGTGAACGTCGGGTCAAATGAGCGCACTCATTTTTAAACATGTGTGGAGACGATCCGAAACCGATTTTGGAGTCCAATGTCACAGGAGATGAAACAATGGTTCTGTATTATGATCCTCTATCCAAAAAAGAATCGATGTAATGGGGGCGACCCGATGAACCTCGTCCCAGAAAGCTGTAATACGATATTTTGAGGGAAAAACTTTAGGTTATTTTTACAAGAGTATTGAATTATTAATTGATCGTTGTAATAAATGTATTGAAGTTGGGGGAGATTATATTGAAAAATAAAAATTGTTATATTTTACCAAGTTTATTTTTTTTATATCAGGCCGAGAATTTATGGCACCTACCTCACACATTTGAAAAATTCCAAATACACCATTAAATGTTATAATTGCATCGTGAATGCAGTTAAATTTCAACAATAAACACGGTCTGCTTTCATTTCTTCAAGGTAACTAATAAATGCATGCGTTTTTCCTTATTGAAACACTATTTACCTTCAAGGTAACTACACCATTAAGAAAGCGTCTTGTATACGCGCGCGGTAAATGGGATCGACAGTCTTATTGCTAAATGTTAACCGCTCTAAATGAGTGTTTCTAGTAGCAAAATTATCATAAAGTCTCTCGTTTGATCGGTAAGACAAGCGCTTTCGTACGTTGGGTTGATAACCTTACCGTGGGTCTTAATATAGTATTGAATATTAACTTATTTTAATTAATTAATCAATGAATTTATCATTTATGAATGAAAGTGCGGTAGGTGAATGAAATTTTTTGTATTTGTTTTATTCTGTGGTAACAAAACAAGGTCTATTAAACTGTACTGTACATTTAAAATCTAATAAGATCGAATTGATTAGGTACAGAAAGTTTGTGAATGGATTTAGAATTTTTTGCTACAATGCTTAAAGTTGAAAAAATAATATAATAATTTTAGTTTATATAAAAAAAAGGCTAGAAATATGAGAAAGAAAAGTTTTGAGGAACATTTTTGGTGGGATTAAAACAGAAGAGGGAGAATGGCAAATGAGAACAAATCAGGAACTTGTAGAAATGTTCGGAAAACCAAGAATTACTGACAAAGTGCGAGCTCAAAGAGTCAGATGGTTAGGCCATATAGTTCGCATGCCTAAACAAAGATGGGTAAAAAAAAGTGTTAGAAGAGGGAGTAGGCGGGAGAAAGAGAAAAGGTCGGCCAAAGAAAAAATGGATGGATATGGTAAAGCGTGATATGGAAGGGGTTGGAATTGGTGACGGGAGAGAAGTGGCAATGGACCGGAAAAAAATGTAAGAAAGCAGTAATGACTGTAGACGTCAAGGGCCTATAAGACCTGATGATTTATATTATTAATCTTTTGTTTCTTAAAAAAATACTCCCTTAATGTTATTTTATAGGGAAATATCAAAGTAGCGGATTATTTTCAGTAATTTACATTTTAAGATATTATTTGTAAAAATGACATAAAACACACATACACACACACTATTTAGTTAATCTCCAAAGAAAACGCAAGTGGATCTTTTTTTTTTGAAACGAAAATGTATTTAGAAACTGAAAAATAAAAAGTTTGATCTACATTACGAAGCTGACAATAAAACTTTTAGATAGGCGTTAGCTATAATAGTATTTTAAAGTATTTCATTAGTATTGGAATAAACGACCAAAAATGAAAAAAACAATATTCACAAGAACTGCCCAAAATGAGCACCATTCCATGCAGTGGTAAAGCCGGTTTTTAAATTCTTGCCTTATTTTTTGAAAAGTTCTTTGTGGAATGTTTCTATACCAGTTGATAATCGATTGACGCAAATGGTTTAGGTCTATTGATGGAGGCTTATAAACTACTGATTTTAAATGGCCCCAAAGAAAGAAGTCGAGATCTGTCAAGTCTGGTGATCGTGCAGACCATTAGTTCGTTTCATGTCTACCAATCCAGTGATTTGCAAATTTTCGGTTAAGACTATTACAATTACAATTTACAGTATAACTCAGTGGAGTACCGTCTTGCTAAGACAGAAGTTGATGTTCATCGAGCATTTGATTACCTTCTTCTTCACGCTGATTTTCAATGTCCTCAAGAGGATCGATGATGTTCTCCAACATATTCAAATAGACGTCACCATTTGGTATTTCATTAATTAATATGTTCCAGCTAATGAATCACCTAGTATTCCTACCCAAACATTTTTTTGGCATCTGTGTATGTTATTTTCTTATAAAGTAGGAATTTTCACTACTTCAAAATTGCACATTGTGTTGGCTCACATGCCCATTTAAATAAAAAATGCACTCATCACTAAATCAAATGTTTTTTTAAAGTTTTGATTTGCGCATAGTTTCGTAAAATTCTACTCCTTGGTCGTAGTCGGCCTTACTAAGCTCTTGCACTATTTTCATTTTGTACGGATGAAATATATGTAGCTTTGTGGCTTTGCTTACCGATGAGTAAGAAAATCCAGTGGATCCTGCAACCTGACGCAAAGAGCTGGTTGGCTCCATGGTAAAATGTCCAACTACTTCAATCTCCGCCATTCATCTACTACCTTATTACCATGCCTCTTTCTGTTCGCTGCCGATCCAGTTGCTTAAAATTTATGCACAAGTTTTCGTAAGCATTTATGCTTCATATTCTTCTATATTTGAATGCCATGACACATGCACATTGCTGATAGAAGATAATTTCCACCCCTTCAGCAATAGTGTGCACCATTTTTACGGAAAACAATGTAGGTAGAGTTGAGGAAATGGGAAAAGCTATTGACAATTTTTATGATAAAACGTGAAAACCTTGCTTAATTTTATTTTAAAGCCTATCTGAGTGTTCATAAATTTATTGCTCGTATCGTAAAAATGAGCAAGTGATGCGGCAATAAAATCATAAGAAGATAAGTTTTTATATGAGCCACCACACTATGAGCCATTTCCACTTAACATTTTTGGAGGGGTACTCGTGGGACACGGGTGTAAATGTCATAAGTGTGATTCATAAGTTAAAGCATGTCCTTCTCACAATAAAAGTATGTAGATGTGTTTTTGGAAATGTTTATTTTCGTTTTAATTTACGAAATATTTCAAGTGGATCGCTTTCAAAAAATTACACCGTATATATTACGAAATAATTTTCATTACTTCTGTGGACTGTTGATAAAATTTTGGCAAGACCAACTTACTTAAAAACCGATATTCCAAATGTGTTCCAAATTCGTGCTATCTAATCTTGTAACAAATGGATATTCAAAGAACAATATAGCAGCAAACCAGTAGTATTGATTTTGGCCCGTTGTTTTATTTTATATACAATTAATGGTAATTAAACCTATGAAAAATATACCGCGTTCGTAAGTTTCGTATTAAAGTAAACCGCCTAAATATATGGACAGTATTACAACGTTTGCCCGCTATGAAAGTATAAGGTGGGGAGCCCGCGTAGCGAATCAAGGACAAACGGCAACACTATTCGATAAACGCATGAGACTTCCGACTATAAATGAATCCTTACGTACCCTAGTATGTATAACAAATGTTTTGAGTTTAAAAAAGGAAAACAATTGATACGCATTTTTAGTTTAGTATAGCAGCAGTTGACTTTCCAATAAATCAAGCTCAGATCTTGTAGTACCAATAAGTTTGCAAACGAGAATTTGTAGGAACCAGAATTACTAATTAGGAACTTTACTGTGGATAAAGCTGATATCGTAGCTCAGTGTATGATCAGCACCAGTCACCAGCTTAATACAGGACGCACATTTGGCAGCAACTTGAAAAAGTGCTGTTATTCACAAATACGAAGACTCAATTACACGACGTATGATGGAAGGAAACCATCAAGATAAATTATCATATGACTCATATTAGAAGCAATCAGTTGTATGTGAGGAAGCCTTGTTGCCAATTGAACAATGTGTAGTTTGACACAAAACTATAGAAGGAAGTACTGTAAAACTACCCTCAATTAGATTAGATTCCAAAATTTCAGCAAAACGTTGTCCAGAAACAAAACCACTATGGTTTCCTTTTTCCTTTCTACTTCCAAAACTGGAAAGTAAAATTACAAATAACGTATTTTACCTTGACCAATGAAACGTATGAAATGTACGTATGTGTGTAAAACAAAAGATTTTGACAGGTTTCACAACATGACAATGTAATTTTTATGGATCCTATTAAAAAAGTTAGAAATTAGCCCTTGTAGGTGGGGCATGTCGCATGTCAATAACCTCTCTAAAGAAGAGCGAACACTGTAATATTTTAAAGGGCACTGCTTGGCCCAGAATCACTTCTTAAAAAATACTTACGTTGAACTGAAATTGTCTACTGTGAAGGTCGAGGGAAATTTTTCTTGTTTATCCTGCATCTGAAACAAATAAAATTATTTTAATTGGACATCCATATCAAAATGAAACCTAAATAATCTTTGGTTTCTCCTAAATTAGTGTTCTATGATTATCATTTAATATATCAGGATTCCTTGGAAAGCAAACACATCTGAATCTATCAAATCATGATTAAATGTGCTTTCGCGGCGATTTAATATAAATACATTCAAAAGACTTGCCGATGATTAGCCTAAAACATACAAATTATCTGTTATCTCAACGTTTACAGGCAATATTACCTGCAGATAAAGACTAACTCACTTTAGACAAATTATATAAAACGATATGAAGTGCGTAATAGAGTTATCTAATTTTGAATGCTTAGAATTCTGTTCCGTTAGAAATGTGAAGTCAAAATCTGAGTAAGGGAAATAATCATTTCTAAATCCATGTGAAAATTTAACAACAGCCAGAAAACAGTATTCAGCGTGTCCATTGGTGGAAGATAATTCCTTTCTTGAGCAATTTAGAGAAAAAGTTTACTAATAATAAACATTCACAAGTTCTACACAGCATAGAATTATGTCCAAGTATACAGGGTGTTTAGTTTCCGCTACAAACGATATGAGTTCGATTTTTTTCAATGTTTGGTTATATTACTACGGTTTTGGATATTTCTCTTCAATCATGTCAACTTTCTTCGATATTCCCTACACCCATCTATCTTAGTTTTTGAGATAATTTGAGATTTTTGAGAATCCCCTGTTTTGTAACGGCCGATATCTTTGATTCGATTGAGTATTTCTTGGAATTTGCGGCAATATATCGCAGAACTTTTTGAATCAACTAGATTCTACAAGATGGCCATCGGCATCATTGCCAAATTTATTTATGTTATTTCAATTCTTTAATGGAACACTTGCAAAGTTTTTCCAGCATTTAATAGAGAAGCTCTTCTAGCTCTTCTCTTGTTTTTATAAACGTTTCCATACACATAAAACACGTCCCTTTTAGTAAATTAAGTATGAATCTTTACAGATAAGTTTTTCAAGTAAAAATATGGAGTTCTGTGACGAAATACTATAAACTTTTGTTTCGCTAAAGATATTCATTAACAAAATATGTAAACTTATTTTTTTCTGGTGCAATTCCAGCATCTACTCGAAGTAACCATCATCAAGTTAACAAGCACACTAAGTTTTTTCAGCTGTAAAAAATATAATATATATAAAAATATATAAAAAAATGTTTAAAAAATTTCGCAATTTAGTTAAATAGCAATGTTTATCAAAAATCTTTCTGAATGAATTTCTTAAGGCATTACGTAACATGGACATTGCATAAAATATTACCTCCCGAGATTTTAGTAAATATTGAAATACTAAGAATCGTATTTCAGTTTGCACGAAGGAAAATGTTACTCACTTCGAATAGATGTTGGATAGACTGAATATACATATGTATTCATTTCAGCACTGAGCCTAGAAGGGTCACGGGTTGATGAAGTAAGTTCCTCCGCCCTTCCTTTTTCAATCTATTTTCTTTCCGCTTTGTAGCGTTACACGTTTCTAAATTTTTTATCAATCCCCTCTTCCATCCCGCTCTTGGGCGACCTTATCTCCTTCTTCTTAGATCGTTCCTTTGCCACACTTTTTTTTGGAATTCCATTGTTCTCCATCCTAATGAAATGTCTCATCTACTTTAATCTCTGTCTTTTTCCTCCATACATTGTTTGGTTCCTCGTATAACTCATTCTTTCTCTTTATCCATGGTCCATATACATTTTTACTTCCATATATTTTCCTTAGCAGTTTCTTTTCCCACACTGTTAACATTTTCCGTTCTTCCACTTTTAATGTTCATACTTCGCAGACGCATTATTGTTTTATAGATCTTTAACTTTAATCCTTTTGAGAGATATGGTTTGACGCAGTTATACAGCTTATTACAAAGAAGTTGCTCAAAAGCTTTAGCACAATTAGGGAGAATACTAATTGGTCTGTAATTAAGAATATCTCCCTTACCGCCTTTTTTAAAAAACCGGCGATATTCCGCTGATTTTCCAATAAGATGGAAAAGTAGGTGTGCGAATGGCCAGATTGAAAATAAAGCAAAGAGGTTCGCATAACACCGGGGCGCATGAATGAAGAAGCTTGGAAGTGCGTAATGTCCACAAACCATAGTCCCTTTGAGTTCATTTAAGGCAAGTAAAATATCAAAGTACCCAATACTGAAAGAGCAACTATTCAAGTCTGATCTATCCTTATTGGAGGTATTAGAAATGATTTAGTATGATAATATTGTTTTGATTTTAGGTTTCTCCTGATATTGTTATTATATCACGGAGGATACTTAATGGTATTAATATTGCTTCCTTTCAGTTATGTAGATTTTTTTCTTGTTGCCATATTGGCTCTACTAATTCATCTAACTGTTGTATGAGTTGCTGTCACCAACATTTCAGCTGTTATTCTCTCTTGTTCCTAATTTTTTTTATTACCTCTTCTGTTTCCAGTATTGTCGGTAGTTTTTCGTCTACTCCTTAATTATTTTCCTAGCAATGCAATTCCTCACTGTATTCATTTGGTTTATTTTTATCAATTAGTTTATTGGAATTTTTTTTTCTATAGGCCCAAAAATCTCTCGTTCTCCATTCAGAAAACAATACTTAACCTAAAAATGTCTGACGCTTTCAAGGTTTACCACATAAAGTTCACAAACATCATTAACATATTTGAAATTGTTTAAAATTAATTAAAAATGAAATTGGAATAACACCATAACAATGTTTGAATTGCATAATATAACTACTAAAAATTGTTGTTTACTTCCTTTATAATTAAAATTCAACTTTAATTGTTAAATTATTAACTAGACGTTATTGTGGTTTCAATTTAAAAATGCTAAATTGAATTTTAATGTAGGTGAGACCATTAGGTACTGTGTTTAAAAATTGAATTGTGTGACCACAATAATTATACAATGTGCAATCCTAATATGTTAATAGATTTCATAAATTCAATTACCTTCAACTTGTTATATGTTTATTCATATTTCATTGTTGATTGTTACTCAGCTGAAGCTATTATTTCTGGTATTATGGTATTCATGGTATATGAATTGAATAAGTTTTTAGTGAGGTATACGATTCAAACAAAATCAGAAAGTTTGAAAGTCTTCAGAAAAACTACCGCTTAATATTTTTAAATCTGTGGCCAATATGACAGACTATTTCATTGATGAATTTTAATTATTCAGGGTGTTTAAAAAAGTGTCGCAAAGGCAAAGAGGGATTGTATGGTTCAATGTATATGAACGGTTTCCGAGATACGAAACATTTTGCATTTACGCAACTTGTAAAAAATGCAAAGGCAGGTAAATTTTTGTTTCGATGAGGAACCATATTGATTATATCATGATACTAAACATACCCCCTTGAGCCCCCCAACCGCAGCATAAAAATCTTAAATGGGATGATACCATTTGTGACATCGTTGGAAAGGTCATTACGAATTCAGTACTATATCTCACATTGACATTTGGTCAAGTTCTAGGGATTTTAACAGAAAAAATATCATGCTAAGCAAGAATTCAAGGGGGTATGTTTAGTATCACGATATATTAAACAAAATGATTCCTACTCGAAACGAAAATTGACCTGTCTTTGCATTTTTTAAAAATTTTATTAGTTTCGGATGTAGGCCACCTGGGATGTTTTCAAATGAACACGCTGTATGCAAAGAAACAATGTAATATACTGTGTGTTATCAGATAGGTGTTACAAGAGGAGAAACTTTTTTACTATTGATTTTTGAAAAAAAATTGTTCTTCATAAAAGTTTTTCCAGTCCCATTTCACGTGCCTCACCGCGCATGCGCATAACTACGCAGTATTGCCAGATTAGAATATCAATTTTAAAAGAAACATACTAAATAGTCAGATTTATATATGAATTTCTTTATTAAACGCATAACATTGCGACACGACACATATACGGTTGTTAAAATTTGATCAAGTGTCCAAGGAGTTCTGCAAAATATCTTAATGTCATTTACCGTGTGATCTGCGGGATTATTGCAATATTGATGATTTAATTACCCTTTCTGGCTCTGTATGATTAGACCACCTTTTCCCACTATTTCTAATAGAGAAAATTGAACTAAACTAATAAATATAAATACTTGTAACTAAAATATTTAGATTTCGCTAAATGATTCTCAAATGACAACTGAATTAAGCAACGAAAATTTGGCAACGTTGCATTGTTTTTTATATGTGAGCAGTGATTTTTGTATATGAGCAGTGACCTTGTGAAATAAGAGCCGTAAAGTGCAGGATTACTGTTTTTGCTTGTTCTAAAACCCAAAAATAATACCAAACTTTTAAAACAAATTTTAAAATAAGGCGTAAAATCGACAGTTTTTGAATATTTTATGCGTAATTTTTTAAGTCCCTGTTTTGTACTAACGTCAAGTTGTATTGATTGTAATGTTTATAGATCACGTTATGTCATCTACTATCATGCAATTTTTTATGAAGAACTTCTATGATTTTTTTCAAAAATCAATAGTAAAAAGGTTTTTCCTCTTGTGATACTTATCCAGCAACACACTGTATGAACAAACAACAAAGGTAAAAACTCAAATGTAGTGTTCAAAGTGACCTTCCTCCATTTCACAGCAGGCACGACATTTCTGCCGCATGGGCCTTCGAACTCTACCGAAAATCTCTACATTGGCTTGGATTTGGTGGCATCCGGTAGCGTACACTAAAGTTTTGAAATATACCTAAAGAACCTCTTTCCCATCTTGTCCAAAAGTTCCATGTAAATACTCTCTAACAGCAATCGAAAAATGCGTCGGAGCAGTATCGTACTGGAACCACATTTGTTGCCTTCAGTTCAAAGAAATGTCGCCTGAAAGGTCACCCATTGTGTACTGCAGAAAGTTTAGGTAAGCAGTGCCTGTTAATCGGTTTGGTAAAACAATCTAGTTATCTGTCGTCCAAAATGCCCATCCAAATGTTCAATGAAAAACGTACCCGATGCGCGTTATCTGGATTCCATAATAGCATGGGTATCTTCGTTGGCCCACACATGCGTATTGTGGAAATTATAAACTCCATTTCCAATGAAACTGGCGTCATCGATCGGTAAAAAGAATATTGATAGGAAAATGGGGGTCCTCAGTATTATTGCGTAAAAGCCAGCGGCAAAAAACTAAACGTGCTTGATGATTAAGTAAATTTAGGGCCTGCCCTCATTGTACATGGTAGGGGTAAAGCTGCTGCTCATGGAGGGTTATCCAAACAAAAGGAGCACTAATTCTTACCTAGGCTGATATTTTCCGTTAGCTCTTCTCCAGACTCTGATCTACCCATGCTAAAATTGCTTCTTCTATCTCAGAGGTAGGCTCCCAGAATCATTAGACTGTTTCCCAAATGGACAGGTATCACGCAATCTTTGCTGCAGTAAAAACACGAACTGACGGGACCTGACGATTGGGTTTAGCGTCAATATAGAGATGTTGGGCTTCCCTGGCATTGTCATTAACACGACCAAACATAAAATGTATGTTGATTAATTTAATGTTAGTAAGCAATGAATAAACAGCCATGGCGAAAATTCGTAAAATTGTGCGCTAACCACTGCATATCAACTACAAACTCTGTGTTTAACAGAACCTATGTCAACTACGATACAAAAATGCAGAAGTAGAAGTAGATGAACCAGAAGTTACACAACCACCAGAACAAAAAACAGAATCTCCCAAACCAGCATCGTTAAAGAAGGAGCAATCTTTAGATGAAGATAACGCTATGGAAACAGATTTTGAAAAAATATTAGAAGATGAACTTGTTCCGCTAAAAGGAGATGGAAAAGCCATAACGTCTTAGTTAATCTAGAAATATACGTAGAAATGGCTGGTGAAGATTTAGTTAAAGATGTCCTTAAAGAACATGCGATTGCAATAGCTCAAGAGGATAAAGAGGGTAGCAACACCTCCAGAACAATCAGAAACAGGAAACGTAACCAGCGGTATCGATGAAATCCAGGAAAAGAAAGCTGAAGATAACAAGAAAGAAATTGAAGTGGAAATTCCCCATTCTATTGCATCTATTCAGGTAGCAAAGCGTGGAAATCAGGCTCTCCGAAAGAACCTATTCTCCAGTGCTGAAGGGCTCTGTCTGCACATCGCGACCTCGTTATTCGCAGGCATTTATGTAATTTACCTATTAAAGATACATATGTAAAGGCTCCTAAACAACATGACCTAGAAGTATTTCAGTTGGCTTGTAATATCTGTTAGAGTATAGCTATGTATCAATATGTTGGTATTAGTTAAGGCAATATGTTATATTTTAAGGTTTGTAAATAAATAATCCACAACTGTAACTTCGAAACGGTCCATTTGAGAACCCATGTTCATTAAGATTTTTCTGCATGTTTTGGACCATATTATGTCCCCTCAAGGTTTGTGACACTTTTTTTAACACTCTCTAGAATTTAAAACATGTAAATGAAAGACAGTAGGTTTTGCAAACACATTAACAAGTTTCACATAGAGTTATAACAATTGAAAGTTATTGGACAATAACATGCTTTTGACATTTTGTAGAAATACCTAGTCTTCTTCTGCTATGACTTCAAAATAAAACAAAAATATGATGGAACTTGGAGAATAACTAAGTATTTACTACTAGTTAATTTCATATTTTTAATTAATTCTGAAAACAAATCACGTAAATGCAGAGCTTTTAGTGTAGCTTAGTTGTTTGCATTAGATTAATTTATTTATGATATGGTGTTTTTCAGCATGGTTTTGTTTCCAACAAATGAAATATTTTGTCACCTCTCTTTAGAAACTATAACTTTTTAAAATTATAACCAATTTAATGTGGCAAGTAAAGCAAAAGGTAAACATTCAAAGTTCAAAAAATTAATTTGCATGCTATTTCCAAGGTTATGCAGGTTACATGAATTTATTACCTTGCATTTTATGTTGCCCTTGTCTCTCTGACTTATCATTCTCATTCCACGAAAATGTACACCTAACATTGTAAAGTACTGTAGTGGCAATTCACATCTTCCATTACTTGCATAAACAAAACTCTAACGGCAAACGTTCAATAAATCTAAATTTGAATATAATGGCTCTTCGTTTCAAGAACAACATGAAGGTTGGTTCGAACAAGTTCGTTTTCGTTTTCATTATTCGCAAATGCGAATTGTAACAGAAACAAAATGCAAATTTTCATAATATATAGATATATATAGATAGCATCAAACACTTTATACATGACAGAAATAAAAAACGCGACATATATCTGCAGCCCCGTGCCAAATATTCTGATGTTAAGGAACGCTAGTCAGTCTATGCAAATACAATCGATTCATGCCACACGCAGATTCTAAATTGCGTAGAAAATTCTTGACCTATTCTAAGGAGCCTTCGGACACCCGCTGATTGTAATCACTCGTATGCGGCCAGAAATTTATTTGGAAAAAGAATTACCTTATTGCTGAACGGTTTGTAATAGAACATGGGCTTGGAATTAGGTTATAGGTTCCACCTACATAGGATTGGTTCTATAAAGATGAGCATACTGGTTTGAGTAATAAAATATGTTCAGTAACAAATAGCATTGGAAGTTATTACTAATTTTAACAAGATTTAAAGCCGTTCAATTTGGATATTCACTACGTTAGAAATCCAAACAAGATGGTAATTGGCTGATACAATGTTACAGATGCTAGTAGTTTGTGTAGTTATTTGTATTTCTATATTTAAATTAACTCCCTGGGCGGAAATATTTTTGGAAGATGAATATCACATGTGACTTATTTATACTGACATTTTTACCTAATTGGTTTTTGAATAGATGTTTGCAAAAGACAATCTTGGAGTGTAGGATTTTATGTTGATAACTAGAGAATTGTTTCCCAATGAATACGAGGGTTGTATTTTTAGATTTGCATATACCCATAACAGCAAACAGTAGATCGTGCTTTATTATAAAAATTGATACACTTTTTCATTCTTTCAAACAAACTGTTAAAGCAGTCACGCCAGTCATCAGTTGAAACAGTCAAGATTGCAATTTTAAAGGCATCGACTGCTTCTTCCGGCGACTGGAATCGTTGACCACGCAGCTTATTCTTAATACTAGGGCACGCAAACAAATCATTGGGATTTAGATCAGGACTGCACGGATGATCTAATAACTCGATATTTTGCTGCTCTAAAAACTCAATCGTGTTTTAACCCCATTTGAACACCTTTGGTAAATAAACGAATATATACCAATCGGCTTTAACCGTTCTTCGATCTTCTAAAGGAATTATAACAACATGACCCGAAATTGAAGCAAAAATTGCTACCATTTTCTTCGACACACTTCGGGAACAGATAACTTTTGTTGGTTTCTCCTCATCTTGAAGCACCCACATACCAGTGAATTGACGTTTGGTTTCGGGTTCATAGGAAAAAATTCATGATTCGTCGCCACTCACGATACTATAAACATTCTTTGAGCTTCTGTTGTTCAACCAGCTCAAAATTCTTCGGCACCAATTAACGCGAGCGTCTTTCTTTATTTAAAATTGAAATTCTACTTACCACACATCAACTTTGATCAACATCGCATGGCAGATCATGCTGTTTTGGAAGAATAATCTGATCAAAATCTATAATCTTCCTTTGAATTTCCGACGTAATTAATTAAGTAAATTAAAATTATGTCATCGGCAAGAACTCGAACCTCACATCTCCCGCTTATAATGGCGAAGTGGTAAGGTTCGATTCCTTACCGTGGACGAGATCTTTCCAATAATTAATTACATCGGAAATTCCAATAAAAATTATAGATTTTCATCAGATCATTCTTCCAAAACAGCGATGTTGATTAATTTTAGTTTTTAAAACCGAAGAAGATACTTATGGATATGTAATATATGTACGCTGTGGATAAATTAAAATTATTTTCAACCATAGAAAGCACTTGCAGTAATTCTTCTTCTTGTGAGAATTGAGTCTATGGAATGTGTTTCTGTCAACGTACATATAGGAATATATTATTTCTAATTCAAGCCCTGCGAGGACGCTGGGGCATGTAGCATGGTCGCCTGAAAGAAAATGCTGACGCTGATATTCTTCGGCGACGGAGAGAGACGCGGTCGGCTTGTGCTATCGTAGACGGGAGGCAATCCAGCAACACCAGCTTACTACTATAGAAGTTCTTACGTTATACTTGTCATATAAAAATATACTTTTAAACCATTGTTTTGAGATTTAGAGTTGTATTTCTTAAATTATACTTCCGAACAATTTGAGTTTCTAACATATACAAGTTTAAATTGAAGCATCTGCAGAAAAGAACAACAATTCACAGAAGCTATGCATTCCAAGCAATTTATTACTTGACCCTAGTACAGTGTTGTTATTTTCTTCCTAGATATACAAATTTCCCAAGCGATTGTGGTAAACTTTGTTCTCTAATCTTGTAAAATAATAAAAAGTTCTCATACACCTGATTCAAACTAATATTTACTCTTTGTACGCTATCCGCCAAGTATTATTTATGAATGGATTTCTTTATCAATGAATGGCTCTTATGAATGAATCAAAACACGTATTCTTTGCTATGAACTTGCAATTACAAACGATTGGGATACCTACACATATATGCATATTTGAGTCATGACCTATTTATTCTCTCCATATAATTATTGATAAAATGTTTTAATTAGAGTTTCGTTTTGGAAATTAATAATATTGATTAATTTTTCAAGTATGTTGAATTAAAATGGATATTTTTTTTTATTAAACTTTATACCAATGATGATAGCACCATACTTATGTATTTAGTACCCAGCGTAGTTTTTTGTTGAAATGCGTGTTTACAACAGATTTTACAAATCGATCTATTTGTCGTCTGTGGGAATTTTCCCTGACAAGCAGCATTTTTTCTACGTTTAGTGCTACCACATTGTTATTCAGAAGCCGAACAACATAAAAAACAAATGTACACATGTTGTTTGTTTACAAATACAATGTCGAAGTCAAATTGAGATGGTTTTCTATATTTAGAGTCAGTAATCCTATCCTTGAATGCACTCCCCATTGGAACATTCCTTTCACTCTTAAAAATTATGTTTAATACGGACAAAATGGAATTGTACAATGTCCTGTATACAATTTTCACATTTAGTTACGTACAAATTCAGTGTAAATTGCATTCTCCCTAGTCGTAAATATGGAATCTATACTATACATGAATGAATTGTTTGGCAGTGAAAAATACAATATTTAATTATCATGCAGTGTTGCATTTAATAGCAAAATAAATCTTATCAAAGTCATTGGGTTAAAGAACTTGTATCTATTCTTAAAAATTCTCTCACCCTTTTAGCTATGTTTTGCATTTTAAACAATTAGATAATCTTTAGAGACCGTCTTAAATTGATACACATTTCTTGATTAAAAACTACGCAAATTTGCCGTAAAAATAGAACAAGTTTGTAAATGAATCAGTAAAACAACTGCTATGCTGTGATGGATACAATTTCTAAGAGCTGGAATACTTCAAGTACCTTGGCGTAATATTACTATTATTACTACTATTATTATTACTATTTATCCAGGATATACATACATGTACATCTATATACTGACAAATTAGAGTCTAAATATATGGCAAAGTCGTAACGAAAGTAGTAAAAAGATGAATATTACACGTCTTCTAAGTCATCATTTAAAAAATTATGATAGCTATAGGTCTTACCCGCCAAGAAGGATCAAAGTCTTTCTTGAAATATCTTAATATGAACAGTATTCTTTGGAGTTCAGTAATCTAATCTTTTAATGATCCTTAAATTGAGTATCGTGATGATGAAATACAATTTTTATTGAATTAATCACGATTTTTATAAACAAAACAGAAAATTGAATACACATACAAAGATGGTAACGTTAATATTGCAAGGTCGATGAAAGAGTTCCCATACGAATTACGATAACCGAGCCCAGCAATAATTCTTATTGCTCTCTTTTCTGTTATAAGAAGCCTTAACCATTTAGTAGCGACACTCCAATGAACATTAAACGCTTAAACAATATGCAACACTAGTGTCGCAAATTGCTTAACCGTTTCTATTGCAACAAGTTAGTCGTTCGAACAATACATCGACGTGATCGGTCCATTTCACCCCTACATCCAAAGTCAAACCTAACAATTTCGCAGAGCTAGAAAAAGGAACCCTTAAAGTACCGGTACATAAATTTTCTTGAAGTTCATAATGTTTATTGAGACCCAAATGAACAACTATAGTTTTATCTTCATTTATCGAAGTTTATTTTTCATCATCCACTACTGAAATTGATATAACATCTAAATAGTTAAATTTATGCCATCCTGAAATGTCGAAATGCATACCAAAATATTAGTGTGGTCAGCATGAGATGTCAAACTGATAGAGTCATATAGCAAAAAGCTACACAAATCATTTACAACAATGAATAATGTAGGTCCAAGCACCGAGCCTTAAAGAATCCCTGTTATAACAATGCGCCCATCTGATATTATTTCATTTACTCTAATATTCTGAATACGATTACTTAAGTAGGACCGGAATAATTCTAATCCCGTACCTTAATTCTTTTTCCAAAAGTAATGAATGATTTACATGATTGAAAGCTTTAGTTGCATCTAAACCTGATTTATTTTTTGTCAACACTCGAAACTATTTTATTAACAAATTCTACTAATGCTGTATCAATACTCTTAGTTTGCATAAAATCGTGCTGAAATGAATTGAAAAAGCAAAAAATTCACTTATCGTTCATTTATAGCATCTTTATAAATTAAAGTAGACAACGAAATAATTGGTCTATACGTAAGCTTTCGCGGCCGTCAATAACTCTATACTCTTGATTTCCGGGTTGGAACCGCGTCGTTGTCGTAGCTGTTAATACACACAGTGAGACAGTCAGTGTGCAGTGACAGTCCTAAAGATGTCCTATAAGAGCGTGGACGAAACGTCGGCAAAAACTACGACAACGATGCCGTTCCAACCCGGAAACCAAGAGTATGGTGTAATTGGTTTGTAGTTTGACAAAATGACTCAAACCATAATGGTTTGACATGTGCAATGTTTAGCTTCTTAGGAAAAATACCAGTAGAGAAAAAAAAATTAACGAGAAACGCTAGGGGTGTCGGTATAAAGTTATTATGTTTCAAAAGCAAGTTTAATATTCAATCCCAACTAGTAAATGTCGTGGGATCAATTTAGTTATGATTTCTTCTTCCGTAACTGAACTTAAAAAAATTAAAAACCGGAAAAACGACAGAAGAAAGGAAAAGAAAAATGTTGAACTTGACTAATGGAAAACAGACGACGAAGAGGACCAAAGAGTAGATGGCAAGATCAAGTAATGAATGGCATGTAAAGTATAGAAGTCAGAAATTTGTAGTATCGAAAAGAATGTAATAAAATAACTACTAAAACTAAGAACTGCAAAAATCTGTAAGAACATCAAACTGATCCATCACACCAACAGGATTAGAAGAGCTCACGAAAAAAGCATTGTTTATGCCCTGAATTGGACCAAAACATTTTCCACTTTCTCAAGTTTATTAAATTATCCTAATTAATGTCATAGAATGCATGATATGGTATTAATTAGGATAATTAAGGGAGTCACACCAATTTTCTTACCTTAAATAGAAGATCCCGTATATTTTTCCGTTTTTGGAAAGATAATTGAAAGACGAATCCAACAATATGTTATACTTTATCTTAAAAAACATTACGATATGCAGCAGCAACTTTATGACCCCACTGTATATTCGTCTTGCATGAACTGATCTTTGTTGGAACAATCATGAAATCCAAGATATTCAGAATTATCTCCAGCTTCAGCTTTAGTTTCACAAAATCGTTTTTATATTACCTAAAGCGAAATTCTAGGCCAGAAGAAATGGCTGGGGCGCTTAAACTAAAACTAAATATGCAATTATTTTTTATATATAACTCAAATTAGTTGAGTGTAGGCTTTCACGACCGTTATCTACTGTATAATAATCTTCTGGGTGTTACCGTATCGTTGAATTTAGTCTGACATTTCACTGATCATATTGTTAGCTTTTTCAGAAGGTTTCCAAAGATAATCTACACCCAGAAAATTATTCTTTAGCAACTCAAATTAGTTCACTCTAAAAGTTCCAAATGCTCACCATTGCAACGTAAATATTCGTTGAAGAACGTAGTATATCACTTAAACGTATAGACCACGCTTTTCGCTTATAAGAATTTTTGTCAAGAAGAAAACATATGTTCATATACAGCAATAAATAAGTAATTAAAAAACGAAAAATTTACCAATAAAATAATTTGCCCCATTTCTCATTGTTCCGAAGTACCAGTTGCGGCTAACTATGCATGTAATAAATAATTTTATTTTGACTTTTTACTTCATTAATTTAAGCGAGGTCATTAAGGAGAATTATTTGATATATAAAAACACTCCGGAGCGCTTATCGTATATGAAATGGTGATTTACGGTTGCCAATAAAAAATTCTTGCATGCATTCTTTACGGCAAAATTAAGTTAATACGGACGTGATAAGGTATAGCTAGCGATGGATAGGAATTCAACAGTACTAAATGATAAGATAAAAACGTATTTCTCTAGATGAAGAGCGTGTAACTAGCAAAAGTGAAAAAAGAGATTATGAATGCTCGGTGAATATCGTTGTGTATTTATTGTTGAACCATGTCACGTGTTTTAATTTGGTTGATGAGAAGCTGTTTTGGTTTTAAAAATGAAAGCAATAGGAAAACGGTTTTGTGATAATTTGAGGGTGTTTAAAATTAGTTTTTGACGATGTCCGGGATAATTTACAAATAAATCTAGATCATGTATATGAGGGTAGTCTGAAAAGTTTCCAGCCTAACACGGAGATAAGTAGAGCGGGCCAAATTGCGCCATCCAACAGAATCGGAATCAGGCGCAACGGCCGCTTATTGTAAATAGCGTATATGTGAGTCACAGCAGATATGTGATATTTCGAAATTAATACACAAGAGTAAAAAAATAAAAGCTGACGCAATAATAATGTTTAGTAATTAGAGTATGTACACGCTGAGGTGTTTTTATTTTCATTATGATTTTTTATTTGATTGAAAACGGTATGCGTTGTAAATGGGATGTAATAAGGAAATAACTGAGAAACTGAACGCTTTTTTTATTCTGTTGTACTTAATAATGTAACTGTAAATAAAGATATAATAAATAAATTCTATCCTTCTTAATAATGCGGATAGGCTTGTTTAAAAAGTTGCACCATTAGATAAGTTTCCACATTTGCCTCGGTGAAGGATGTTCGCCGAGACGAAAAAATGTTCTTATATTTCGAAAACGACCGTTCCACGTCTACCGAAGTAAGACAGGCGTAATTAAAATAATCTTTAGACTTAGTCAAGGAATCTGCAGATGCCCCATCGCACATTTGTCTTAATCTCGTGTAGTCCGGATTCTTTTTTAAAACACTATCGAACTTAGCTAAAACTCGTCCACTTGTTGCATCGTTTATACAGTGTAACAATGTACTAACTTCGTCCACGACTTGCACTGATTCTACCAACGACAATCCAGAATTTTGCAAATTTTCTATCGCGTCTACTAACCCTTTGTAATTGTTGCTAATATTCTTTAGATGTGTTTCAACAGAAATATCGAGAAATCCCTTCTGGCTCATCCTAATAGCTCTAGCTTCGGCAGGGACGAATTGCAAAATAACGGATTTGACTTCTTGAAAATGTTCATTATAATAAAAAGCGGCTTTTAACCACGTTCCCCAACGCGTAAGAATGGGCTGTGGTGGTTCTCGAATACCAGGGCATAACCTGTGGAATGCCCTAGTCCTCTTAGGACTTTTGAGAAACACTTTTTTTGTGTTTGCTATTAATGCATCCACCTCCGGGTAACACTCTCGAATAGTTTGTGCCACAAGATGTAAAGCATGGACTTTACACGTAACATGTAAAAGTCCTTCACACTTTTCTTTAAGGGAACGGCCTACACTACACATTGTTGCTGCACCATCGCTCATGAACAACAACAGTTGACTGGTTGACACTTAAAATTTTTGTAACGTTTCGAGAACTACGGCCGTAATTGCTTTACTAGTACACTGTTTTAATCTTCTGCTGGCTAATAGAATTGCAAAATTTGGTTTAATAGGATCTAATACGCGCACTATTATATTCAAAATAGAATTTTTTTTGCAATCTGTCGTCTCATCAAGACATAGCCACAGCTGTTTATCTTTTAATTCAGCTTTAATTCGATTTTCAATGTCCTCACGTATTCGTGGAATATCTCTCCGTAACGCTGTCCGAGATGGTAGTATCCACTCGGTATTGTATGTACCCCAGAATTTTCGAAATGCTTTTTTATCAAGTATACGAAGTGGTAGACCACATACCATAAACGTTAAAAGCAATTCTAATTGAAATTGACGTTGTTGTGACACACCATTTCTTTTATTTCTGTGGTGTGCGCTATTTATATGTCTTTCACAATCACGTTTGCTCCAGCACAGTAGTTTCTTTTTACAAACTTTACAGAAAATTGTACTCCCATTGTAGTGTAAATCCACAAATTCACTAAGAAATTTATTAACTTTCGTAGGTAATGGCCGTTTATTTTTAATAGTTACGTTAGACATAATCACTAAAGCGAGCACACCGACGCTTGTTTCTAGTATGCCACGAAGTGGTGCAAACGTAACATCTGCAGACTCGTCATTTGTTGATGAATAGAGCGCGTCATCCGTAAATGAATAAGCGCGCTGTTAGTTCGTTGCCGTCGATGAATGAACTTTTTTTTTGTAGTGGCCCACTGTGAACAACGCCCTATTTATCAACGAACACCCAAACTGCAGGTGTATATTTGCGCGTCTTCACGACGTAATAGACAGTGGTTTTGGTCCTCGTCCTAATAATTACATATTTAAATTACCTATGTTTACATACATATATGCGCCCGGCAGTCTGATTGCGAACCTGGCGCGTGGCGCTCTTGGCCCGCTCTACTGATATGTATAAATACAAGTTAACAGATGATATCCATTGGATTATCTAAATGAAGTCTTTGTAGAAGAAAGTGTTATTTACGGAATGTACCGGATGTTCGTTCAAGCATGGACCACGGCTCTATCTCAGCAATGGTAAGTCCTGGCGAATTCAAATAGAAAATTCAACGATAAAAGTGACCAAAAGAATTTCATTAAAAATAGTTTTAATTTCCGGAACCATAATTTCTCGAAAAAATCAAATGGAACAAAGAACTCAGAAAATTAGATTTTCTTGGAAAAATCAGTCTCTATTCAAGAAAACATTTTTATTTCAAGACTATAAAAATGTATAATATAAGAAAATAATTTTCTTGAAATTTTATTTGTATTAAATAAATATTTCCTCGGGGTTAGAAAATCAAAAAAATCCAAAGCAAGAAAATGTTTCTTCCAAGTAAATCATTTAGTTTTAAGTTAAGAAAATAATCGTATTACATTAATCGGTATCTTTTGAAAATGTTTATGAAACGTTGTACGTTAAAGGTTATATCATATAAGTATAGCATCTGTATTCCGGTTTCTGTCGCTACTTTCTAGGACGGCATGACTCTCTCTCTGACTCTTGGCACTAGGTAGCACCAGGAAATATTTCAGTGCTGTTTCTCTCAGTTTATGAGAGATGACCAGCAATATGTGCAGGATCAAGAAGCGTTAGTGCATTTTTCTTCTCACATTGCTATCCTTTGAATCCAGAATCCTTTGAATTTCCTTAGAAAGCGGTTTTCTTAATTTAACAAAATAATATATAAAGATTTCTGTTTATTTCGTTATATAATTTTAAACTCTTACATTTAATCTGAATAACAATTTGCTATGCGTTATACAGGATTGTTTGATAGAATATAACATTCCTAGCGATGGCATATAAATTACAATGCATTAATTAATTAAGCCATTAACTCATTTTTATTGTATGTAATAAAACGATCAAGTGCTGATTGATTATCTCCTGTATTCGTTCGATGATTTATGTTATATGAAAACTAAGGGTCCCCGTATGAATTAAAGTAAAAAAGTAAGAAACCAAAGGCAAGTGACTGAAAACAATTAATCGATGGGTAATTGTTTAATGCAATAGTACGAATTGTAATTCATATTTTCCTTAAATGTAACCGAAATTAATATAACTTATAATAAATAACATGTTTATATTAAACAATTTTATTAAGAAAGTACTTATATGTGAGAAGACTTTTGATTATTTTATTCAACGATATGAATAATAACATTCTCAAAGCAACAAGTGATGCATACGGTTTGCATGTCGTTTTATGTTATTAAATGCATTGACGAGGTGTTGAGGCGTTATCATGTTACAAACATCTTGCATTACTTCTGTAAATTCTTGTATTGTGTGTGGTGTATTTGGTGTGTAAAATAAAATAATCTAAAGTAGATCAGAAGAACGTAGAAGAAAATCTACTACACGGTTGCCAAAATATTCATGTGTTTTATGAGCTGTAGCATTGTCTTGTTGGAAGTAACCATCCCTTCATCATCATACAACTGGTTTAGAAAAGGTTTCAATAGGTTTGTTCGTTTGTCAATTAGTGCAATACGGAGTAGCTCGAATTTCTAAACTGGACGTTCGTTTGTAAGAAAAACTGGCAATCCGATGTTCGTTTGTATATGTTGGTCAGCTTCCGACAGTTTTGAACTGCACAAACTTACACCTCCTCAGAAGGAGTTCATATAAGAAAATTATAAACTAGAAAAAATGTTTTTCAACAAAGAAACAACGAATTCAATTCGATATTAAACGCTTTTAACATTAATCATCACTGTCATATTAATGACCTAACTGATATCTGAAATTGATAAACGTGATATGCACTCACTACAAATGGAAATGCCTCTTTAATTTTAACCGCAGCAATTTAATATATAGAAAAATTAATGTTTTTAAGCCAGTTAAGTTGTTGGAATGTTGTTATATGGGAACCACTTTATAGAGTACCGCGTTATATAGGAGGGTTGACTGTTTCATTTAATTTCCTCGCATTAACCATTTTCAATAATTTTTCCCTGAATTTTAGTCAATAGCTGCACCCGTCAATATTATTCCTATAAACAAATTAAACTACCGAAGTGTTTACATGTTTTGCAAAGCTTGTAACTAAGGTATGTTTCTCTAAAATGGTAAGAATGAAGAACTTCCTAGTATAGATAAGCAACAATATGTCTTTAAAATATTTCACCTTGGCATATCAGAATTGTTACTACGTGTGGTGATGATATTAATACTGTTTTGTTGTTTTTTAATTTTCCAAATGTTAACCAACATTACTCATGATAGAGATTGAAAGATATAAATAATAAAACGAATTTGTATAACACTACGCAGTCCAATTAATTACTTTATAAATATTTTGACATTTATAGCTAAAACTGGAATTAAGTTGAACGACCCGGTATCCAAGAGTCTCTCATTTTTATACATAGATATGTTAATTTATGTATATTCTTTGTTAAATATACAAATTGATATTAATATTATTCAACTGTCTTGTATATTGTGTCTTTTGCTAGGGATGTGCAAAAATAATCATATTTCTAAATGAAGATCGCAAGCGATATTCAGTTAATTGTTCAATTGTTTTTAATTTTGATAATTGTAGTATGATATTGTATTATAATAAGATTATGTTATAGGTGTTTTTCTAAATAATTTTTAATTTAATTAAAAAACACAAACTAGAGAGCGCTGCTTATGGTAATATTTAATATTAAAAAAGTAATCAATGTTATTGACTGAATAAAGGTACGGTACTCGCCAAAATAAACAATACCAAAATGTAAAGTGCTGTGGAATTGTTTCTGCGATGTTCCTTTCCTTTGTTATGTTTGATTTGTTTGTAATTAACATATAAACACTGCGCCCGTAATAAACTCATTTTGAAATTGGTTCTGACGACTGCGAAAAAGTGTTTATAGTATAACATTATTTTCGCTAATACAGAAATGGATGGGTTAATGGCCTATGTTTGAAACAAGTCCCTGAAAAATATCGACAGTGGCTTAATAAAGATTCACCCAGTAAAAGTGTAGTGTTAGCAATTATTGAGAAATTTCGTCGCACTGGTGATGTCTTATGTTAGAGCAAAAGTTCTTCAGGTCGTTGAAGAACAGTAAGTACCAATAATAATGGAGGATGCATTCTTGCCCAGGTTTTGCAGTCTTCACAAAGAAGCCTAGGACGAACTCCGTATACACAGCATACCCATCGAATGTTCAAATCTGTTGGTGGTTATTCATACCACATTCAAACTGGACAACGATTGCGGGCGCGTGTTCAGTCTAGTGTACGAAGATGTCGAATTCTTAAAAAATGTATGGTTTTCAGACAAAAGTCACGTTCATATTAATGGCTATATCAATACACGAGCAACTCGTTTCGTTGAGTTTGAATGCCTAAATATTATCGTAGAGAAACCAATCCACAGTGCTCGAGAGATATTATTGGTCTTTATTTTGTTGAGGACGACAACGAGCATCCAATTTCTGTCAACCAATACAGAACATCAATAGGCTTTTTGTGAGAGATTTAAGAATTTTTTACCCGGTCGGAAATTTATAGATGAACAGGCAATGATTCCGACGGGATGACCCAATAAGCCATACAGCCAGATACATATCAGCCTTACTTCGTGAATATTTTGTAAAACGAATAATTTCTCGTGCAACAATCTAACGCCACCTAATGTATACATTGGCGGTGTGATGAAAGTGTCAAAGATCTGCCGACGAATATTCGAAAACTAATACGGCAAGTAATAATAAACAATTTTCAGCAACTACGTCAACCTCTCTTTAATAACAGGCTCAATGACCTGCAAAATCGTTATGAAGCATGTTTTTGCCGCAGTGGTACACGTTTAGAGCATGTAAATTATACAAATAAAAAAATAAATTCAATTGCATTTTTGGAACTGTTTATTTTGATGAGTACTGTCGTTACTATCGAAAACGCAAGGCTAACCGGCCTTGACGTCAGCAGGCTGTGACGTATTTTGCAGTAGGTCGTCGATCGACCATATTTGTAGATTGGACATTCACACGTTCAGATCGTTTCTTGCGTTTTGAATTGGTTTACGGGATAACCTAAAAATTGTGGCGTCGGCTGTTTTGTATGTTTTGTTTGTGAGTTACACTTTTTAAAAGAAGATATTACTTATTTTTCAACAGCTACAGATTCAAGGACCGGCAAAACTATAACTATAAGTTTAAAAAATCCTAGGCTTAAAAAAATGCTATTCCAACTCAATTCCCTACTGTCCGTTGTATTTGACAAAAAAACTAAGATTTTATTTTTCAAATAAGTTTATATTCTTACGTTATATTTAACAACATTATTTTTTAACACGAAGAGATGTTTTTAAATGTGTGGAATAACGTTCTGTTTTAATACAATATATTTTAAATTATATCACCGAACGCAGCCATTTGGATACTTATATACGTAAATGTCATATTCACAGCAGTGAACGTATTACAGCAATTACGAGGCGTGTTTTTAATATAAGTACCGTTTTGAAATTCTGCTACCGTGAGCGCAGCGGCGACTCTCTACGCTTGCGCGCTGTGTACCTACATCTGTTGACAAGCCACAGACGCAATTACAGAAAGAGTCGACCGTGTTTACGTTTGTTTGTCACTATTTAAAATGTCTCCACCGATCGAGAATCCCGCCGACTATGAAATACGCGCTGTGATTCGTTTTCTTAGTGTTAAAGGCATTAAATCGGCCGATATTCATGGTCAGATCTGTGAAGTGTATGGAGAAAACATTATGAGCGATGGAATGGTACGGGAAATGGGTGACAGCTTTTAAAGATGGCCGCACGAATGTCCATGAGGAGGAACGAAGTGGGCGACCTTCTGTCATTACTGAAAATTTGTTTCAAAAAATTGACGAAAAAGTAAAAAAGCACAGACACTTTACGATTTCATCGTTATCTGGTGAGTTTCCTCAAGTTTCCAGTTAAATCAGGCGGCAGACTTCTATGACGATGGGATTGTAAAGCTGATTGTACAATACGATAAATGCCTCAATATTGGAGGAAACTATGTAGAAAAGTAGAATAAGGTGCAAGCTTTCATGTAAAAATAAAATTGTTAAGAAAAGTTTACTTGTTTTTGTTTTATTTGAAAACGGTACTTACTTTAAAAACAGGCCTCGTATAATAACTTGTTCTACAAATACCCTATTTAAAAATTATTGCGGGAAAAGGAATGATAGATTAGGTAAAACACCACCAACCTTAGGTTCGTCCAAATACATGTACAATTACAAATAATAACAATTAGTAGCTTAAATATCAACCGCAAATACATCTTTCACGAAAACGGTGCTCGGTTACGTGTTTGGTTTTTGCTTTGAAACTTCGTTTTTTCCAAAATAAAATCGAATGGGATGCAAAGAAGGGCTCAGTTTAGGACTGGCATCCTTTTTAAACCGGAAGCCCTTCAAAACTTAAAAAGGAAATGCAAAAAAACGATTCCTTTATCGCTTAGGCTAATATCGTGCACGGCGATACATCGCCTATCGAGCGCGACGTCATCGAAGAGCGCTGAGGCCTTCTAGTTTTGGTGGTAACGGTGCTGTACGTATTATACTTGAGCTATACCTCGGAAGTTTTTTTTTTACTAGAGAAGAATGACCCTAAGCTCCTTTTATGCGATTTCCTTAAGAGGGTACAGAAATGGCTTTGGAAAACTGTAGTGTCGCTGTCTCAAACAGAGACTGTCACCTTGATCAAACCATTAATGGAAATACTATCCTACAGAGGAAATGTACTTGAGTAATTTTAGAGAGAAAAAAATGGCAGTGATTATGCTGCATGATCTTCCTGATGGTCTTATGTAGAAAGATGTCAGGAGTGAAGTTAATTATGAATTAAATAGAAATTAATAATAATAAAATGCATTTATTGGCAATAAACTTGGCAACAAATTTATTACAAAAACAGGGTATATAAATATATACACTATTGCTAAAAAGATTAAATCGACTACAGCAAATATAATGTTGCATTGGCGTTCTTCCTCCAACCCAAAAAATATTAATAAAGAAACATCACAATAGTATTATTTTTGGTTCAAATTGCGTTGCTGATACATATAATGGACAAATTTATGTACGAGGATGGATCAAATATAAACTGGCTTCTCCTTCTTGTGAATAGAAAAGGTCTGTAAGAATGCTAAAACATTTAATGATCGTAAGATAAGGCGTAACGCCTTCCACCACGGCACCAACACGAACGCAGCTTTACGCAGTTAATTTCTTTCCCATTGAGTGTAAAAGAGGTGCCATGTTTGATTGCACAACATACTGTTATTACGTTTCTCATAAACAAAAATACGTATCCCAATGGAATGTCAGTTTAATCTTGGAGGACCAATATTATCAAAACACAATTGAAATTTTAGTCGAAAGAATTTCATGGAGGATGAAACTGCAACGCATAGTAAGAACCAACGCCATCCCGGGACATGTTTTAGTCTGTTCTTCAACACTATTCGTACAATCCGGTTCTATCATCACGTGACTCCCACATATTCGGTCCACAGAAGGAGCTAACGTTGCATCAATAATAAGCAGTGAAGCAGCTCGTGTCCAATTAGTTAGGGACACGTCCGCATATTCTTTTAATGAAAAGAGAATTAAAACACCGATTCCCTGGAAGAAATCCATGGAAAACGGAGAAAACTATGTAGAAAAATAAAATCCTTTCTGTAATTTCCTTGGAATTTCAGGCGTACTTAAGTAGTTGAAAAGATCTTAATTGTCGAAACATTATGATGTATTTGCAAATAAAATAACAACTAGATATTAAAAAGTGAACGTTCCTGACATAAGTACCCCGTGGTGTAGTGGTTAGCACGCCCGTGCTGCAAGCGGGAGGTGTCAAGTTCGATTCCTCACCGGGATGAGATTTTTCATAATTCACCGACGAAAGCCAAAATACATATATTAATTAAAATACTTTCTATTTTGCAAAATAATGCCCAAATAAAAAATTTGAAATAACAGTCGGTTTATATTTGATCTGCCGTCGTAATTCTAGTAAATATTTCAATTTTGTTATTCTACTAAGATAACGAGCGCAAACAAATTCTGTAAACTACAACTTTCAAGAACTACACTTGCTTGTAATTTTAATGTTTGTGTCAGAGTTAATTGCAGGATACATTTTGTCAGTGAATTGTAATTTGATAACCCGGAATATATTAGTAATTTTTCGAATATGTATAGTGTAGTATAGGTAATAGTGTAGCGTTCATTGTACAAAACGTGTTTTATATTAATTATAACATAATTTCCTTGAAAGGAACTAATAGTAAGTGATAACCTTAAAAACAACCTATTCGTAGATAAAAATCAATTGAGGAAACATTCCAATGTTCTAGTGATTCTCAGAACCAAAACGGGAAATAGGAACAAAACACCGAATAGTAAATGGAAAAATTAAAGGAGAAATAAAAGCCGAAGTAGAAATCAAAAAATATGCTTATATACGGAAACTGAATACGGAAAGGAACAAACAGAATTACCAACAGAAAACGGATGAAGAAATAGGAAAGCTGGGAAGTGAAGTGAAGCAATGGACTCTGGATGAAAAATGGAAGAGGCTAAAAGAAATGATGTTAAATGCAGCAAAGGAAATATGTGGAACACGAATAATAAAGAATGGCGAAAAGAGAAAAACGTGGTGAACAGAAGCGATAAGGAAAGAAGTGAAATTAAAGGAAAAAGTATCAACAAAGTACAATAGTAAATTTCTAGAAGAACTGACAATCAAATCACATCCAAACCTTTTTAGTTATTTACTTGTACAGAAAATCGTATTTTATCAGTAAGAAATAAATACTGCGATAAAATCAGCAAACAAATTTTATTGAATCACTTCACACATGCAATGATACAAGAGGATGTAAATATATCTAAAGTATAATTGAAAATACCTACTTCAAATATAATTGTTTCATTAGAACTGAGATAGAAAAATTGGAAATAAAGCAACACTAAAAATAACTTAATAAAAGATGTAATCGGAAATAACAAATATTGGCAATTAATAACTCACAAACCAAATATAAACCGGAAAAAAAGCGATAATTAAAGGATATAAATTGCTTCAATTTCTGAAATATGCTGCTCTGCGAAAGGTATCAAAACCTGTTCATGTTTAGAAAATCCAACATCCAAAAGCTTATCAGCATAGCTTCATATTTAATTTACTAAAGAAGGGCACATTTTAGGTGTAAGGAAATGTTTCCAAAAATGATTGTAGAAGAGCTTCCCTATTATATGGCAACGATATCGATGGCCATCTTGCAGAATTTAGTTGATGTAAAAAAATCTTCGATGTCTTGCCAAAGATTCCAAAAAATACTCAATCGAATAAGATTTGAATCATCACCCTAGTGTAAGGTGTTTAATATATCGACCGTTAGAGAAACATCGAGATTTTGCAAAAATTTCAAATTATGTCAGTTATCTCAAAAACTAAGATAGATAGGTATAGGGAATATTGATGAAAGTTGTCATAGATTGAAGAGAGGTATCTAAAGTAATAATAATATACACAGGTGTTCCATTCAAAAAACTAAACTTGTATCGTACGCAGTGGAAACTGAACACCGGGAAAGGAATTATCTTCCGTCCACGCACTGGGTGGACACGCTGTATGTTCCACCCTCGTTTCTTGGAGTAAACTATGTAGGAATGAAAAATGTAGGCTAATAAAAAAAAGGCTTTTTCTTAGTCGAATATGTCCATGTTTGGACTGGGTTTTAGGAACATTCTGTACATTTTTAATATTTATTTATAATTGTAAATATTACATATGGCAAAGAAGATATACTTATGTTTAAGTTTTCAGAAAATAGTTGTGCTATATCATTAATATAACTCAAGATGTGAAATAATTAGTAATGTATATTACGTCATTGCGTAGATTGCTTATTTTCCTGGAGCAAGTCCATAATAAGCGATTTTTGGGGGTGTATCGAAATCAGCGTCCGTTTATTCCCTATTATTTTACTATTCTCTGTTATTGCTGTACCCCTTTCGCTCCAGGATGTTACAATTGTGAGGTCTTTATTTACCTCTACCTTACTGAAGTGCCCGATTGCATTTGGCACGCATTTTATCATTTACAGTGACTGTGTATGCGTGATCTGGGAACCGTAATATTCGTTGCCATGACGTCTAAGAGTAAGTACTTTATTTTTTTGTTTTAAAAACTAGTATTTGAAAATATAACCATTGACACTTATGGCCAATCTCACCGATCGGTCTTATATTTTAAGCGAAGCTTATAATATTAAGTAGTGTCTATTATGGTGCACAACCCATTTAAGTTCTACTTAAGGCTTCTAAATTTAAGTGCTGGCTATTGAGGGCTTAAATGGGAAGTTAACCTATAAAATCTGATCATATTTAAATGTATTTTTATAAGAAGAAACATCTCTGTAAGTGTTTGTCGGCAATAAAGAATTAAGTTCATTTGCAATCTTTTTCCAAGCTCCTTTTTCATTATTTGTCATCGCATCCGTTTTCTTTTTATTTTCTATTACCATTTTATGACTATTTACTCGTTATTTTTGACATTTGTTTTTACTCGTTATTTTTGAATTACAATATCGATAATCAATCCGACATTTTAAGAAATTTTTGTATATTTCTTACTTATTTCGCCTATATACATTACAACATATTAGATAATAAGCAGTGTTTATTTTAGTTTTGAAGAAAACAGTTAAATAAATTTATGCCGCACTTTTAAATATTGGCATCGTAATTTAAGGGCGGAATAAAATAATCCGCCACTTAAATAGTATGGTGCAACTGAATAAAATAATAGGAACTACTTAAATTTAAGTAAAACTTAATTTTGATTTGATATATGACCGATCGGTGAGATTGGTCATTAATAACAAAGGTCTAATTAATAATGTTTTGTATTTAATTACAATAAAGTCATACGGCTTTTTAATATAGGTTAGGTTAATTTGTTGTTCACAATTGTGAGTGCTGGAAGTCTATGCATGCAATATTTCAAAATCAACTCGTAAATAGTTTTTATTAACGATTACTTTTTATCTTCATAGAAGAGCTAATCGACCTACAAAGATTTCAGAATGATCCAAATTAACTATCTGACCTATTAGATGAAATAGGGTCGGATTTCGAGGTAGATAACCAGAATGGGGAAGATTAAATTTCCTTCGAAGTCGGAACCGAGGTTTAAAATAATACGAATGATGACATTGATGATGTAGGGATGACATCTCTGACAGTAATGATAACTTACCTTTAAGTACGTTTGTTAAACCTCATTGGAAAAAATGTGGGTTTGTAAGCAAAGATGTTCCTACTGAAGACGACTAATCAAAGCGAAATATTGACTCCAGCTCAATATTTAGAAAGATTCTTAGATACAGATTTTTCCGAACTTGAGGCTGAAATGACGGCAAGATATTATTTGCAGCAAAATGGAAATGCTGTAAAAATTACAGCAGATGAAATAAAAAAAAAATTCGGACTACATGCCATTATGGGCTGTATTAAATTTCCAAGAATTCATATGTACTGGAATACCAAATTCAAATTTCCTCTCATTGCTGATGTGATGCCACGAGATAGATTTTATATGCTACGTGTAAACTTTCATATTGTCGACAATCTTGCTGTTAATGACGAAACTAAGATGACGGCTGTGGAAAGTTCAACCCATGATAAATTTAATTAGAAATAGATGCCGTTCCATTTCAAGAACTGCCAAAACTTATTCGATTGATAAACAGATGATACCATTTCTCGGAAGATGTCCTGTCCGCCAATTTGTGAGAAATAAACGTAGACCAGTAGACTCAAAAAACTTCGTATTGACTACACATACAGGAACTGTACTTGACTTTGAAATTTACCAAGGTAAAACAACACCACTGCGTGATAAAGAGGTTGGTCTAGGCCAATCAGTAATTCTTCGACTTGTACAGACTCTTCCAAAAGAAAGCTCAATATTTTTTGATAGATATTTTTTTACTATACCGTTGATGGAAAAACTCTCCTCGCTAAATATTGACGGTACTGCAACAATTATGAATAACAGACTTCGGGGACTAAATTTGAAATCAGACAAAGAGACGCACCGTGGAGAGGCTGAAGAGTTGGTCTAAAGTGATAACAAAATTTGTGTAACAAAATGGATTGTAATGATGTCTACAGCCTAAGCCACAAACTATAGTCAAAAGATGGGACAAGAACAGAAAAGAGCACGTCGATGTAAACTGCCCTAATGTTGTACATATCTACAACCAAAAGATGGGAGGTGTAGATGTATGTGATCAAATGATGGAATATTACCGAACCTTCTTTAAGACTAAAGAATGGCCTCTGAAAGTAATTTTACACTATTGGATTTAGCAGTTGTAAATAGCTGGATGGAATACAAACATCACATGAAAAGTAATAAAAAGTCCAAGCCTATGGACCTCTTGGATTTTCGTTTATATCTTGATGAATACTTGGTGTCAGGATCAAAGAAGTGCACATGCGATAACGAAAAAAACATTACTGAAATTAAAGCAGATGACGAACCAGAAATGAAAAAAAGAAAATGAAAGATATGATGCGTTTGATCACTGGCCATGCAGTGACAACTTAAAACATCCTTTACAATGTCAGGCCTTTAATTGTGATAGCCGGTCTAGAATACGATGCACCAAATGCAACGTCTATCTGTGTTGTAATAAAAATAAGAATTGTTTTTTAAAGTTTCATAAAAAATTTACTTGTATAATTTCTAAGAACTATATAACAATTGTTACTGCATCTGTTAACTCCCTAAAGGCACAATTGTGCATGTCCTTTATCGGTGAAAAATCAAAATCACTTAAAAGTAACCTGAATAAATTTCTGAGAGCGTAAGGGTTAAAGTGTGTCCCTGGATTAACGCATGGATGGGTAAGGTAGACAGGAAATTATTGAGTTGAATTTTCATTTTCTAAGGTTGGGCCATGCTTACACACTAAGTACTAGATAATTTATTACCCTGAATATTGTTTTTTAATAACCCTTTTATCGTATCTTCTACAGAAAATGCATTTTACTACCAGGGTAAGTCAAATATTATCTACACTTTCGCCATAACAAGCTTTGAAGGTTATCGTAGTGGCGGCCGTTTGCGCATGCGTTGAGTTGACGCCTCTGTGGTCATGTGTGAGGAATTTAATCACGATCGCGTCATTTGTCTGCTAGCTATAACAGCATAAGCATGTCAGCTCCGCTATTAGTTTGCACTAAGGAGGAACAACGAGCAGTGATCCGATTTTTGTGGTCAGAGGGTGTGAAAGGTGCTGAAATTCACCGAAGACTTTTGTCCAGTGGCGTGGCCACACCCACGCAATGCGTAGGGGCCCTAGACGCAAGGGGGTTCAAAGGGCCTTCCGATCTTCTATGTTTTTACTCCTGTTATGATAAATAAATCTTTCAAAAATCTTGCGTGAGGGCCCAAATTTGGTAGTTACGCCACTGCTTTTGACATAATACGGGGACAGTGCTTTATCTCGTAAAAGCGTTTTTTTGTGGATCGAAATGTTTCAAAGTGGCCGCACGAGCGTAGCATAAAAAGATCCACAAAAAAAACGCTTTTACGAGATAAAGCACTGTCCCCGTATTGTGACAAAAGTCTCCGGTGAATTTCAGCACCTTTCACACCTTTTGACCACAAAAATCGGATCACATGCTCGTTGTTCCTCTTTGGTGCAAACTAATAGCGGAACTGACGTGCTTATGCTGTTGTAGCTAGCAAACAAATGACGCGATCCTGATTAAATTCCGCACACACAACCACAGAGGCGCTAACTCAACGCATGCGCAAGCGGCCGCCACTACGATAACCTTCAAAGCTTGTTATGGCGAAAGTGTAGATAATATTTGACTTACCCTCGTAATTGAAAAAATTCCTTTTCTTGTAAATTTCCAAGATATACTTGATTTATCGGCAATAAAATTATGGCATAAGTTATTTACTATTCAAGCATGGCTGAACCCCAACAGATGAAATTTCAACTTAATAATTGTCTGTCTGCCTTACCTATCCATGCATTAATCCGGGGACAAGGTGTATGTTTCCACTATATGTTAATTACATTTACATTAAATCAATATAAATATTAATCAAAACTATTTTTTAAATATACATTTTTCAACCGTTTTTAACTTGTTTTATTGTTACCCTAAACGCAATCAGCTGATATATCACTTGAATATAATTTTATGTTTTGCAGTATTTGTCTCCAAATAATTTTTATTTGAAAACTTTTTCTCTAAATTCTTCAGAAAATGAGTTATCTTTCGTCGGCGCACTTCGTGGACACTCTGTATATTTTGAAATTTTCTGATCGTAGAATAGAGTTAAAAAATCACAAGAAGCAAATTATTAGTTAACAACCATTCAAAAGTAAACCAAGAATGCATATGACCTAACACAAGTAAAATCATTTGGCAAAGTATAATAATTGCCGTTTTGCAATAAATCACGAATATTGTGATATTTGAAACTTAAAAAACTATTTTTTTAATTGATTGTTAAACAGACTAGATAAAGTCTATTTAAAATTGATCTGATGTTCTGTGATATGTTCTAATTGTTGATAGAATTGGAGCTCGATGTATTTTAATATTGCTTATGTTTACGAATCGATATTAAGAGATAGAAAAAACAAACACTTCAGCTTTCACTTGCAATTAGTGTAATTAAAATCAAATTTTAAACGTTGAAAATATAAAAGAAATTCAGTAAAATTTCGAATATATTTTTAATGTCTACTTAATTTATTTCTTAAAATTTTATTACAGAGTGTTAACGTTTGGTTACGTTCAAAGTTACACCATTAATTACCTGTTATTAAGCGAAAATTTATTATTAATGAAAATTAACGGCTAACTAATTTAAGAAGAAGTCAAGCGTACTTAATTATTTATTTAACTTTCGTTTTATTTTCATTATATAATGAGCGAATTCCGTGTAGACGCTTGGGTCTCATTCATTGCAACCGAAACATCCTGTACAAGCCCATTTAATGCAAATAATATCGTTAAGCGCGATCCGCAAACAAGATGAAACAGTAACCTACATCTACAGAGATCGTAGTAGGTATAGCAAGCAAATAAATCTAAACTCACTGCGATTAAAGAGGTAAGGAAGACGACAGGTAAGATCCAATGAAGAAGATGTTGGGTCGACGCTGGTGCGCGAACATCAACAACATTAACACACTCGAAGAGAATTTAAAACCAAGAGAGCTCGAGTCGCGCGAATGATGATAATTCTTCGCACCGGAGAGAGTTTGTCGCAAGTCCGATCTCCGATCTGTCCGCTGCGATTGTAGGGACGAAACGCGAAAAAAAAAAGAGCAGATCGCGCGGTGGTTGTTCTTACTTAATTGGCCCCCGGCTTATGATGGTTGTCGGATGGACGCGAATACCCACATCAGGTACACTAAATATGCTTTTGCACCTGTATTAATTTATATACATACATAAAGTGGGGGCTTCTGTGCATTTCGACTGATGGGGCAATCTCAATGATTGTGTCTCGCTGTTCCCGCCGAGCCGTACAATTGTACGCTACATATGCACGTGTTGATATTATGCACGCGAATACCGGACAGAACAGCAGTTGTACACTTCACAGCGTGTCTCATGCACAGGCAACCTTTTTTTGAGGATACAATTTAGCATGAACCACAGTCCAAAAGAATAACAATTAATAAGAATAATATTTACTTATTTAACTAAAATTAAACCACAATAAAAAATACCAAAATGGAAGGCAAAATCCTCTTTTACTCCTTACGAATCTTATTTTTAATTACACTGGGCTTAGCTTCGGCAATATGCCATCATCAGCCAGAATAGTCAAGTATTTAAAACTTCATTATAGTCATGTTATAAAATGTTAAAGTTGGAATGAAAAATTTTGACGTTTATAAAAGTAAAATAATAATAATAATAAACGAATTTATTGGCTTTTATGGTTATTACATAAGGTATAACACAAAATGTAACACAATTGTATGCCAACAAGACTACATCGCCGCTGCAAATTCACAAGAATATGCAGGAGGCGTTCTACCTATAGCCTATTAACATACAACTAATTTACAAAAGAAGAAAAATAAAAATGAGAAGAAAAAAATATATACAGAATACACTATTATAAGTGTGTACAGAATCAATGACAGACCGCGTATATATATGTGTCTAATCAGATAAATGCTGAAATTTGAAGTAAACATATTTAAAATGGTAGTTGGTGAAGAGTTGGAAGGATTTATAGATGAAAGATATGAAAATAAAATTGGGAGAATATGATTGAATTAAATTTGGAATCTAAATTGAAATACAAAAAGGAATAGGGAAGAATAATAAAATTTTAAATTCAGGTTAAAAGACTTATTTGAATCAACTAACTACACATAGACATAGAGACAGAAGAAAAGTAGATACTTTTTAAAAAGAATATACTAAAGGCAGCGAAAGAAAGCTGCGGAACAACAAATATAACAAACACACACACCAAGAGAAGCCAATGGTGGACACCAGACATCCAGTCCAAAGTCAAAGAAAAGAAAATTAGGTGGAAACAATATATAAGAACAAAAAAGGAGGGGGTCTATCAAGGATACAAGGAATGTAGAACAGAAATAAAACAGGTGATCAAAGATGCCAAGCGAAGATCTTGGGAGGAATTCGGCCAAAAGATTTAAGTAAACTATACAGAAAACCAAAAACTATTCTTCGGAACACTAAAACAGCTAAGACGGAAAAAACCCTCAGGATTAAAAAACATAAGGGACAAAGCAGGAAATATACTATCAGACGAAAAGGATATAATGGAAAGGTGGAAGCAATATTTCAAAGAACACACACAAGTAGAAGAAGAGAACAGAAATTGTGATAACTAAAAATAGTGTCCCACAAATAACAGAAGAAGGAATCAGCGAAGCTATCAATAGACTGAAACTTGGAAAAGTGCCAGAACAAGATGAAATCACACCAGAAATGCTAAAGTTTATGGGGCCAAAAGGAAGGAAAAGTCTCCTCGACCTACTAAATATTGCAGATATACACACAGGAAAGTTGATGAACACGCAGATCAATAATACTCAGGACTCATTATTCTCCCCACTACTTCACCTACACCATATAAAAGCACAAGCACACACCGCACTACCAGTCACTTGATAATGACAACCGCCTAAACCGGTCGTGACGCTACGTCAAAGAAAAATGTTCATCAGAACAAAAATATTTACCATGAAAAAATTAGTGACATATTTTTGTTTAAATAGCTTCTACAAAGCAACGTGGTTTTTGCGTCCCAATCGCTGCAGATTCTGTACACATTCGTGAACCAAGTCAGATTCATATATGTTGGGTTTGACAGCCTTTAATGCTACCTGACCGTGAATAATGTGAATATGATTACGGTTGCACTTCGTATCCCTTTCCCCAGGTTATTTTTTGGCGTACAAATTTAAAATAAACCTCTATTCTTTTAAGTTGAGATTCGCGTGTTGTCCACTCAGTACGGGTTTTATACCTTATAAAGCTGATCAGAATTATATTGCGTAGGGATATGTCTTTTACAATGTGTACCAAATAGCTTATGTTGGGATCTTCAAGGATTTTAAGATGAGCTCTGTGATCTTCTGGTCTTAGGTCCGTTATTCTATTAAGAGCGATGGTGTTTAATATAGCCGGCTTCTAAATATATGTAGGTATAAAGTGGGGTTATTCTCGGCAGAACCTCCGGCGCATCACACCAGCGGCAATTCACTAGTTCTTAGTATTTCCCACTATCCAGTACAACATGTTTTGATGTTAAAAAAACCCAACATTGTGAAGAGAAACAATATCTTCGTATCAACATACCTAAATTCCAAAAAAAGAAATAATAAATTTCGGAAAAACGAACTCCTAGTTTCCTGGTCTCGTGTATTCCCAAAGCTTACGGAAAATGTTCAAATGGTTTGTAGTTGTATCAAACGACGTTTAATCAAGCTGTCACTGTATAACACAAACATTATAAACTTTGTTCCTAAATTGAGCAATCCTTCCAATTCTCAGTCAACTCAGTCTCAACTTTTGGTCAATATTCCCCAGAAAAATGTACGACAATGAATGGGAAGCTGCAAACGAAGACCAACGCTTTTTTCAAAAAATTCGAGAAATCGACCCTGCTGTTATCTAGAGGATGATGAGACAAGTCAGAAGAAAACTGAGAACCATTGAAGATCATGGCCCTCTATCAATAACTTGAATATTCAGTATTTTTTGTTATATTTACTGTCAATCGTTGTAACAATTAGTTTAAAGAGTAAAACAGTTTACACCACAAATTATCAGTATCTAAAAATTTTCCGAAAACTTTGGGACCATACGTTACTATTACTTATCTAATGACGAATACAGGAAACTACTGAAGGCTTAGAATTGATATAGACCTTATTCATACTTGTTCTTGTATTGATTTATATCGTAAATGATTATGAGTAGACACGCAAACGTTTATTAAAATTATGTTGTTTGCAGTAACAACAGTAAAAAGGAGAAAACTGATTTATGGAAATCCAATTTGTTTTTGAAATAGTTTAGTTGTTACCTTCTCCTTATGAGAATTATTGAAATATATTTCGTATCAATCTCCTAAGAATACATAACTAAACTAATAAGTAATTTTAAAGATAAGTGTGGAATACATTTTTCTGCACAAAGTTAAGAAAAAAAATTGCATATAAACTAAATGCGTTAATAATTTTCACACTAATACGCCATTCTGCATTCTCTCATCAGTACATATAATTGTATAATGCGTAAAATTTAATTTTGCCAACCTACGATCGCTCTTTTATACTAATATAATGATTAAATTCTGTGGATGTCCCGTCGTTTATAGAAAAAAGGGCTGTGACGATTAAGCCCGGAATATGACAATTTACTAATAGACTTGACGCACACATACAATCTACTCCCCTGTTTGCGTACTTAATGAAGAAGAATTCTTGACATACCTAAATTATAATCAACATCGGATGTACTTCCACGCATCATTAGTATATACGGAGAAAAATAGTTTCATCAACGAGATAACGTTGAATTCAAATTCGGCATGGCCATCGTGTAATTGAGCTGACGCCATGCACAATATTCGGCGACTTGGATTCAAGGATGCGATAAACGAAAAAGGTCTTGTAAGCTAATGAATTTTTAAGTAAAGCTTTACCGGCCTTCAACTAGATTTGATTAGATTGCTAGATAAGCTTTATGGATTGTTGCATTTAAATAAGAGAATTAAATTTAATAACTAAAAGTTCTTATTGCTCAAGATTTTTAAATAGATGTTGTTAGGAAACAAATAAGACAATTATACTTGAAAACTATGGTTCTGGAACACTGAAACTCTTCGGTACATCGTTACCACAACACTTCACCTCCAAAACTGGATACTGAGGATAATAGCTAAGCAATGAAATTGAGCTAAAACCAAAAAAATAAAAAACAATGGCGGGGCTTAGTATATACTAAGCATCATTACTTGACGAGCTCAATGCAAAAATTACTTAAAAACGGCCGCATTTGAAGAAAAAGAAAGCTTTGTTCCACCAAAACAACGCACTATCTCACATTTCAGCGGTGGCCATGGCAAAAATTCAGGAATTGGAGTTCGAATTGACAGACCCACCTTATTCACTAGATCTGGCTCCCGATGCTTTTTTTCTGTTTCTTAGGCCCAAACTTTCGCTCGGAGGACAGGGATTTCCATCGAATGAGGAGGCCATCACTTTCGTAAATGCCCATCTTGCAGGACAAGATGCCAATGCAAGTTATGCATCAATGAAGCGGAGATGTTATGCATCAATGAAGCACCTTTGCCCCTACACCTAAACTTATTCCTACTGAAGACATCGTTACTGACATAGAATCTGCTTTTGTTGGTCTTCCATCTGAAACCCCTTGTCCCATTTGCTTTGAACCATCCAAAATCTTCGCGTGTGCCAAACCTTCGAAATCAAACCTGAAATTCGACCCTAAGATTGCTGTACTAAGAGCTGATAAGGGAAATGCTGATCCTGGGCAGCAAAGAGAATAAATGAACAAAAAGTTCTTTCCTTACAGCAAGGCGGCACCTACCAACTTCTTAAACGTGATCCTACTTCCCGAATTGAGCGTTCCATCATTAACTCTATTAAAACGTCATTTATCCCTACCGATACTCAGAGGTCACTTCTTCCTAGTGATACTTCAGCCCCCCAAAATTCACAAACTCAGTATCCCCTTATGTCCTATTGTCAGCACTGCCAATAGCCCTACCTACAAAGTATTGAAGTACCTTTCTAACCTTCTAAAACCTTACGCTACCTTTGGATTTCATCCAAAATTCCCAACATTTCGTACAACAACTGAAAGAGTTGACGATAAATCCTTGTCAGCTTTGATACTAGATACAGTATCCATTATTAGAGAGTTCCTCACTCTCCAATGACCAACCGGGTGATCTGGATGACTTGGTTGAAGCTTGTCTTTCTTCTACCTATTTCCAGTTTCAGGGTAAATACTACGAGCAAGTCTCAGGCGCAGCTACGGGATCTCCTCTGCCTCCTGTCGTCACCAACATCTTTATAGAAGCGTTCAAAGAAGAAGCCCTATTATCTTACAGCCTTAAGTCAAAGTGTTGGTATAGTACTTTGATGACACTTTTGTCATTTGGCCCCATGGACACGAATCTTTAAACAATTTCCTATCACTTTTGAATTCCCAACACGATTCCATATACTTCACCATGGAGATCGAATCGGACGGTTGCCTTCCTTTCCTAGATGTTCTCGTACACCGGCGCCCTGACTTCCATTTACCGAAAACCCACGCACACGGATATATATCTCAATGGCCTCTCGCACCCACCATCCAGCTCAAAAATGCGGTGTTATCAATTCTCTTATCCAAAGGGCCATTTCCATATCTGAACCCAATTCGTTTCCTCAAGAACTGAACCACATCGCAGAAACTCTGATCCTCAATAGTTATTCTATGAAAGATATTCAAACTACCATTAACCGCGACACCAACCCTTCTCCACAGCAAGTCCCCTCATCTAACCGTAATCATCCGCAATCATCTGGAAGCATCTGGTGTCTACCAGATTCCATGTTCGTGCGGTAGTGTGTACATCGGTGAAACAAAACGATCAGTCAGCACTCGTGTCACTGAACACGAGCGTTGTACGTGGTTGTTGCGTGTAGCCGGATCCGCACTGGCTAAGCATAGACTGGAAACTGACCATCAAAACCAATTTAATTCTACCGGCATCTTACTCCACAGTCTTCACTATTATAGTAGAAAAAACCGTTAATCAATAGAGATTTTCAAGTATTCCAACAATTTAAATTCGCGAATCCCTTACATCACACGTGGAAATCCCAACTTGTTAAACCTTCCCACTTCATTGATCCATAACATTTCCGCTCCATTGCCCCAAAACAAGCCCTATATAAACCCCTCCGAAATGAATAATCCCCAATCAGTGTGCAATAACAGCCCTGAAGATGTCCCATAAGAGTGTCGACGAAACGTCGGCAAAAGCTACGACAACGACGCGATTCCAACCCGGAAACCAAGAGTATAGTAATAAAATTTATGTTTTCTACTCTTTAAATTACTTTTGTTTGAAAATGTTGTTATGTGAGCTATTAAAATTTTGATAGTACCATTTAGACAGTTAAATGATCTATCAAAATAAAAAGAATCGGGAGTTGTCATTAAAAAAATTGACGATGACGTCATTACTTGAAAACCAGAAGTGGCGAAAACGCAAAAATGGTTATTTTTAAAAAGTAAAATTGACTTGTCCAAGCATTTCTTCGAATTTAATGAATTTATTTCATAATTTTGGTGTGCAGTTATAATTGTTTAAATCTATTAATTTGGAATATTTTGGAACCAATTTATTTCCATAAAAGGTAACTTTATTTCGGATCAGATTTGGAAACATTAACAGGGCAAGAGTTTCGAGAGACTTTAAAAGTTATATTTACCTGAAGAATGAGTAGCAAGAAATTATTATTTTGGCCAATAAACTTTAAAAAACTTTAAAACATTTTATAAAACAAATTTAAATTTAACTCTGGGTAGATTTTGTGTGATTAAAAATATCTAAATTTAGAAAATTAATATAATTATTTTCGATTTAATAAATTGTACACACTTTTTGGTATTAAAAATTCCTTGATTTGACTTAAAACTTAAACTTAGTAAAATTGCAAAATATTTCTAGACTAGACCCTACTTATTTAATTTTTCATCTTCGTTATCTCTGAGAAAGAAGGCTGTTAAAGAGCCTCATTACAACATATTTAATAAATACAATAATACGCAATACTAAACCAGATAACAACCTCTTGCAACTGGAACTTACGTCTAACTCTGCACCTAAGAAGGAAAAACCTAAGCATAAAATGCCTTCAATATCTTAGAATACTTTCTCTACTGAAGCTATGAATCTCGCGAATTGCTTATGTATTTATGCTAATCCGTATACCCACTCATGTTTACCATACTATTTTACCAGATTTTCGGTCAAGGCTTTTGCACCAAACATTATTTTCCAAAATTCGTAAGCGCACCGAGTTCCAGTGGATGGAGCCGAGCCGGTAATAACCAGATTTAAATGTACGATTTAATTAATTCAAATTACGTAAAATTAGAGCAAGTGCAGCGGAATTCTACCGAAGAAACTCGAATACATATTGCGCATATAATATAGCAGCAAAACGTGTAATTTCATTAAGTTTCCATTTATGGACACGCTTACCTATGTACACAATTCGCCAAAACTTGTTGAACAAGTTCGATATCACAATACATTTTTTCTATACCTACATATCTTTATTTACAACTTTTACCATTTATAAAATTCTTAAATTGCATTTGTTTACATTTCCGGATTGTTTTTATTTATAAATAGATAACTGTTTCAAATAGAACAAAAAAAAATAATAAGAAAAACTAAAGAATAATGCGTAAAAATATATATAAGCTGCCCCAAGTAGAAGCTTTTTAAAAAAATCATATGTCCCTACTTTTTTCATATATATTTTTCTAAAATGTGTCCCGCTTGGTGTAATTCTTTCTCATTTCAAACTTATCTAACCTTATATACTGAAATGTTCTGTATGTGTGAAATAATTAAATAAAATTAATTTTTCGCAAATTAGTTAGTTAATTGTACGAACTGAGGGTTCGGAAATGTTCTAAAACACTTTTTCGGCATTTTAAATAAAACTTAATATCAATTAATGGAATTAAACTATTATTAAAACTGAAAAATGGAAACTAACCTGGATTTTATGACGATGTCATATAAACACCATATTTATATAAGATTTACAGGAAACCTGCCCATTCTTTATCACTAAACTTCACTTCTACCTTATATTTATGGTACGATTTGAAATATTAAACACTTTGAAATCAGAACACAATCTACAATACGTGTTACCTGGATGAGAAACTTGACTCAAAGTGAGAAATTAATTGGTGTTCCTTTACTCCTTTATTTTAATCGCGATTGTTTTCATACGCAGCAAAATTTGATAATTCTTTTCCAAATATAATTTGATGATGAATTTCCGATGAATAAACTTATTTATAAAAGTAGCATGATGGAAAACATGTAGTGACGCAACTAGAAGACGCAAATTATACTGTCCAATAATAAATTTTACTAACGTTTGACGTTCACGACACTTAACGAAACATATTTAATATTCGAAATGACGCTGATCTCCGGATTTATGCTGTTACTTGTTGTAGGAAACTATTCCATTGAATTTTAAGATTTACGATATGAAGAAAATTAACAGAAGAGAAGAGTTATTTAGCCGTTCCCGTACGTTTGTCGTTGGCGGAACTTAATAACATCCTAGCACCTCCGTTCCAGAGATCGGAGGCCAGGGAAGGAATTGGAGCTACTGAAAAGGTGTTAATAGCCGCCAGAGGGATTTTCACATTGAACGAATGACCATACTGAACACAGTATACGTGCCAGTAATGACAGTTGAGTTCGAAAATGTAACCTAGAACACTATAATACCAATACAATTTAATTAATAATTAAAGTCAAAAGATGCAAAAAAAATTGAAGAAATAAATAAATGATTGCTATAAAAGGAACGCCCATTTTAATGTAATATTGATAGAAATTATCAACATATAACAGAAGACTGTAACATTTACAGTGTGTTGTACGTTAGTAGATGTTAGGCGCAATATTTGCATTTGCTGTTTTCGTGGCTACTGTTTAATGTAAAAGTGTGTTCCTATGTTGTTTTGTGGATTTTCCTAAATTTGACGTTTATGGGTTCAATCATCCGTTCCTTCAAAATTTGAAAACTGTGTAAAGACTGTCTTCGAAGACTCAAAATACTCTTTTTCATGATATTTTTTTGAACATAACTTAGTAAACTTATTTTATTGAAATAGTAAATTAGCCAAATTCAAACTTGTACCTTAATATACTAACTAAAATCCCTACAATGTTTCTAGAGTTTAGTTTTTGTTGTTCCAATGTGTTAAGTAATGTCATGTTCACTTGTTTTCGTTCGGGCAGTTTTTGTGCTCCCGTTGATTTCTTGTATTATTGACAATAAATTATTAATTATTAATTATTAATTATTTTCATTGAAGTGGTTGTTTGGTGTCAAACGATTCATAGATAAATTCTCTATTTAAAAATAACTTATTGCCAAAAAACCTCATTTTTAATATTTAGAGGCTTAGAAAGGCGAAATTAATGAATTAATTGTATTGATTTTATTTTTCTAGTAATTAAGCACTCAAAACAAAATAATGTTCACACAGGGTATTCCATTAAAAAAAAACTAAAGTTGGGGTAATTTCCAATAAAACCGGAAGTGACTGAAAAGCGAGGATAACACCATTAAATTTTGAATTGTTCGTTACTTATAATACTAAAATTTCAGAATTTTATTTTGATAAATAAAAAGAATTGTAGGGGTGAACCTAGTTTCAGTTGCACCCGGTATACAGTTCACACCTTTAAAGTACGATAAAAAATTTGAATCACAGTATAAAAGATTCTCAAGTCTGATTCGAAATATGTATGCCAATTTACAATACTTGAAATGCAGAGATTATCGACGAACTTGATATGACAATAACGTAATGCACTTTAACTGCATTTTTTCAGACGAACGTGATGATTAACCTTTCCATACTTTACCAGTCTGTTCTTCAAAAAGAACCCACATCGCATCTGTATCGTAATAGTTAAGCAAATCCACCAGTATCGTTTCAATTTTCAATTACTTATCGTAATCGTTATTAAAAGATTAGCCCGTGGAAAAATAACAAATTATAAAGTATTTGATTGATTACATGATTACCGTCTTAAACGTATGCCTTATAGGCTGTAATAAATTAAACATTACGAACAGTCACCAATAAATATCTGATTTTGTGCTACTATGACAATTGTAGTTAATCCTGAATACCTTGTATTAGCGATAAATTAAAAAAGAAACGATAAAAAGGAAAATATATCTCTACCCAACGAAAATATGATGTAAATATATTGATTTATATTTATATTCTGTTTGTTAAATTTCCGGTGTAGTTTATAGATGCTAATATGTAATTTAAGTAGTAATAAACATTTTAGATTGTTAAGCTTTAAGAAGTCTCACCTGCAATAAATAAAAGCAACATTATTTTTCACAATCATTCCTAACAGATAACTAACGCTGGCCACGAGCGGTACCGCGCATCGGCGTAGAATTAGTTCGGACCGAGAGGAACGGTAGTATTACTTCGTCTGCGGAGCAGTACGGACATTTTCGCTGCCGGTCATTTGCGCAATTGTTTATCTGTCATAGAAAAATTATGATTTCGACAGCAAAACGACCGCGGTCGGACAAACTTCGAAAATTTATTGCAGAAATTCCAGACTTAATATATGAAGGTGCTAAAATTAAATGTGTAATCTGTAAAATCCCGTTCATGTGTTGGTCCAGACAACATTGTCTACGACACGTAAATAGTGAAAAGCATGTCTCAAACAGAAATTGCGCACGAGACAATGAAAAATTTATATTTAATTTATGCGTTACGTTTATTGCATGTAATATACCGTTTAATTTACTAGACAAGGAACCATTTATCTGCTTTTGGAATAACTATTCGGAGTGCAAATTACCAAGTCGAACATCATTACGAAGAATTGTGCCATCTGCGCGCGAACATATTGAACAAAAAATAAAATCGGAGTTGAAAGATCAAAAATTGTGGTTATGTGTCGACGAAACAACAGGTCGGAAGAAACATTCTGTTCTTAACGTAATGGCACGCAAATTGGAACCTCATCAATCGGCACCTTCAATTCTATTAGTCTCCAAACGAATACAACAGTGTACTGCCGAAGTAATTTCAAAGTTAGTGTTAAATACATTGGACAAGTTTGAACTTTCAACAAACCAACTCTTGATGTTAGTGAGTGATGGTGCTGCAAACATGCTTTCTGTAGGCCGGTCTCTTAAAAAGCATTCTGCTAATTTGTTACACATTACGTGTAAAATTCATGCTCTCAAACTTGTGGCGGATAGTATCAGAAAATGTTATCCTGAGGTAGACGCTTAAATAGCGCATACCAAAGCAGTATTTGTCAAATAACCGAAACGTATTCGCGAATTTCACAGACTGTGCCCCCGTATACCAGAGCCACCAGAACCTATTCTAACTCGTTGGGGAACATGGTTGCAGGCCGCGTTTTATTATCATAAATATTTTGACAATATTAAGAACGTGGTTTTACAATTCGATACAAAGGAAGCTGCCGCTATCCAGAAAAGCCAGTCGAAATTTCAAGATAGTCAGGTTAAAATGGATTTAAAAATCATTCACGACAATTACTTCGGGCTAGCAGATGCAATAGAAAAATTACAAAATCCTGCGGTGCCGTTAGAAAAATCTCTACAAATAGTGCAACATGTTCACGCACAGCTATGCGCGATTGAAGACGCAAAAAATGTTTCTGTTCTAGAAAAATTTGAAAGTGTTTTTGAGAAAAATTCTGATTTTGGCACATTAAGACACATTTGTGAAGGTGCGTCAACAGAATCGTTAAGTTATTTGAAAGATTATTTTACTTACGCAAATATTACGTCACTAGATGTAGAACGTTCGTTCCCTGCATATAAACGCATTTTTTCCTCATGCCGTACTAGTTTTGCCGAAACAACAGTTGAAACATATCTAATGTTGCAGATATTTAACAGACATTATTCACTTTATGATTTCACGGAGGACTCTTAAAATGGTAAGTGTTTGAGCACGTGTTATTTAATTTTTATTTAAAAGATGAGCGAAATTATTTGCGGCAGCAAACATCTCTATTAGCAGAATAACTCTAGTGGAACACGAGGCCTGGTCGACTCTACGCTACTGCGCGGTACCGCTCGTGACCAGCTTTACAGATAACTAGTCGATAATAAAAGTTGAATAAATTAAATAAGGATCACCTAAATTCTTTAAAATATGTACCCGAATTATACATCGATTTTTGCAGGCATTTGACCGTTTAGATCACAATATTACACATTACAAGTTACAATGTTTTGAATTTAGCGATGATTTAATACAGCTTTTTGCATCATATTTATCTAACCTGATTCAATATGTGTTTTTTAATGGCGCTACATACCACAATCATACTGCGACTTCGGGAGTTCCCCCGAGCTCTAATTTAGGACCATTAATATCTTTATTAACAACACTGCTGATGTTATTTCATCCGAAATGTTACTATTCGTAGATGATTTAAACATTTTTGCAGGTATTGCCTTCACCGATGAATTTGCTTCACTACAAAATGATCTAAACAGTCTATATTGGTGCGTAATCATGTGATCAAAAAACCTTTCGTTAAATATAGACATGTGCAAATTTATATCTTTTACCCGCTGATCAAATACAATAGTCTCCAATTACTTCAATTACGTAATCAGTAAGGTTCGACAAACGAGTGCAACGTCGGAGGCGTATTGCTCAAAAGTAGGTACGTGAGATACAGTATTATTAAAAAATAATATATTCTTACCTTTTATTGACGTCTTGACGTATTGCTGCAGTAGTATTTTGTCGCAATGGACATCAAGACGTCAATAAAAGGCAAGAATATATTATTTTTGAATAATACTGTATCTCACGTACCTACTTTTGCGCGATACGCCTCTGACGTTGCACTCGTTTGTCGAATCTTAGACTAATTAGTAGAGCTGATCAATTTGCGCCAACAGCCAGTGGCGGGCGCATAAAAGTTTACACAAAATAAATGGTCAGAAATAAAATATAATACGTGCTCAAACACTTACCGTCTTAAGAGTCTTCCGTGAAATCACAAAGTGAATAATGTTAAATATCTGCAACCTTAGATATGTTTCCACACTTGTTTCGGCAAACCGAGTGCGGTGTGAAGAAAGAGTGTGTTTATATGCAGAAAACGAACGTTCTACATCTAGTGACGTTATATTTGCGTAATTAAAATAATCCTTGGAACAACTTAACGGTTTTGTTGACGCACCTTCACAAATTTGTCTTAATGTGCCAAAATCAGATTCTTTCTCTAAAACACTTTCAAACTTTTCTAAAACACAAACATTTTTTGCGTCTTCTACCGCGCATAGCTGTGCGTGAACATGTTGCACTATTTGCAGAGATTCCACTAACGACACCGAAGGATTTTGTAATTTTTCTATTGCCTCCACTAGTCCGAAGTAATTGTTCTGAATAGTTTTTAAATCCGTTTTAACCGGACTATCTTGAAATTTCGACTAGCTTTCCTTGATTGCCGCAGCTTCTTTTGGATCGAATTGTAAAACCACGTTCTTAATATTCTCAAAATATTTATGATAATAAAACGCGGCCTGTAACCATGTTCCCCAACGTGTAAGAATAGGTTCTGGTGGTTCAGGCATATGGGGGCACAGTCTGTGAAATTTGCGAATACGTTTTGGGGATTTGACAAATACTGCTTTTGTATACGCTATTAAAGCGTCTATCTCAGGTTAACATTTTCTAATACTATCTGCCACATGACTGAAAGCATGAATTTTACACGTAATATGTAACAAGTTAGCGCAATGTTTCTTAAGAGACCGGCCTACAGAAAGCATGTTTGTGGCACCATCACTCATAAACATCAACAGTTGGCTTGCTGAAAGTTCAAACTTTTCCAATGTACATATTTAACACTAACTTGGAAATTACTTCGGCAGTACATTCTTGTACTCGTCTGGAAGCTAATAGAATTGAAGGTGACGATTGATGTGGTTCCATTGTACGTACCATTAAATTAACCATAGAATGTTTTTTACGATCTGTTGTTTCGTCCACACATAACCACAGTTTTTTTATCCTTCAACTCCGATCTAATTCATTTTTCAACATGTTCACGAGCAGATGGCACAATTCTTTCTAACGATGCCCGACTTGGTAATTTACAGTCCGAATATTTATTCCAAAAGAAGACATATGCTTCCTTGTCTAGTAAATTAAACGGTAGATTACATGCAATAAAGGTGAAACCGAAAGTACAATTGAACTGCCGATAATGGCAGAAATTAGTTCATAAAAAATAGAAATCGACGTATTTTTTCTAAAAACGCTAGCTTCTGTCGTTCCAAAGTTAGCATGGGGGTGGGGCACTTTAGGACCACACTGTATGCTGTACGGTGCAATTAAAAGGTATATTCGACTACGAAACATTATAATAAATTATAATAAATTTTATAACCTGCAGTTAAATAAATTAAAACACGTGCATTCATAAAATTTCAGTAAACAGTTTTAGCATTACAATTACAGTTTCACCATTCGTTTTTAATACGTTTAATATATATTGATTATATGTAGGTATATGGATGAACTATGTTCCTTAATATTTTTTTGTTATTTCTTAATCATTCACAATTCCAGATATGAAATGTCTAGACTTTTAGTACAATAGAAACTAGAAACGTGACGCATTTTGCGCTAGGCAACGTCTGCAACTACAAATTTCTTTTAAATCCTTTTCATACTGCAAATCATTAATTATTGCACCGCTTTTCTAACCTTATCGAACTTAGAGGAAGCTACTATCTTATATTACATTTACAATATTGTTTTTCCTTGAAATTATTTTACTGACCAGGTCTGAATTTAAGGATGTATACGATTATTTAATTTAAGTATACATTACAACGGTGACGTTATTTTGCAGTAAAGACCAGTTAAATCTTGTTCGAATTTTTGAAACGATAATTTTGCTACTCGTGCCAGCAATTATTTAATTGTTTCTCTTTAGTTTTAGTGTCTTCGTACTAGTAATTGTTAAAATTAGAATTACTATCCTGATAGTTAGATTCAATTGCTAAAATCTTTGTATTCCTTTAATTACAAGACTTTTCTACACTCAAAATAATTCATAGAAGTACCACTACGTAATCGTCATAATTCATTAGCATAGGGACAATGATGCGATAGTCAGGCAGTTCTAAAGGCTATTAAAGCCTATACATATGAATCTGGCCTGATGCCTAAATGTGCACACAATCTAAGGCAACTGGAGCGCAATAACCACGTTACTTTGTGGTGGGTCTCAAGACAACAAGGGATCGAAGGAAATGAAAAGGCCAAAGAAGCAGCGAACATGCCTTTCATTGGTCCTAAACCCTTTTGTGGTCTCCAAAAAAGCCACATAAAACAGGCAGTCAAGACATGGGAGGATAGTCAAAAGACCCCGCACTGGGAAAATGTTCCAGGACAAAAACAGGCGAAAGCACTAATAACAGGCTCGCCAACGACAGCAAAAATAATGCTATCGTTCCGTAAAGGGGACCTTAGATTACTGGCAGGATTTTTGACAGACCATGTAGCCCTAAAATATTACTTATTTAAACGAACGTCTATGCCAAGAAGATTTGGAAAGGGCGGATCACATTCTGTGTAAATGTGTTGCCACACATTTTAGTAAGGCATTTCTCACACCTACTGAACTGAAGGAAGAAGATCCTAGAGTTTAGCTTTAGCTTAAGGTTTATTGAAAGCCCCCAACAACGCAGTAACTAAAGGTATCATGCCTCAACTATAATAATAATAATAATGATTTTACGCTAACCATTACCATTGCTAAACCGGCAGCCGTAATAATAAACAGTATCTATTGCTGAACGACAATTGTATCATATTGTAATAAATTGTTTCCAAGAAGCATTGTTTTCCACCAATCTTACCAGCCACTGACCCAAAACGTAGAAAAGCAAATAGAAATCATGGCATACCTAAACCAAATACCATATGTTATATTTTTAAAGTATTCCAAGTTTTATTCAGATCAGAAATTATGATTATGACTGAATTGATAAGTTACACGTAGCATGTTTTTAATAAACCGATGTAATAGATTTACAAAGAAAAATCCATCAGAAGTTAATGTAATCATATATTTGTTGATATACAGAGTATTTTATGAGAAAATCATTCTAACAAACGGCACTACTTGTCAAATAAAAACTCTTTCTCAAAAAATTATTCACACACATTAATCGAGAAATAATGAAACAGTTCACTAAAACCCTTACCACAACACTTAATTCGTACTGGACGCACGTTTCGATAGCCAAGCTATCATCATCAGCAGCAAGACTGAACTAAGTGAAACTGAACTTAGTTCAGTCTTGCTGCTGATGATGATAGCTTGGCTATCGAAACGTGCGTCCAGTACGAATTAAGTGTTGTGGTAAGGGTTTTAGTGAACTGTTTCAGTGTTCCAGTGCCACAGTTTTAGAGTATCCGTTTAGAGAAATAATGAAGTGACTTGCCTTTGTTGAAAATTTTGTACTGGCAGAAACAGTTGATTACTTAGATAAAATGCCATTAAAATAATCATGTGCCTTATTCAAGATAGATTTTACTTGCTCAAATCGAAGAGAGTAGTTTTTATTTAAAAGAATTATCTAATTTTGCTTGCTGAAAGCTATCATTTTCTCTACAGTGCTTCGCCATGGAAATAGGACCACTTGAGAAATATTAAATTTATAAGAATATTTATTAAACATAATTCTAATTTCACAGATAATTGCTGGTTATAAACATAATGCTTAGGGGTGCAATAAACCGATTATCCACCTGCTATGAATCACACCTCTTGCCATTCGTACCTACAATTATGTTTAGTTTGAATTGTGTCGTTCATTAGTTTGTTAGTATCATTGCAAATATAAATAAAAACAGTATTTTTACCGATTTTCCAAAGAACTTATATTTCAAAGAGTTTTAATTTTGTGTGCGTCTATTTCTGCTCTTCTAGAGACGGGATGGTCCTCTTAACGTGAAGTTGCACAAAAAAAGGGTGTATCACATCAAACTGTTCTGAGAATCTCGAAATTAATTAAGGAGAATATTCTTAGTACATGTAGTGGCAGAACATACTGTGCTGGCAAACGCGAAACAACTGTAAGAGATGATCGTCGTATAGTAAAAGTGACTACAGAACATCGTTTTTTATCCACTACAGGTGTTCATAAAATTCTTAGAGGAGAAGGTGTACAAATATCAGCCCGAACAGTCCGTAGACGTCTTTATGAAGTAGACTTGAAATGCAGACGTCCTGCAAAAAAACCAAGACTAGCATCTAAAATGAAAGTGACACGATTTCAATGGGCTAAACAGTTGAAAATTGAGAAAAGTAATTTTCATTTGTCATCTGTATTTTTGCTCAAATTCATCCTCGTAGTTTTTACTTTCTCCTAGATTATTTATAGCGACAAATCGCGGCTAATCGTGCTAATGGAGAGAAGCCAATTTGTTCGTCGACGTCCTTCAGAGCGTTATGAAGAAGCATGTACGATCAAATCTATTAAATACCCCCCATCTCTAATGATTCGGTCGTGTATTACGATAGAAGGACCGGAACCACTACATATATTTTATTAATGGAACAACGGAACAGCAACAATATAAAAAAGTTTTACAAAACTATTTAACACCTTATATTGGTTCAAAGGAGCCGATTCAAGGACCGTATACTTTCATGGAAGACAATGCACTGTGTCATAAGGCAAAAAGTGTAACGCAATACCTTAAATCTAAAAATCTGCGTGGACCACATTGGCCAGGCAATTCACCAGATATAAATCCAATTGAAAATGTGCCGAATGTTTTGGAAAACATCGTAAGTACACGAAACTCAACTACAAAGGAAGAATTACAACATATTGAAGATGTAATAATAACATAATAACAATGAAATTGAAAAACCAATAAAAAACTGCATTGGCAGTGTGCCAAAAAGGATTGAGGAAATAATAAAACACAGAGGAGGATCAAGCAAATATTAGTAAACATATATTCAAATTATACTTACTTGCATGTTATATGTAATTAAATAATAATATCGCCAACATTACCAACTGTTTTTTTTTTAATTTTACCCCAAAATCATAGTAATTTTAAGTGGTCCCAACTCGATGGCCAGGGACTATATATTTACAATAATTATGACAAGAAAGCGACAGTTAAGTGGAACTAAGAAACCACAAATTGCGATTGTGAGTTCCAGTTTAAGACTACTGAATCCTATAAAAATAAACCAAGAAATGGTCACCCCAATAAACAACAACCAGAGAGGACCACCTATTAGAGAGACTTTCTCTTCGGGGTAGTAGTGCATCTGTCTACAGAAATTAGCGCAGAAGGTGTTCCAAAAAATCTCATCTAGGGTGGTTAGAAGTAATTTAAATAGGGCAGGATTAAACTGTTGTAAGACAAGAAAGGGGGCGTTGTTGTCCGAGGTTAACAGATAAAACCGTTTAGAATACGCAAACAAACACCAACATTGAGCAATTGAAACCTGGAAAAATGTGTTTTGATAAGTAGAGTACATCCATAGTTCCTTTCTCAGATTTCTAGTACCCCTGGAAGTACCTTTGTGCGTCGTAGTGTTAACGAGGAATTTCATAAGTATTGCATCGTTCCTGGTATTAAGCTTAGAGTTTACAGTGCGTTAGGGTCGCGATCAAATGAATAACCAAAAGTACATGGAAGATATAAATGCGACATTAAAATCATCGTATGCAAAACTTTTTTAAGAGGAACTTTTAGAAAACATTTTTTCCCCTTCTGCACAACTCGACGAGATTGGATACACGACAATGAATACCATCTGGAGTGGCTTGCCCAATCTTCACTCCTAAATCCAATCGAGAACTTGTGGCACTTTGCGAAAACTCAGCTAAAGACTCACAAATACTCTTCAAAACCACTGCTTGAAGGCAAAATAAAAGAAGTATGGGAAAGCATTCCATCGGCGCATTGGGAAAAAGTATCTCTATGTATCTCACTATAATTCCAAACAATACTCCATCAAAATCTAGTAAAAAATGCATAAAAATAAATAAATTCTTACTTGGCATCTAATTCTTTTAATCGATAATATCTGCATCAAGATTGTCAGACGCAAATTACAAGTAATTTTTTTTTGATCATTTATCAAAGACTATGTAAATGTATTTGTATGCAAATAAAGAAGATAGACAGTATCTCGATTTCAATCAGTCAGCCAATGAGGGTATTTTGTTTTCGGTACCAAAATAGTCCTGAATATTCTATTGATAATCTTTGTTCTCCTTGACGTCTACACGTATGTCACTATGGACCGTACATAAGTCCGTTTATTGTCTATTTATGTTGACAGCAAATTTGAAGAGAATTTGAGATGTAATTACTGATCGGAAAGATTGCTTATGTCCTTGTTCAGCAGACACTGCGTCACTAAGTATGATGATCTAAGTATCTAAATGCAATATCATTTTTTGTATTGTTAATAAATCAAGTATGATGTTAGATACAAAAAAAAATATCAAACGGTTAACAGAAAAACATGAGTAAAAATTAATGCATGATAAAGTTTTGGTTTAATTAGGGGATTTTAGATATTCGGAAATAAAAATTTCGATTGCCGCAAATACAAACCGAGAACCAAAGCAAGCCTTTTCTGCAGATTTAACAATTATTCACTTATAGTTACTTGACCTTTTAAAATAAAGGTATGAATTTTCAACTCCTCTCCTATTAATGAATATAATTAATGAGAAAAGCATTAAAAATTAAAAAAAAAAACAAAGACTGCTGAAACAAGTAAACCATTCACACGAATTCATAAAAATTGTTATGACATCCGGGTACAGAACATCCATTTTTGTTTTTAATGGAGAACATAAAACAAAGAATCTTCTACGTCAACTGCCTTTTTTCATGTTCATAATAATGTATTACACGTGGAGAGTGAATGCAACACTTGTTTATTTTTTAGTTAAAAGAAATCAAATTGTAATGTTAAGGACACCAAACATAAATATTCAAAGAATTACGGTGAAATCTAAGAAGACAGAATTACTATAATATTAATGTCGTCAGTCGTTACTAAAAATTCCAAAAAATATGACGATATAGTTAGTGGAAGATTTTTAGGTATGTATTGTGGTATTCAATACACAACAAGTAAAATCGCTATCATTAGCGCCATGAGAAGTGACGTTCAGCCGATTCCGCTCTAGCAACAACTGGTAGAATTAAGCCTTTCTGACTCGTTTTCGGTTTATACGAGGTCTGTTCAAAATGTATCCGACTTGTTATGTTTCCCGCGAAAGTAATAAAGCGAGTGCGATGATATTTGGTAGGGAATTGTGGCGTATCCTTGTGCATACGTGTGTAAAATATCCCGTGCGCAGCTCGTGATCCTCGGCAGTGGCAAGTACGTAAGTGCGGTAGTGTGCTGGCGGCTCGTCGTGTTTGCAAATTTCACGAAATAAACGACTTGAACAGCGCTACTGCATCAAATTTTGTCGGAAGCTTGGTGATACTCAAGTGGACACCATTCGGAAGATTCGGGAAGCTTTCGGCGAAATATCCAACATATCCGAAGCCAAAGAAAGCACGTTCAGCAATGTGAACGTGATGTTGACATTTTTCTTCGACTACCGCGGAGTGGTTCATCATGAGTACGCCCCTCACGGACAGACCATTAACAAGGAGTACTACCAGTAAGTCCCCCGTCGTCTTCGTGATGCCATGCGGCGAAAGAGACCGGATCTGTGGAGAGCGGGAACTTGGCAGCTGCATCATGACAACGCACCAGCGCATTCCTCTCGTCTGATTCAGACTTTCTTGACCAAACACAGCATCCCAGCTGTTCATCAGCCTCCTTATTCTCCCGACATGGCTCCCTATGACTTCTAGCTGTTTCCCAAGTTGAAAATGCCGTTGAAAGGCAAAAGATTTGACACTCAGAAGGACATTATGCAGAATGCGACAGAGTAGCTTAACCGCATTTCAAAAACGGCCTTCCAGAGATGCTTCCAGCAGTGACAGCAACGCTCCCAGGGAGAGTATTTTGAAGGCGATTAAGCTTTCATATCTGTAAGTGAACAGTTCGATTTTTCCCGGCCAAAAAGTCGGATACATTTTCAACAGACCTCGTATAGTCTTTAACCCCATCTCTGCGTCCCCGTCGTTTTATTAAGGAAATCTATCTCCAGCCAACAATCACTTCAGGGGAACGGCTATAGAACCTCTCTTCACTGTGTTTTTTCCTATAAATACGTAGCAAATAGATTCTACTTTGCCTTTATGGTAATTTCACAAATATCACTTCGTCAAGACCGGTAGGTTGCCAATACTCGTTAATATTAGTTCGTTAGACGCTAGATCGCAAACCCTATTGGCATATTACAGGCTCTATATGCTATTGTTAAAGGAAAAAATTTAGTTGATTCATTATTTAAATTGTAGAAATATATGGTATTCTCAATACGAATACGTGCCAACTTAAATCATCTGGGAAATAAATAAATAAAAAGATAACGTTTACACATTAATTTTAATGAACATCTTTATAGTTTTTCGTCGCAGCACTGTATGTTTTTAAACGAAAAAAAATCGCATAGCTTCATATTTAATTTAAAATTCTAGAAGAGCTCATCTATCAGATTCTAGAAAAATGTACAGGCTGCTCCATTAAAAAAATTAAATAACATGAATTAAACATGGCAGCGATTTCGATGGCCATATTGTAGAATCTAGTTAATATTGTTTTTTCAATACACTGCTGAAAACTCCAAGAAATACTCAACTGAAGACAATTTGAATCACAATTCTGGTATGTAAAACATTTAAATTATGAAGCTCTAAAAAAATGACATTTCGCAAAAATCTCAAATTATTTCAAGTATCTCAAAAACTAAGCTAGATAAGGAAAGGTAATGGTGAAGAAAGTTGATATGAATTGAAGAAAGGAATCCAAAAACGAAGCAGTGTACCGGTGTTCCGTTTAAAAAACGAAACTTGTATCATGTGTAGCGGAAACTGAACATTCTGTATATTTGAACATAATTTTATGTTGTGCAGAATGTATCTCCGAATATTTTTTATTTGATAACTTTTTCTCTAAATTGCTCAGGAAAGAAATTATCTTTTGCCCACCCACTGGCTGGACACGCTGTATATTATGTTTTTACTGTTTTATGGTACCCTTTTCGGGGACACCCAAAGCTTTCCTTAATGCTTAATTAACTTAATTACTTAATTAAAAGTGCAGTTCGATTTTTTTTTAATAGGGAATTTTTGATAATGCATTTGTTTACTTAATTTTCATCGATCAGATAAGGTTTCTGTCTGTAAATTATTGAATAGAGCAAGATATTGGGATATTAAGCATACATTACCGATATCATATAAAAACGAAATTGGTAACAATTTTGTCTAACGCAAAGCAACAAACCACTTAAAAGCATGTCTATTTATTCCTAGAATCAACGCAGAAAAAATCCTGTGAAGATAATTGCAACAATGTTGTAGGAACGATTTTGCATTGAGAATTCACGTAATTGTAGAAAACTGCGCCATCGTTAGAGTAATTTTGATTAAAATTTTGGAGTAGTTTTATTGTAGCAAAAAGTAAGCATTAAAACTAGCGAAAATTCACAAAAGGTAATCTAATTCCTAATACTGTAGTAAAATAATACGCTGTTTTGATATTTAATACACATTAACCAAATTTATTTGATAAAAATTAAGAATTTTGCTAGTCAGTATTATAACGATTTAAACAATTGTAGGAGAGCCAAACAAATTAAGTGAATTATATCTTTCCTGTATTTCCACTTTACATTTTATGTAAGAAAAAAACCGGAAAAAGAATTGTAATCAGAGTTTGGCTTTCGCCAATGACTTAACGATTTTAACGACACAAAAAGAGAGCTCCAAAAAAGTCACAAGAAGGATTTAACGGGAAGCAGGAAAATTTGGTCTGAGGATAAATCAAGGGAAGACATAATATATGGTTATGAGGGACACGCAACAGACAGTAGAAAGTTAATTAATTGAAACGTAATGCCATCACCTATCCACCATCTATGGACGCGCGTTTCGATGTTATGCATCTCGTCAGCATAGCTTTATGGAAGGTAATGGCATTTCAATATTTTAAATCGTATATATACGAAGTAGATGTTTACATGGTACGCATGAGGAAATCTAATTAGATATCCTCATTTCTACATTTTTGTCGAGTAAATTACTGCAAACGCCTCTACAGAATTGAGCAAATCGTATTGCTACAAATTCTGATGCGACGGTGATGGCATTACGTTTCAATTAATTAATTAACCTATGGCGGTTTAAGCCAGTAGTTGGGGCTACTGTCGCGTCAGAATTTGTAGCAATACGATTTGTTCAGTTCTGTAGAGGCGTTTGCAGTAATTTACTCGACAAAAATGTGCAAATGAGGATATCTAATTAGATTTCCTCATGTGTACATGTAAACATCTACTTCGTATATATACGATTTAAAATATTGAAATGCCATTACCTTCCACAAAGCTATGCTGACGAGATGTATAACATCGAAACGCGCGTCCATAGATGGTGGATAGGTGATGGCATTACATTTCAATTAATTAATCAACCTATGGCGGTTTAAGCCAGTAGTTAGGGCTACTGTCGCGTCAGAATTTGTAGCAATACGATTTGTTCAGTTCTGTAGAGGCGTTTGCAGTAATTTACTCGACAAAAATGTACAAATGAGGATATCTAATTAGATTTCCTCATGCGTACATGTAAACAGTAGAAAGTTACTTAAAAGTGAATGTAAAAGAAGGTTCCGACTACAGATTTCAAAGGGTGAAGGATTTCACGTATTTAGGAGTAAAACTAGAGGAGAACGCACAAGAAGAATATGAAATAAAGGCCAGAATTACAAGAGGAAACCAAAAGTATAAAATGCTAAGAAGACTAATGAAATCCAAGTATGTGTCACAAAGGACAAAAATAAGAACATATATATAAAACAGTAATTAGACCAACAGTTACATACGAATGCGAAACCTGGATATTAAGAAAAGCTAAAATGGACAGGTTGGAAAGATGGGAACGAAAAATCCTAAAATCAATTTACGGAGGTATTAGTACAGAAATATGGATGGAGAAGAAAAACAAGCGAGCAACTAGAAATGTTATATGACAAACCAAAAATAACAAGCTTTATTAAAGCAGAAAGAGTAAGCTGGCTAGGACATATAGAACGTATGGGAAATGAAAGAATGCCAAAATTAGTTCTGCATAGAAAACCAGTACAGAAAAAAAGAAAAGGGAGGCCGCGACAAAGATGGAGTAACAATGTGCAAGAATACCAAAAAAGTATAAAGGTGGAGGTTTGGAGGAAAGAAGCACAGGATAGAAGAAAATGGAAAGAAGTAATTAGAAAATGCAGGAAAGAGCTCTAAAATGTTTTGTAATATTTAAGTTATATGTAAAATAACATCGTAACTTTAAAGCCCTAGGCGTATCGTTGTCATCCCTATATTCTTATGGCCGGCCAATGCTCCCTGTAAATGACGAAGCTGTTGGAGATGCGAAAACATAGAAGAGTTATCGTTATCTCGTTTCTTTCAACCATTATAATTATTAATTATTATTAATAATTTGTGTAATCTAATGTAGTAACTGCGTTATGTTAACATTTCAATAAGTACAATACATACACTCGCACAATTGTTGAAAATATGCAAGTCTTTTGTAGTAAACGTTGCAAGTTATGCGTCACTTTTGTTTCCTACAATATTGTTTCACTTAAACTTGTAGCAAAATTGCCCTCGTCACAAATCCTATAACTATTTGTAATGGCATTTGTGACAATTTTAGAAGTTATTCTGTTCTTCTGTGAAATAATAATAACTTTATTTCAACAATATACATGGTAAATACAGTGTACATTATTGAGAAACGTCAAAAGAAAATGTGACAAAAAAAGGACAAAAAAGAAAAAACAAGAAACTATAACAAAACGCACAGGTAGATCCAGGTATACAATTACAAAACTAAATTTGAGCGACAGGCATGCGAAAGGTATGAAAAGAACTAAAAGTTGAGAAATTCATCGATAGAGCGTCAAAAGAAAAGCGTTTAAACGAAATTTAAAGTTTCTAGAAGTTCCTCTAAATATTACATAATATGTACGTGAATTAAATCAAATTAGTTAATTGTAACTCGTATAGAGAATTAACCTTTCATCCCCAATTCTCAGAAATACGAACTGTGTTTAAATGCACATCGCGCATTTTTATTTAAATCACGTGCGAATATAATAAAATTATTAAAAATATAGCATTGAATTTGTAAAACAATGACATTAGATCGCTATCGAACACATGGTCATTGAAGTTTAGAATTCATTCCCACCAATTTTTTCGTTATTTATTATTCATTGAAACTAATGGCACAAACATACATATATATTATTATGTATGTAGTACTATGTAGGTTGTAGAATTGTGGAGGACACATCTAAATTCACATTGGTCGAATACAAATAGGAATCACTATGACGATATTTCTTTAGTAAGTTTAAAATCGTCATAGCGAAAGTTATTTACATTTTTAAGTGAAATGCACACGGTAGGTATATTCGCTAATCGCCGTTATATCAAGGTTACAATATGCGAACTGCTTGTAATTTCAACTTATGCAATTCATTGTTGTTTTATAGGTCGGTCACATTTTTCCATGCAGTGAAAAACATGCTTTCTTTATGGAAAGAAAACACACCGACTTATAGTTGGTTAAATAATGCATGATGCAGTGACATTTAGTGTTAATCTCTTTGATGTAATTTGTATGTATGTTATGTTTATAAATATGTATGTCTTGACTTTTTATATTGGTATTTGGAAAGGGTGTAAAAGGATCGTGTAACTTGGCTTAAAATTAAAATAAGAGGGAACATTTTAAATTTCGCGCGATTGCGTCCTTTGTTTTAATTAGTTTTAATGTAAGGGAGTTTAAAAGTGTATACATTTTGAACAGTTTGTAAACTTGGAGTGTGATTAGTTGTTACTACTATTTGTATACTGATTTGATACATTTATGATTTTTTCATATTTGAAATTTCAAGTAGCAAATCGTAGCTTATCATCTTTTTTATTCTCTTTACAAGTAGTAAATTTGGGCAATAACATTTCTACATATCAACAAAATACAAAACTTCAATTTATGCGTAGATATTGTTTACTACAAACTATAATAAATGGATCTCACTACAAAAGCGTGTTGTGGTGTGCTTAAATCGTTTATAAATGAATAGTAATATATAAAATATTAATGATTACGCCTTTCTCACGATCGCGTTTGCACAATCATAATAAACAGCAACTGAATGTGTCAATTACAAGCTGTTCTCATTACGGCCATTATAATTTAAGCTACAAGTTTGTATTTACTCAAGGCAACTTTCAAAAAGATTAATCCATATTGTTAATGATATTTTCTTCTTCTTTTAAAGCAACATTTACTTTCACTTAATATCTGCGATAAAATTTTAATTATTCTATTTTAAAAAGGAAAACATTCACTTAATCGAAAATTTAAATTTTGTAGAATTAAATGAGTTTATGAACTGGTTACCTTCTCTCCCCTCATTTACATTGTTAATATTTTGTAGTAAAAGATGAATTTTGACTTATTTTGCAATTTAAAACGTTGTTTTCGCGTAATTTATTCTTTATTATACATGTATGAATTGTAGAAAATTGTGTTTATTTTACTTTCTTATTCAATCGCTGTAACGTTATATAAGCAAATGGATTTTGTAAATTTATGTTAAATAAATGTTCTCAGAATAAATGTGGTCATAAAAGTAAATTGCATACTTACCAATTTCAAAATTAATTTCTAATTTCTATTGCATCAGTAGAATAGAGTGCAGATGTATTTTTTATAGGTTATCTAATATGAAAGATCCTTGAATGTAGTGAATAAAAATTTATTCAAAATCTTTTTTAATTTAATTGTATTAAAAGAAATGTGATTTTTAAATAACCGCCAAAATGCCCGTAATATCATATCTACTTACACATTAAATGTGTAAGTAAATATATCAAAAATTTTCTGATAGGGAACACCGGAAACATAATGAGACCAGTATTTTAACTCATTAATCATGATGTCCAACTCAAAAACTCCAAAATTTTCTAAAGGCTGTTTTACATGACACATAATTCCGTACAGAACTTTCACTATTTTTAATAAACTTGGCTACCATAAACATATTAACAAAAGATAGATTGTCGGATTGACCAATAGCAGCGTAAATTTGAATTTTTCTGCATTTTCAATTCTTTATAGTGGCCGTTTGGGACAAAAGTTTCTTTGCTGATACATGTTTTCATACAATATATACTTACATGATTTGTAGTAACTTTTCCTATTTAAAATTTTTGTCAAGTTCCCTATTACTATGATCTCTTGGCAAATAGAGAATTAAAAAATACCAAGTACGCATGCAGCTTGCATAATTTACAACGTTCCCCAGATCTTTCAGAACGATCCATAATACCATGTTTTGGCCACTAGAGCGTACTGTATTACGGTCACTTTATTCTAATTTCTAATTTTCGGTTTTACTGTTTTATTTCTTTTCGCACTTTGAATTTGTTGGTAGCAACAAACTATAATCTGTTTGGCAACACTAAATTACAAAAACATTTTTGCCAATTCTTGCTTAATTTGAAAAATTAGAATAGCCAAGAACACGCAACCCGCCATACACTATCGTTTACCAATCTTCAGTTAAGCTAAAATGATGGAATGTGACAATTGAAGCCAATTCAGTGAAAGCATTGTCACATTCTATCCGTCGTTTTAATTTAATTCAAGATTAAATTTTAATTCGTGTTGGTGCAATTGGCCATTATTGTAATATATTAGCAGAAAACTATATTCGTGCTATGTCATAGAAATCTATGTTACCAACATATAACAAACGATGCGTATATGCACACACACACACACACACATACAATCGCAGATGCACGCATGTAGGAGGAAATTCACACAATGCCGTTAGCTTTGTTTCTGCAGAAATCACAAACTAGTCAGAGCCAATCAATTGTCGTGAAATCAGTCAGAAAATAGTTTGAGATTCCTTTTAGCCAATCAAATTGCGTCTGACTAGTTTGTGATTGCTGCAGAAACAAACCTATTATAGTAGCAGTTCAGTTTTTGTATTTTGGTTAATAGTTGAATATTATGAGTTATAAATAAAAGTCTTGTTCGGGGTATTAGGAGTTTTAATTTAAAAGCAAGGTTGAAGATATTACACTTATTGTAATTTCATCAACATGGATGCGTCTACGTTTAGTAGATTGTCGTTTTGTGTAACAACAAATTCCTTCTCGAACATTTTGTAGTGCTTTTTTACAAAACAACAATAGAATAATAATATGGAGGTAGAATTACATTTTTAAAATGGATGCAAATGATTCGAGTTGTAAACAAGGTTGGTAGCGCCCCGTTCGCACCGCCCTAGGGCCGCCCCTGTATCTATTAATAAATTAATAAGTATTTTGAGGATATATTTTTTATACACGTGTACCGAATTTACAGTACATTATTACTGTATTTCGATACATGTTATATTAAAATATCCAAAGTAATTTTGGCATTTCATTTATTGTAAGCATCTGTGTGTATAAATATTTAACAAAGCAAAAGTATTGGACAAAATTAAGCAGTAGATGCATACAGTATTTAAACTCAAGTTAAATATTATTTATTTAATTCAATGAATTATTGTAGAAACGTCACAAAAGTTTGCGGAAACAAATTAACTGTAGCTGTTTTACATTATTAACTATAGTATAAGAAGACTAAATTACTAATGATTATAATCTGTAACTACATAAATTAACCATCGGTGCTCTATGTATTTTTATAAAGGCACAGGTCTCGCGTTGTAGGATGGCGAATTCCGGCGCTCTCCGAAGGTACTGTCGGACATCGTTCGGAAAAATTCAAGTTTGAATGCAACATGCAGTGGCGTAGCTCGACTTATTTTTTAAATTATTTTAGCAAAATAAAAAACTACTATAAAATAAAGTCTGGTATTCCCACAGCGCATCTGAAGCATTCGCCATCCTATAACGCACAAACTGTAACTAACAATTTTATTAGTATAAAATTGTTTTACAAATTACTCTAATTTTTTATATATTTTATTTACATTGATTATGATTACTTTGCGATAAATTATGACACCAAGCGAAACGTAAATCGTATTATTAATTAATAAAGTTAATTTCATACAACAATACTTCAAGAATACTGTAGCCTTGCATATAGGCAATTTAGTTTTCATATCCGTACGTAGAGCAATCAATTTCTCAAATGATTTTATTACATAGGTTTGTTCCAATAGACGTTGGAATCACTTCGAAACCGTGTGGAGTATGCGCAAAGGATATTGACGTTCCAACAACCCTATTCCAAGATCGTTCCAACGGACACCGAATTATTTCTGAACCGATTCACAAACGGTGAAATCAATTCCTGGTTCTGAGTAAGAACTGAAAGAACTAATAGTAATTTCTAAACGCATGCGCTTAAAACAATTCATTACTGATTCAAGAATGGTGAAAGGTTTCTCTGCTGGAACAAACCTATTGGCAATTTATTAGCAAGCGTATTTCTCTGTAGCTAATTCAAACGATCTTTCTTTCTTGTATTTTGTATATATTCATTTATTTCGCGAATTTTTTCCTTTATGAAATAGCTGTAAGACTGCCTTGTTCTCAGTGTAAGGATTGATACATTGATAGGGATTTTAATGTTCAACTTCGAAATGTCATGCAACAATAGAAAATGTCAAATCTTTCTCAAATATCTAAATAATACAATTTCACAGATTCGCCGTCTAAAAAAATAGTATGCTTTATTAATATATTCAAAAGATATTTTTCAATAATAAATCAATACATACAATTTATAATCATGATATCGATATCGAAGTTATTTTAAAATTTTGTTGGTTATGTTAATATTCTTATAAGAACCCCTTTTAATTACAAGTAATGGTCTAGAAATATTTCTTTGTAAGTACGTATTAAAGATGTTATTACGCTCGCATATATTAATAAAGCATATATGTCAAAATGTTACAAAATCTTCAGTTTATGAGAATTATTGTAAGTTCATATAGTATCAGGCAGATATTTAACATAAAACACAAAATTGCAGGTTTAACGAAACGCCGGTTTAGTATATGCGAAAAGAATGGTTACCTAGTTAAAATCAATAATACACCTCATTCTCGACCCATATCGTGGTCTCGTATTGTATTTCTCTGTGATAAAAGTAAGGATAAGCCCCAGAAGAATAGTGATTTTGATGCAAATAAAAGTGCACAGCATAAAATTGGGGTAGTCATAGCATCACCTGTTAATGATGTACAGGCAAAGGTAGAGGGAGATGGAACAGTTAGTGCTGGACCTATACAAAAACAAGCTGGTGCTACTGTCGAAAAAAAGACACCAGTATTAAACGTTATATCAGTCACAATTAAAGATAAAGAAGGCATTCCAATTGAAAAGGAAGCAGAAGTTAAATTAGAAAATGTAAAAGAAAAAAGTTTACAAACACCTGTACAAAAATTGAAGGGTAAAATCTCAAATTTAACAGATAAGAAGAATGATGTCACTGCTGTACAAGGTACGCACCTTTTAAGAAACACTAGACAACTTTGGAACGTGTGGAGATTAATATTGGACCCAAATATAATCTATATATCGGTACATGTAAAAAATGAAATTACCTTTTGATTATTATGAGGTGTCTAGTGTTTCGTAACAGCTAAATATACTTGAAAATATTATTAAGTAATTTTAAACTAACAGCTAAAATAAATAGCAGCTAAACCAGTGAAGAAAAGGAAGCGAGTGGATTTCACAGTATCATCTTTGGAAAGAAATTTTATTACACCTGTAAGAGCAATGTCCGATTTTCTTCTGAAACCGTCAGATTTAGAATCGTTACCAAAAACCAAACGTAGATCCCCATATGAACAAGAACCACCCATAACAGTGTATTGGCGAAAAGATGTCGAAGCTAAGGCCCTAGAAGTATGGGGTTCGAAGGACAATTTGACAAAAGAACAATTGAAGAGAGATATCGAAAAGAAGAAATATCAACAAAGTCGGTAGACTTATGCTATTTATCTAAATTCTAGGTTGTCATACAGCTCTTCTTTATTTTAGATATATTTACTGTTAAAAGGAGATTAAGGGATTATCGGCGAGAAATGGGTAGATCTGCAGAAGCAGCCGAAGTAGATTCAGGTCTTATGGGTAGATCTGGTAAAGTAGTACTCATGGCGGTAGCTATGTAAATATCTGCATATGCAATCTTCTAAGTTTCCTTATCCTTTTCTTTATTTATAGAAACACTACAAATTTTCTTTTTAAATTGGGTGCGTGGATTATGACGGGTTCTCATAGCATGTTTTCAGAATGTATACATTCTTTGGCGGATACTATTAATCAATTGATACTAGCATATGGTATTCACAAATCCATTCAAGTAAGTTTAAAATTTAATGCATAATCATTAACGCTGGCCACGAGCGGTACCGCGCATCGGCGTAGAATCAGTTCGGACCGAGAGGAACGGTAGTATTACTTCGTCTGCGGAACAGTACGGACATTTTCGCTGCCGGTCATTTGCGCAATTGTTTATCTGTCCTAGAAAAATTATGATTTCGTCAGCAAAACGACCGCGGTCGGACAAACTTCGAAAATTTACTGCAGAAATTCCAGACTTAATATATGAAGGTGTTAAAATTAAATGTGTAATCTGTAAAATCCCGTTCATGTGTTGGCCCAGACAACATTGTCTACGACACGTAAATAGTGAAAAGCATGTCTCAAAAAGAAATTGCGCACGAGACAATGAAAAATTTATATTTAATTTATGCGTTACGTTTATCGCATGTAATATACCGTTTAATTTACTAGACAAGGAACCATTTATCTGCTTTTGGAATAACTATTCGGAGTGCAAATTACCAAGTCGAACATCGTTACGAAGAATTGTGCCATCTGCGCGCGAACATATTGAACAAAAAATAAAATCGGAGTTGAAAGATCAAAAATTGTGGTATGTGTCGACGAAACAACAGATCGGAAGAAACATTCTGTTCTTAATGTAATGGCACGCAAATTGGAACCTCATCAATCGGCACCTTCAATTCTATTAGTCTCCAAACAAATACAACAGTGTACTGCCGAAGTAATTTCAAAGTTAGTGTTAAATACATTGGACAAGTTTGAACTTTCAACAAACCAACTCTTGATGTTAGTGAATGATGGTGCTGCAAACATGCTTTCTGTAGGCCGGTCTCTTAAAAAGCATTCTGCTAATTTGTTACACATTACGTGTAAAATTCATGCTCTCAAACTTGTGGCGGATAGTATCAGAAAATGTTATCCTGAGGTAGACGTTTTAATAGCGCATACCAAAGCAGTATTTGTCAAATCACCGAAACGTATTCGCGAATTTCACAGACTGTGCCCCCGTATACCAGAGCCACCAGAACCTATTCTAACTCGTTGAGGAACATGGTTACAGGCCGCGTTTTATTATCATAAATATTTTGACAATATTAAGAACGTGGTTTTACAATTCGATACAAAGGAAGCTGCCGCTATCCAGAAAAGCCAGTCGAAATTTCAAGATAGTCAGGTTAAAATGAATTTAAAAATCATTCACGACAATTACTTCGGGCTAGCAGATGCAATAGAAAAATTACAAAATCCTGCGGTGCCGTTAGAAGAATCTCTACAAATAGTGCAACATGTTCACGCACAGCTATGCGCGATTGAAGACGCAAAAATGTTTCTGTTCTAGAAAAATTTGAAAGTGTTTTTGAGAAAAATTCTGATTTTGGCACATTAAGACACATTTGTGAAGGTGCGTCAACAGAATCGTTAAGTTATTTGAAAGATTATTTTACTTACGCAAATATTACGTCACTAGATGTAGAACGTTCGTTCTCTGCATATAAACGCATTTTTTCCTCATGCCGTACTAGTTTTGCCGAAACAACAGCTGAAACATATCTAATGTTGCAGATATTTAACAGACATTATTCACTGTGATTTCATGGAGGATTCTTAAAATGGTATATAAGTGTTTGAGCACGTGTTATTTAATTTTTATTTAAAAGATGAGCGAAATTATTTGCGGCAGCAAACATCTCTATTAGCAGAATAACTCTAGTGGAACGCTAGGCATGGTCGACTCTACGCTACTGCGCGGTACCGCTCGTGGCCAGCTTTACCAATGTTCGAAAGTTTATTTCAAAATATCAAGACTTCAAATGCAACGTATCTCGTGTGAGGTGTTTAGTGTGCAATAGGGTTTTATTAATCTGAAAACGATCACAATGCGAAAAACATGTCAATAGCGCAAACCACAAAAGCAAAAGGTGCGGTCAAAAACCCTATGCCGAATTTGTAAAAGATTTAATATTTATGATGAGTGTAACATTTCATTTAATAACATCAAAAAAGAACAGTTTCGTAAGTTTTGGTACAAATCCAGTGGAAATTATCAAGTGAATAAACATTGCGAAATTATTTACCATGTGTTCGTGAAAGAATAGGGAATATAATTCGGCGTGAAGTACGGCAAAAAATTGTGGCTGACCGTAGATCCATCAATGAATTCAAAGAAAAACTCATTGGTATATAATTATCAGCGGCTACTTCGCCCATTAGGTGAATTGGTCAATGACCACTGTGAAAAGGATTTGTATTTTATTTTAACATTTTGTCAGTTTTTTGAAATATTTTTGGGAGGTCATTGACCAATTGATCTAATGGAGAAGCTGTCGCTGTATATTATTAGATTAGATTAGATTTGCAGTCGAGGTGGTTCTTGACCTATCCCACTGCCAGCTTTCCAGATCTATTGTGGTTTCCCTATCGTTAGATCAATTACGTTAGCTTTGCGTTTTTCACCAGATCTAACAGCCTTGTGAGTGATCCCCTCTACGTAGATTTCGGCTTTGGATATTCAGAGCCCATTTCTGAGAGCCGTATTCCTGTCAGTGCCTGCACAGCACATGGACAGCAGTCTCTTTTTCGGTCTGGCAGAATCTACATGCTGCTACCTCTGTCATGCATAGGTTGCTCATATGTTTCTTGAGCACACAATGTCGTGTTAACAGGCCTACTATTGTTCTAACGGACTTTCTGTCCCTGCTTAGTAGGTCTGCTGTAAACGTAGGCCTGCATCCAATTAGAAATTTGCTTGGCCTGTCTGTGACCTGGAATGCTCTTCCACCAGTCTTGAGATTTCTTATATTTCCATTATATAGTAATTGCTTTAACTACCGTATATGCTATGCCTATAGAGTGCTTTGGGTTTTTGTCAGCAGTTGACGAGCCAATTCGAGTTAATTTGTCTGCCTTGACATTCCCTCGATGACCGTATTCTGGTACCCAGACCAGGGTCGCCTTATTTCGGCTATCCAGCCTATTGGGCGCATTCATGTAGTCCCACACCAGTTTCGATTTTGCCGGTGTGGAGTCCAGTGCTTTTATCACTACACGACTGTCTAAATAGATAGCAATGGATCGATAATTAACTTTTTGCTTGTCTAATTCTTCAATACACCCCAGCACTGCTGCTATTTCGGCTTGAAATACTGTGCCGCTTTCAATTAGGCTTAGTAATTTAGTTACTTTTTTATAGTTCTTATGCAAGCTGTATTTGGGGCTGATGGCGTCACTGAGCCCGCTTATTATCGACCCCACCTTGAATTCCTTTAACAGTTTATGGTGATCTGCATCGTACGATCTAATTGTGGGACGTTGGCCATTCATTGGTCTGTAGCTTGTTAGCCTAGCCTCTCCTTGGATGTGTACATATAGTGATTCTAGGTTCAGGATGACCTCCAAAGCAGCTGTCGGCGTGGTTTTCATGGCCCGCGTGGCACATAGACATGCTAATATTTGTTTTAGTAGTAATATAAAAATGAATAATTTAAAATTAAAAACCCAAGCAGAAATTTTTAAAATTTACGGACAATTTAAGTTGGTAGTTTGCGCCAGGAAATTAGCGAATATGTCACTTATTACCGGAATTACCAACTTGAATCGTCCGCGAAATTTAAAAATTTCTTTCTATTTTAAACTTTAATCTCCTCCAAATCGAACCTAAAATTATATACCAGTTGTGGCAATACCAATAACCCAACCTTTAATGTTATAAAGCTTGTCGATAATATCGATTGCCATATATATATATACAGCGTGTCCCACTAAGAGTGGGGTCCGGCGATATTTTGGAAACGACAATAGCTATAGTGCCGGGAAAAAAATTTTCATAACTAAAGTAGGAAAATTTAATGAAAATATTTTTAAATTCCAAACATGACCGCTAGGAGGCGCCGTTTCTAGGGTCAACAACTTTTAAATTTGCTGGTAAAAGTTTCAGGATTAGCTACGATCTTAAATGCGTTTTTAAAAAGCTTAGTTAATTACGCAACACTTTGGTTAAGGACATTTTGTCTTATTGTGAATAATAAGTGCAGTTTTTACCCAAATTAAAGAAATGTAAGCCTGTTTGAAAGGGCATTCAGCGCTGTTTTAGACGTCGCAATTTGTGCCTCCCGTTAGTGTTCAAGAAATGTACCAGATGGCGTTATTCCCAACTATACGAGTTTTTCTCAATTATCTTTAAAAATTCAAATGTAACAATATACTTTTCTTATGTAGTATTTGAAGAGTTTTGACATACTAAAGTAGTGGCGAAAACCGCGTAGTGATATATTTTTCCTTTTTCCAGATAATATCGAAAACAGCCCATTGTCAGTAATAATTTCCCTATCAGTTTCAAATACCTACTTAATAATATCGACGCCTATCTTAGTTAGGCCATGAAACAAAGGAATGATAACTTTTACTCTTTTACACACAAAATTGTATCGGTATTAGTTTAATATCATTATTTGTTTTTGCTAACTTTTCAAATAAAAGTAACAAGATCTAGTATGATTTGAATACAACAGCAGAATTTAGCATTCTATGGAAACAATTATTTATTTGACAGTTATGACAAGTATATAGAATTTTATTGCGCACTGGTTTTTATAGATTGCTGCTTAACCGTTGAATGATAAAAAATGTCGTTTTCTAATGCAAAGGCAAATGACATCCTTGCAGTGTATTTCCAATGTTTTGAAAACGCGTGTATTGCTGAACGTGAGTATGCCATTAAGTATCCAGAAAGAAAACATTTCAGCCGAGAACTATTCTGACGTTTGGCAACACGATTACATGAAACAGGGTATGTTCAACCACCTGGAAATCCTACCAGAGCACGTGTAGCTAGAACTGAAGCTGATGTGATAAATGTTACATCAAATTCCTCTCGGATACAGATTTTGACTATAGACTTAATAATTGTAACTGGTTAAGAGATATCTACCATGAAGATGCTGCCTTCCTACACCGCGTGTTGTGTACTGATGAAACTACTTTTGCTAATGATGGGCAGGTACATTTGCATAATATACATTACTGGTCCAGAGAAAATCGTCATTGGATGAGAGAGGTTGATCATCAACATAGGTGGATTATAAAGGTTTGGTGTGGCATTTTGGGTGATAACGTTATTGGACCATTTATTTTTGAAAGCAATTTAAACGGTGAAATATACTTAAACTTTTTACGTAACGAATTACCAATACTTTTAAAAGATGTTTCGTTGGAAACTTGAAAAACACGGTGGTTTCAGCATGACGGCTGTCCAGCACATTATTTACAAATCATTCGTGCCTATCTTCATAATACGTTTCCATGTCAGTAGATTGGAAGAGGATCTATTTTTCCATGGCCAGCTAGATCCCCAGATTTGACTGTGTTTGACTTTTATTTATGGGGAAGGATAAAAGATCGGGTTTACCAAGCACGTCCTACAACGAGAGCTATTATGATTCAACCGATTCATAATGCTATCGCCAGCCTACCAAGAGTAGAAACTGAAGCAGCAATTATTAGCACACCTCGTAGACTAAATCTGTGTATAAATAATGAGGGCAAACAGTTTAAACATTTAAAATATTTTTAAATTATTGTTTATTTTGATTTCTAATAATACTACATTATGTACTATTGGTACTGTGTCCCTTGGCGACAGGTGTCGCTGAGAGACATATTCAGTGCTGTTTTGGAGATTAGCAACATAAACTGAGAGGCAAACGCAATTGTAACAGTAGAAAATTGTGCTCAGAACCACGCTGATGACAGTGATGACACCGGATAGGCAGAAACATGTCCGTGTGTTAGCGCTATTTTCTCTGCTACATTGTTTTTTTGGAACGATTCCACCAATACCATGAGCTACATTAGCATTAATTTTTGGTTATTGTTACAAGGCATTCTTTCCATGTGTATTAGTTATTGTATGTAAAAAATCTTTTTTATAGGAAAAATGTTAATGAATATACTTTGATCAGGCACGTAACCTCTAAAATAACTTAATTCTGTGTTTTTATAATAAATTTGAAAGGAAATGCAAAATTTTTTATTAATTTACAAGAAATCTGACTCAAACGGCTTATGGGGTCGAATAGACTGGGACGCGACTGATCACGAAACTTTAAGAGGCGCGAGTGCTTTCTTGTTAATAAGCAAGTAACCGCCATTTTCTGGTTACAGATCGCAGATCTTTATCATCCGTATGGATATTCCAACATGCGGTACGTTGCTTCGTTAATATCTGGAGTTGGAATATTTTGCGTAGGTACCGGCTTGTCGGTTTATCACGGCATTTCAGGTATAGTCGATCCACATCCTATTGAAGATTTATTTTGGGTAAGCATGCATTTTAAGCACATACATAACACCTATCTTAAATATTTCACTAGGGTTACTGTGTGTTAGGTGGTTCCTTGTTATCAGAGGGAGCTACACTATTCGTAGCTGTTATGTCTGTGCAAAAAGGTGCTAGACAAAGCAATATGTCGCTTAGGGATTACGGTACGATTTAAAGCATGTACATACTTAGAACATTTCCTCTGGATAGATCAATGTTTTCCTTTACAGTATTTAGAGGTCAAGATCCTAGCGTAAATGTAGTATTATTAGAAGACGCAGCAGCGGTAATTGGTGTTACTGCAGCTGCTGCCTGTATGGGCGTGTCCTCCCTAATGAACAGCCCCATACCAGACGCTATTGGATCCCTATTGGTTGGCGGTATTTTAGGAACAGTTGCGTCCTTCATTATTTATACGAACGTTGCTGCTTTAGTAGGGCGGTACTTAACATACCCTTTATAGATCTATTTGACAAGTTTATTGTGATATCTTTACAGATCAATACCTCAATATCAATTGGACAAGATAAATGCCGAATTGGAAGCTGACGTAATGATTAGAGCCATACACGATGTGAAAGGGATAGATATGGGGAACTACTTAGTAAGGTACAAGGCAGAATTGGATTTTGATGGCAGAGAGTTAACGAGGGCGTATTTGGACAAACAAGACCTAAATGCTTTATTGGAAGTAAGTAAAATAAATTGCATTTTAATTCCTACAAAAATACTATTTTTCCAGGAAGTAAAAAGCTTTGATAATATAGATCAACTTGAAGAGTTTATGTTGAAACATGGGGAAACTATTGTCGATATGATGGGCGGTGAAATTGACAGAATTGAAATGAAACTAAGAGTAAGTTACATAGTATCAGGTCATCCCATAAATAGTGCCGTTTTCTTATACTTTTATTTTTCAAAATTAAGATAAAATATATTCTTCTTCATTTTCTACAATGCTTTTCCATATTTCTGGTAGACTTTCAAGGCCCCTCTTCCAAAATTAATTTGTCCGCAAGGAAAAATACTTCTTCAGTAACGCTCTGACCTCGTCTATAGAATTCATATTTTTTCCGTCCAAATGATTTTGAACGCGGAATAAATGATAATCAGGTGGGGAAATGTCCTGCGAATATTTTGGGTGTTTCCCATTCAAACTCCTCCAGCCTTTATAATGTAATTCTCGATATATGCGACCCTGATGGAAGAACACCTTTCGCCTTGTAATTAAAGGTGATCGTTTTTCTTCTAGCACTGACCTAAGCGGCTCCAGCTGCTCGCAGTAGATCTCCTTTGTTATCGTTTGGTTTGGGTTTAAAAGTTCAAAGTGGACTAAACATCTGATATCCCACCAAACAGGTAACAACACCTTACGCGGTTGACGACCTTCTTTAACCTAAGATGCCGGTGTGTCTCCTTTCCCTACTCGTTGTATTCGGCGCTTGATATTTTGGTACAGAACCCATTTCTCGGCACCATTCACTATTCGGCCCAAAAATAGCTCATTCCTGAGACTTGACAGCTAAGAAGAGCGCACATTCATCTGATTAAATTAGGTAAGTTTGTGAAGAACCCATTGACCCAAATTGCTGACTTCTCCGGTGTCGATGAATGGTTGAATAACGAAATCCAAGCTTCTCGGCTAGTTGCTCAATAATTACGATGTGATTTTGTTCCACCAGGGTTTGTAGGACGTCCTCGTCGAACTCTACCGATCTTCTAGAACGAGGCTCGTCTCCTAGATTGTAGTTTCCTGCTCGGAAGTTCTGGAACCACCGTTAACACTGGCGTACACGTAGTGTCCGATCCCTACATACTGTATTAATATTCCTCCCACTTTCTGTTGCGTTGTTGCATTTACTGAACTCATAAAGCGAAATATGCCGGATATGCTCCTTTGTCACTTCCATTATAACTTGAAAAAATAACTGTTGAAATAGGACTGCACTCTTCAAAACTTGCATTAAGAATAAGAACAAGGTAAATGTACTACCTGATTTTGTAGCAAGTTAATGCAGGTAGTTTGCCCCCTTCCCCTCCGACTTGAAGTTAAAAAGCGCCATTATTTATGGAATGGCCAAATATATAAGTAAAAAATTCTACTTCCATTTCTTTCAGAAAAACCATCCTGAAATAAGGCATTGTGACTTAGAAATACTATAAGAAGCAAGATAATATAAACGTTGTATTTTGTATAAGCTTTATTTTATTTTTATAGTTTGTAAATACAGTATATAAATTTAATTATTATTATTCCAGGCTGCTATTGAACAGCAATGCGTAAACCTTTCTTTTATATCTATGAATAATATTTATTTAACAAATTGGCATTAATATGTACATTTCAAACATACAAATATACGGAAACAAAAAAAATAAGTTTAGATTTACGAGTCTTTCTTTTGCTATTAAACAATTACAAGTATTAACGTTTGAACAAGTGGGGCATTGGAGTGGGAATATGACTACAACTCACCACTCCAGTAGTTCACAATAGAACGAATTCAAGAACGGTGAACCGATTGACCTGACGTGCAGACCAGCAAAAAAATGGTGTTTGCATACAATAGGTTTGTTCCAACACCGATAAAACCGCAAATTTGCGCATGCGCAGTAACCAACGTATGTTGGAATAAACCTAGTATAAGTACACATTCGGGAATTGGTTTTTGTTGGAAGAAAGTTTTCATGTTGATATTGAGTCCAATGTAACGATATTAGAATCAATACCTGTGTGTGCATTCAAAAAACCTATTTTTCTGAGTACCTTGAAGTATATCGTATCGTCAAAAACATAATGTGTGTATGCAAATAATTGTGTAAGACAGAGCTAATCCAACATTGACAGAATAATATGATAATCCTTCTCTATTTTGTGAATACTGGCAATGTTGTTATTAATAATAGTTTTTGCACAAAGTTCGATTTTGAAAAGTTCTAATTTTAATGAAATTCGTTGTACAAGCGTTTCATACAAAGAGCTTGTAACTGAAGCATTTGCTTACATTCACAAACAAGGCCAACATAAAACAAAGTATTCACGTCAAATTCCTCGAAAGTGGAAATAAAACAGGTTTCAACTTTGTCGTTTCTAAATATAACTCGTAATTTTAATCTTCGTCTGGTGGTTACCGTGTACCACCAGCCTTAGTATCGCATCTAGTGCATTTGAACGTATTCAGATGGCATATTACGCCGCTCGTAAAATATCCATAATTTTATAGCAAAGACGATACACTACCAAGTTTGGGGAGAAAGATATTTGTATATAAAATCGATATCATATCGGCATCACCTCAGCATACAAGCATTTTCATCACATAGCGAGTGGTGCGCCATGCTTCTTCTATCACTCAAAGTTATTTGGTTTTATAGCAGCAAATTAGCATGAATTAATAATTGGCGTAAAGACTTTTAACCAAAGCATTTTGGGCGGCTTAATTCAAATTTCATTAAAAAAATGCTCGTTAGATACTAAGGACGATGATCGATACTTTTATTGAAATTAAAGATGAAAGAACAAAGAAGTCAAAAATCACATGTATTTCTAAAATTGTATATCGAATAAGTTGATTTCAATACTCGTCAAATTGACATTCCTGATAAAGATGCAAAGGCAAATATAAGATTTGTAGATTTTAGTTAAGGTGGATTATCTAAAAAGTTATCTAACCTCAACTAGATTTTTTGCTATTATCCTTATAAATTCCCAATAAATACAATTTTTTTCTAGTACTAATATCCACTTCCCGTACAAGTTATGTTTGTGTCCGTGTTCCTAAAGTTACATAAGAACGATGACAAACAGCAACACGTCTGCTTCTCTTTTTAAACCAGTTTCTTTCGTTTTCTAAACGACGTAAAAACCTCAACAAGGTTGAACTGCTTGAGCTGCACTTTTTATTCGGTGTAGTGTGAAATGACGTCACTGGAGTGGACAGCTGCACGAAGGTCCAAGGAACGTATATCTTTACACTGGTTCAGTTTTATATTCTTACATTATATTTAACAAAATTATTTTTGAACACGAAGAGATGTTTTTAAATGTGCATTATAAACATTCTACTTTGATACAATATATTTTAAATTATATTGCCGAACATAGCCATTTGGATGTGATATATGTAAATGTCGTAATCACAGCAGTGAATCTATTGCAAGAATTATAGCTTGTTCTACAAATACCCTACTTAAAGATTATTATGGGAAAAGTAATGATAGATTAGGTAAAACACCTCATAGTAGGAAATTAAAGACCCTGGTTAAATAGCGTATCTGTGAAATTGAACAAAATTTCGAATAAAATTGCAATTAATGTATCATTTCAACTTTAGTTTTGTCCTAATACATGTACAATTAATAATAATTAGTCAATTAAATATCAACCACAAATACATCTTTCACCAAAACAGTGCTCAGTTACGTGTTTGGCTTTTACTTTGAAACTTCGTTTTTCCAAAATAAAATCGAATGGGATGCGAAGAAGGGCTCAGTTGACGACTGGCATCCTTTTTAAACCGGAATCTCTTCAAAACCTAAAAGAGAAATGCAAAAAAACTATTCCTTTACCGCTTAGGCTAATATCGTGCATCGGGATATATCACCTAAACAGCGTGACGTCATGGAAGAGCGCTGAGTTTTTGTTGTCTCGGTGGTAACAGCTCCACCGGGAACAAAAGAATTGGGAAATTATTAGTTTTGTTTCTGCAGAAATCACAAACTAGTAAGAGCCAATCAATTGTCGTGAAATCAGTCAGAAAATAGTTTGACAGTGACACACAGTGTTCTATTTTTTTTCTCATTTTTATTTTATTATCCTTCTTTTGTAAGTTAGTTGTATATTATTAGGCTACAGGTAGAACGCCTCTTGCATATTCTTGTGAATTTGCAGCGGCGATGTAGTCTTGTTAGCATACAATTGTTACATTTTGTGCTATACCTTATGCAATAACTAAAAAGGCTAATAAATTCGTTTATTTTTATTATTGTTATAACTACATGCATGCAACTGTTTTTAAGAAATGTTATAGTAAATTAATTTGAAAACATTGAAATATCCAAAATTTTAAATGAGCCCACCATTTTTGTATTTCACGTTTTCTGTGAGGCTACAAATATATGTATAATGAAGAATTTATTGCCTATGATAAAATACTCGCAGGCGCAGTGTGTAAATGCTTACATGTACTTTATGCTCTTAGGCTTTGCAAAATACATTTCGATGATACAAAGCTCGGAAAGCAAAATCAACGTATAGCATAAAGGACTGGTTTGATTAAAAGAAAATATACGTAAACGGTGAGCACTAAATGAAGAAAAAGCTTCAAGTACTTCGCGGTGTATTTAACCTAAGTATGGCCAACCTTTACATAACACAGTAGTTGTTCCTCAGAAATAGCATGTTGCAGGGAACCAATATTTAATGCAAAATATAGGAATACATTCCCAAGGCCAACACTATTTAATTTTGATAATAGAAACTATGAAAAAACGAAAGCTAATACGGTAACTTAAAACAATAGAAACGTCAATATAATTCGTCTTCGCTGTCTTTATATTTAGAACCATAATTAAATTAGTAGAGCCCGTGTCAATAGGATACTTGACACGTTAAAAATTCCTACTGGAAGTTGGAACACCTCTGGATTCGGCAAAATTCTAATAAGCATTGAAGTATTCATTTCAAGAGACTGATATCTTCGAAGCACTACAATATACAATATTTTTCGATCTGCAGCTTTTGCTAAATTCATAAAAGAAAGAATCATCAATTGAATTTTATGCCAATTCACTTTATTTGTTAAAGAACTGCATATGCGTTCACATTTAATAAATATTCATACAGAGAATCATTCGTACAAACAGCATAAGATCAATTTAAACATACATATACCGCAACGAAAGTAGAAAAAAAGTATTTCGGAACTTAAAAAAATAGTAATTCTCATTTCTTTTTCTTCTTTTTATCGGTCGGACCTCCTGCAGATTCATTTTTACGTTTCTGGGAGCTTTTCGTTGACGACTGAGGAGCTCCGGTTACAGATCCAGATTTAGGTACCTTCTTTTTGCGTTCGGCACGTTCCCTTTCTTCCAATTCCTGATTTTCTCTTTCTATGAGAGTTATGAGCGTGTTACATCTTCTTTGTAACTCCATCGCGGTCCTCGATTTCAAGAACCAATCGAATCTGAATTGAGGCGAAGCTCTGATAGCGGCTCTAAGTTCTTCGTAGACATTCTCTCTGTCGAATCCTAACTTATGAAGCATGCAAACCAAAAACCTATCTTCGTCCTCCATGTAGTTTTTGCCTTTATTAGTCCCATAGGAGATTCTGAGTTGATGGAATGGCGCTCTGTATCTGGCCATTTTCGCATCGAGAGCTCTTTTAATGCTAGCCCGCCTCTGTATTTTCGCTTCACCACGTTCGATTTGAGCCATAATACGATCAATATCGGTCAATTCGTTGCATCTCTCCCAGAATACGGCTGAATATTCCATAACTTCCTCGGATGTTTTTCCTTCAACCTCTTTCGCTATATTTTCTATATCGTCCCTGCCGTATTTTTCATTAGCTTTGATGAACTGGTTGAAATCGCGTTTGGACCAGTTAGTGAAACCCTGAGTTAAAAGACTTTCTTTTTCTTGTTGTTCTTCCTCAGTAAGAGGTTCGGATTCGTCGATTTTCCTTTGCTCTTCTTTCTGTTGCTTACTTGCTTCTGGACCTAGCTCTGGATTCTTAGGTACTTTATAACCAAGAGTTTTTCGATAAAAATATATCTCCTGATCAAGTAGTTCGAAAAGCCGCGGCGGAAAGAATTGAAAATCTTGAACTATCGGTTGTTTTGGTGGCCGTGGTGCCTAAATAACAAGAAAAAAAATATTTTGTATATGCTAACGCCGTTTACGTCTAAATATTCTTACCTTTGGAGCTTTAGGCTCAGAAACACGCAAAGCTTCCCGGAAATATGCATCTACCGCGTAATTAGCTTTTCTTTCCCTTTTTGGTGGTTCAATCCAATTACTTAAACCTGCCGCCTTTTGTTTTTCGCGGTAATCCTCACCTTCGAACTTGTATACAGATTCCGTGGGAGTGTCTACAGTAAAATTCCGTAACGATGACTCTCCAAGCGATTCATACTTTTGATTCAATTCCGCCGTCTAAAGCAAAAGGTAAATATGAATTGGACAAGACTAAAAATTAGGATTAGGACTTACTTTCGCTTCACCCTTAAGTACAATCGTATCAATATCTTCCTCGGTAATATCGGAATCTTTCGAGGCGAATACGTGATTCGCACCATGCCGGATCATACTCAACATCTCGTCCTTATTTAGTGCATTGGATTTCGAATCTACTAAACGACCTTGCTGAATAACTAATTTATCTAAACGTAATTTAATTTCGGCACGTTCTACTATTTTTTCTTCTACTGTATTCTCTGTAATAAACCTACAAATAAAAAACATGTAATTTCCTTGGTGTTACTTTGTTAATGGGTATTTCAAAGAGATGCCACGACGATATACCGATTGGTGACTGTACTTTTGGCCGAAGTATCTTATAACAGCCTTGCTTCTATTGCTCAGCGCATCCCCACTTTATTCGCCAACAGAGCACACTCGAAACAATCGGCGTTAAGTATCAATCATGATTGCTTAAAAAATTCTCATCGGCGTTAACTCTTTCCATTATCTTTTCACAAAATTCCATTAGGCATATTTTATCATCTTCAAAAAGTTTTTATGTAAAATTCTCAGAACAGTTTTATGGTTCTAAACAAGTTTCTGCAATTTCTCTACAAGATAACGTGTTGTCGTTATCTAGTAGATTTATTATCTAATAGATTGCTATTGCGCAAGCCATAATTTCCTTCATTTCGATCGTTCGACACATTTCGATCGACCACAAAGCGTTTGTATTCGATGACATTCTTTACATTTCACCAAACAGCCTTTACTTTCAAACGTTTTTATAATATTCTCAACAGAACTATTACTTAGTTCTCTATCGATTGGTAAAACAAATAAACTAGATCCAATATCATGCAGTCTATGGCCATCATAATACCATTTTTTGTTCGAGCGTCAGCATTTTAAAAGCAAAACAATCTTAGTTGAGTTGAAGATAAAATAAAGCGTAATCGCTGCTTGTTTTGCTATAACAGCGGCCGGCAAGAGTAGGGTAGTCACCAATCGGTATAAAACATCATACAACATACAGTATGCGCATAATTAAATGAGGTTTGACTAGCTGAGACATGCATAATATTGTTGCCTATCGTATACAAGGTGCGAATTTGGAGGCCGGGTAACTAGCATACAATTTCATGTGCTTTAATTCTGCAAATATCGTAGTACAGTAGTGATCGGCTAAAACAAACCCGCTTAAAGCGAACTACCGGTTGTTGCGTACCAAAACGCAGGGTTCCATTATATTTGCCATTAAAATAATACTAAAGAACACCTTTTATTGCGAACCCGCTTATGACGAACTTTCGTATAATACAAACCAATTTTAGAGTCTTAACAGAAATAGTTTATGTTTAAAACGAACTTGTTTAGATACTACATCAATACAGAATATTCGGAAAGCCCAGGTAACACCGACAAGAAGCTTTCAAAAGATAAATTAACCTTATTTCTGTGCGCTAATTTAGCGGGAAGTGAAAAAAGAAAATTGCTAGTGACAAATCACAAAATCCACGATGTTTCAAACGCATCAAACAAATTCCTGTGAATTATAATCAAATAAAAAACTATGGATGACTGGCGATTTGTTTATAGAAGAACTGAGACTGTGGGATGAAGAGTTATTACTGAAGAATAGAAAAGCTATTCTATTGGTTGACAACTGCCCTGCACATCCTCCAGTGACAGATTTGCGTAATATTAAATTAGTGTTTATGCTACTAAACACTAGCGCCAAGCTTAAGCCTCTGAACCAGAGAAAATAATACGCGCATTTAAAAGCTACTATCGAAATTTTTTGCTTATAAAATTAATTAATTCAATTGACGAAGGTAAATCTGGGTCTACAAATTTACTGGATGCAATAAATTTTAATCACAAAGCATGGCAAAAGGTTACGGAGATAACTACCAGTAATTGTTTCAAATATGCTGGTTTCTGTACTTCTTTTGATGGATTTGACTTTGATGACGAATTATCACTTTCACAATGGTTGGAGAAGCAAAAATTATCTTTAACAACTATTGACTTATCTGTTGTTGATAATGAAGTCGTAAAAAGTGTTGTGCAGAATATCAATTTTAACGAATTCGTTCATGTAGATAATTAAGTTGCAATCGCCGAATTCTTAACTGACCGATGACATAATCAACAGCGTGTTAGGAAGCTTCGCTACTTTTTACAGTTTCATAATACCCCTAAAGATGCTTTGGATATATTCGCCAACATTGAGGATAATATGGAACAAATTTGCGCTGGCGCAAAATTAGAACAGTCAAAAATTATAGACTTTTTTAATCAGTAACTAATACCTGTAATATTAAAATGTGTGTATGCAGTATTTCTCTAAATTTGTACTCTTATGTAAATAAATATCGTTTGAATGATGTAGTTATCACTAATTTTTTAATTTGTCCAATGTATTTCACCCGCTTTGTTTATTACGAACTCCGCATATAACGAACTGAATTTCTTGGTCCCTTGCGGTTCGCTGTATCTGGACACTCCTGTATAACCAGACATGTTTTTCTGTTCGGGATTGCTCACGCCTAAAATGTTCCTCTGTATTTCTCATACGTAGAAACCGTCAATTTTATTTAATATGTCTCTAATGAATATAACTTGCAAATAAAATAGTAACATATCTCATTTGAATTAACAGATCACACATTTTTGTCTGTAAAACATATTTTAGAGAAACTACTCGTAGCTTAAATGGAGGTCATCTTATAAAATAGTACAATACGGTTGTGAGAATGCTTATGCATATTTATTTTCTATCTTCATTACGCTAGTATTTATATTTATCAATAAACTTGAAATAAGAAGTTGAGTATTTTGTTCTGAAAAGAATTCATGACCTTAGATTTTGTACTATTTTATAATTTTTGACAAGATCAATAATAATAGAATCAAAAACCTGTAATCAATAAATTGATTGTGCTTTTATCTGCACTTCTTTTAAATGAAGCTCAATTATACCATTCTGTGCATGGGTATTACATTTTTATTTTTTTTTGAACCATGTTCTGATTTATATAAATGTTGGCAGCAATAGACAATTAGAGAAACAAAAAATACCTTGAAGTTCGAATCACCGCCTGCTAATTAAATACCAACACTTAACTACCAAATTAAATTACATACAAACAGTTTCTCTAATATGTTTTATAGACAAAACTGTGTACTATTTAAAACCAATTATCTTTGGAAATATTTGGCATTAATTCAAACGGGGATCGGTTATTATCTTAATTTCCGAGTTTATGATTAGAAAAATATTCGTCAAAATCAGCTGTAAGGCTTCGCTGCTATAACTAAATACCCGTATGTAAATGCCAAGAAACGTTTCAGGTGCGAGCAATCCCATAGCCACCATAACGACCACCAAATTCGTACCTTGAAGACGGTAAGCAACATATTATGAACGGTCGAAGGTGGTCGAGTCTCGTTTAATTATGCGCATACTGTACATAAAGCATATTAAAGTATGAATACCTATATACGCGAACTTGTTTCTTCTGTCCGATTCTATGAGCTCGATCCATAGCTTGCAAATCCATTTGAGGATTCCAATCGGAATCGTATATGATAACGATATCCGCCGTTGCCAAATTTATACCTAGACCGCCAGCTCTTGTCGACAACATAAAAATGAACTTTTTGCTATTATCCTCGTTATATTCGTTTATTTGACGTTGTCGATCTTCGTGAGGTGTTTGACCGTCCAAGCGACAATACTGAAAGCATAAAGGCAATCAATTGTATTTGCATCATCGAAATTGAGAACGTAATTCTTCTATTTCTGTTTCAAATGACTCACCTACGTATACAAAGTATTTCTAAAATGCAGCATCTGCACATTTCGCGGAAAATATGGTAAAAATGCGGCATCAGAATATTCATAATTTACTGAGTTATGAATTTTCTTTTACCAGCTACACGATTGCCGCTGGGCTGCAAGAATGGCAAAACGCCCTTTTTCCATAAACTTTGAACCTCAGTATCTTGGAAAGTACTTGACTTAGACAACAAAAATTGTATAGTATCGTAACTTGCCGATAACAACTTGTAAAACAAAATTTCATAAAAATATGAAGCGGTGGGTTAATTTTTCCTCTGGGTGAATTGATGTGGAATTATCCACGTGTTTTTATGGCCAATATATTAAAAACAATAAAATTTTGTGGTTTTGTACAACGATGTTTCACTTTTATTCCGAGACCTCAAGTAGAAATACATAATGAGTTAATGGTGTTCAACAGCATATGACGGGCGTATCCCATTTATACATTTTCTACTGGGTAAAAGTGAGACAAATATTTTTAAAAACCGTATACTAATGTTTAAAATATGACGATTCAGTCGCAATTTTTCTCTAATTTTTGGGCCCACAAAAACAAAAGTTTTAAAAAGTCTCATTTTTACACCACTTGATCCTAGTTGAGACCCAACTTGTACGTCCTTTTAAATGAGCCTCCTCGTCTACTAATGTATGTTCCATTAAACCGATATTAAACATTTTTTTCCTGCAGAAATCAAATACTTACTTGGTACTGTCTCCAGTGACAATAATCTTCTAAAATGTCCAACATCCTTGTCATTTGCGAAAATATAAGAACGCGAGAATCCTGCTCTTGCAATTTCGGCAGCAACTTATCCAAAATCACCATTTTGCCGCAATTGTATACCAAATGTTCGTCGGTGGTGTAAGGTGGGCCCGGTTCCGCACCGTCGAAGAGATACGGATGATTCGTACACTTACGTAGCTGCATGAGGATGTTTTGTAAGCGCATCTTTTCGATCTTACCGGCACCGTTCACGATGTCGATATCTTTCATTAACACTTTCGTATACCATTCTCGCTGCATCTTACTCAAACCTACGTATATCTTTACTTCTTTTTTCGGCTTTAGTTTCTTCTCCACCTCGGATTTCAAACGTCTCAATAAAAACGGCTTCAATACCGCATGCAAACGTTCCACTAAAGCGTTATCGCCGAGACACTGGTTCGTATTGAACCAAGCGTCGAAGTCATCGGCAGAGTTAAATACGTCGGGCAGTAAAAAGTTCAATAACGCCCATAATTCGTGTAGGTTATTTTGCAGCGGAGTACCCGTTAAGAGCAAGCGGTTGGTTGTTTTGAATTCGCGCAAAATTTCGGATAATTTAGATTTTTCATTCTTGATACGATGGGCTTCGTCGATGACCATGTAACGCCAGTTGAATTTCTTGAAAACGGACTTTTCTTTGATGCACATTTCGTACGAAGTGACACATACATCCCACTCTCCAGGCATCATTACGTCACGGATAAAAGCACTCTGCAAATAGAAAAAAAATGTCAACACTTACTAGAAAAAGTCTCACTTCGTAATAAACGATTAGAAGACGTTTAGTAATAGTACAGGTTTAAAAGGTTGCAATGTAAGAAAAAAATCATTATTGCCCGAGATCAACAGAAAAACATGTTCGATGTTTAGAAAAGATACCAACATCGGACAATTGAAAACTGGAAAAGGGTGTTGTGAGCCGACGAAACAAATATAGAGTTAATTCTTAAAAATATATTGCCTTCAAACTGAATGTTATCACCATTATAAGCCGAGAGAAACTGGTTGAAAATGCGTTAATATTTTCTACAACAACCTGTGAAGAAATGAGCATACCCACTAAAAAATTAGGGCGAAAAGGTTTAACAAGATGATACTAGCAGAAAAGACAAGAGATGAAGCCTTGACATTGGAACAAGAATTAAAAAGATGCATGTTTCAGTCTATCGATGCTTTCCATCAAGAACAAAAACGGTGCAAAAAATATATAAAAAATTTGTGATCGTTCAGTCATCGCACCATATTGAAACAGAAATTGAAGAACTTCCGAAGTTGATTTCAAGCCTCACAGAAACTTTTGATAAGATAGAAGAAAACGATATCTTACTAAAAATTAAAAGGTTAAGACGTCATCTTCAAGCAGCAAAAGTTGAAAAGGACGAAGCTAAAAAGTGGTCTGCATTGAAACTGCTTATTGTAGAAATAAACGTTCAAGAATCAGTCCCTAACTTATATTTGGCACTAAAGGCTTTTTTGACAGTGTCTGTTTCAGTTGCGTCGTTTATGTATTGTGCTACACTTGACGCTTTTATCTTCCCGTACCTGTAGCAACTAATGTGTTCATTGAATCTAGTACCTATCGCTCGTTTCGTTTGACCAATATAAGCTTTATCACAACCATTACATGCAATTTTATAAATTCCCGACCTTTCTTTCACGTCCGGTTTATCTTTCGGATTACCAAGAAGGCTTTTGAGTGTATTTCGCGAACTGAAGCATACGTTCATGTCTTACCCTCTAAAAACTTTACTAATACGAGGCGTGTTTTTAAAGTACCGTTTTCAAATAAAACAAAAACAAGTAAACTTTTCTTAACAATTTTATTTTTACATGAAAGCTTGTACCTTATTCTCCTTTTCTACATAATTTCCACCAATATTTACCATATCGTACAATCAGCTTTACAATCTCATCGTCATAGAAGTCTGCCGCCTGATTTAACAACCACTGATCACAACTTCATAAAGAACACTTCTGGAAACTTGAGAAAACTCATCAGATAACGATGAAATCGTAAAGCGTCTGTTCTCTTTCACTTTTTCGTCAACTTTCTGAACCAAATCTTCAGTAATGACAGAAGGTCGCCCACTTCGTTCCTCCTCATGGACATTCGTGCGGCCATCTTTAAAAGCTCTCACCCATTTCTGTACCATTCCATCACTCGATAATGTTTTCTCCATACACTTCACAGATCTGACGATGAATGTCGGCCTTTAACACTAAGAAAACGAATCACAGCGCGTATTTCACAGTCGACGGGATTCTCGATCGGCAGAGACATTTTAAATAGTGACAAACAAACGTAAACACGGTCGAATCTTTCTGTAATTGCGTCTGTGGCTTGTCAACAGATGTAGGTACACAGCGCGTAAGCGTAGAAAGCCGCCGCAGCGCTTACGGTAGCACAATTTCAAAACGGTACTTACTTTAAAAACACGCCTCGTACCTTTTAGATATTCTATGGAAGGGAAGTTTCACAAATTTCTTATCGTGGGTTTCTGCTGGGATTAAGGTTGTGGAATTTCTTACATAATGCCTATGTTGGACTTACTTAAGTATGCGATCGACATCTATAGAAGAATAACCGTTGTAAATAGGTACATTTTTTTTAATCTATCGTCTATCTTTCCGTATATTCCGCATGTTTTAATTTTAGGGTGTATAGGTGGAAAGAACACAAATTTGACGGATAGAAAGAACATAACCGCTGTCTCACTCTATTTGAATTAGGGTGGGACGGCCACATGTTTTGCGCTTCGTGGTGACAAGACCCTTTCGTCTATTTCTCCATATTTTCGCATGGTTTAGTCCTAAACAGCAAAAGTAGGTACCTGTTTTCTTGAGAGTAGAGACAGAAAGGGTTTATTAGAATTTAAATATTTTCTCACATTATTCGGTCACGCACCTGACGATGAGGACTTACCAGTCCTCGAAATGGCTGTTTCGAGTTAATTAATAATTTGTGTGGTGCGGAATGTGCCGAGACTTGTTTACCAAGCTTTTCAAAATTGAAGATAATTAAAAGTTATCTTCGATCAACAATGAACCAAGTAAGACTTAACGGTTTAGCAATCCTTTCCATTGAAAATGTAGTAGCAAAAAACAGTTTTAGCCTTTTTATTGACAGAAAAATTAACATAAAAAATGGCATATTAAAAAGCTTTTTTAAATATACATACATATGTTTGTCTGCTAGATGTAAGTTGTTTTTTCTTAAGATTTTTTGTTTTCCAAATCATTTTAACTATTTAATTTTAATTAAATAAATGTTAATCATATAATTGTGTTGACATTCTATATGGTGATCGTTCTAATGAGGGGACCCCCAGGGGGATTTCCGCTCCGGGCCTCGATAATTGCCTCTGCTTATATCCCCTTTCCCACCCAAGTGCCAGTTACAAAAATAATTAGACAATGGGTTTGTCGATAGAGAAATGATCAATTTTAATGTACACGAAAAAATTTATCGTCGTAAACAAAATGTTTATCATAAAATTTAAGAACTGCTCTATTTTTCTCGTCAACTTTCGGCACAATACAATTGTACGCACGTAACGTGAATGTCAATTCAGATTTCTAGGTTCGCTTCGCACGAAGTATTTGTAATCAAGAAGTGCTTGTTGATATTTGATAATTTCAATTAGTTTTCGGTCGATTCTGTTCTCGTTTGCCTAATTGCTTAAGCGAACATTTAATTTAAATCGTATATTTAGATTTATGACCTGCCATTACGTAGTAAAGTTGCCACAATATAAAAATAAACATGCTAGACAAAAAGCCGTATGATAAAGCGCAATTTTCGCTAGAATAAAATAATAATGTTGAACTTGGAATTAAAAATATTGCCATTCATTCAGTTATATAATTGTTATTTTTTAGAATTTCAAATTTATCAGCTCAAAAACACACACACAAACATCCAAACAAACATTTTAATTTATGAATTTTTAAAATGTAGGAATATTGTCCATGGAAAAAGAATGACTAAGCAAAATGTGTAATAATCACATTAATCACGCATTTAAACGATGTTATAAACGTTTTTACGAGAATCAAAGACTGATGAATTGATCTTTGCTATAAACTGTGCAAGTTTTATCATGCATCATAATTTTTAGTCTCCCCAACACAAATTACACGCCTCGCCACTAATATTATTTTATCATCGCCTATTATGATTGATATTTTTGGCATTTGTTAATTAAATTATTAAGGTAACTATGTTTGTACTCGATGTGTAATGTATAATGAATATTTTATTATGATATTTTAATTCTACAACAGTAATGATTAATTTCACTATTGAGGAAAAGCTCATTTTTCATTTACTTACACTGCAACTTTGACATTTCTAATTTGTGATGTAAGTAATAAATTAATATCAGTTTATCAAGCTTCTCAATTTTTGTATGTACTTTGTTGTAATCGTAATTACAGTTGGCATTTTTTAAATTTTGCAGATGATTTAAGTTGGTAGTTCCGCAATAAAGGACATATTCGCCAATTTCTTATCGTAATATGTCCTTTATTGCTGCTGCTACCAACTTAAATCATCCGCGAAATTTTAAAAATGCCAACTCTAATCATAATGCAAAACATGTGGAAGCGCTTTTAGTTACAACAAACTTTTAATTATAAAATCGAGGCTTACCCGAGCTTCCTGATCTCCAATTAAGCATACCGCTCGTAGAGTAGGACACCATTTATTAAATTCATTCATCCAATTTGCCAACGTCGACTTAGGAACAATAACAATATGTGGACCCTGTATATTCTTATAATGCTTCATGAACCCAAGCAGCGAGATTGTTTGCAACGTTTTACCCAAACCCATCTCATCAGCCAAAATACCATTGATACCATTCTCGTACAAAGATATCATCCAGTTGAGGCCACGTATTTGGTAGTCGCGCATTTCCCCATTTTTAATGTAAGGTGGCGATGCCTCAAACCGAATTGTTGGCTTACTCTTAGCATTTGTCTCGGCAAGCAATTCTTCATCCTCTTCTTGTTCAGTTTTGCGATGTCGATGGCTGCAAGTAAACAATACATAATAGTTCCAGAATAATTACCACAAACAATTTCTTACTCTGCTATTGCTGCTTCCTCGGATTTTACTTTCTTTGGTCTTCCGCTTTTAGGTTTGTCTTTTGACTTTGAGGTATGACTTGTCATAAAATGAGAAAATATTTCAGTTTGCTTCAGTAAGAAGTCAAATCTTTTACTACGATCTGTTTCTAATTTTGTCTCAAAATCTTCTCCTTTACCACGTGAAGATATAGTATCAGATGAAGATTCATTCTGAAATACAGAAAGATATATTAAAGTTGCCTTAATGCAAAACTATCCTAACTTAATATTAGTTCTTCATTGGGATGATAAAATTCATATGTAGCACATTGTATAATATGAGGCAATCTTCCTAAAGCATGTTAATTATAACATCAAGAAATGGTATCCAAGAATATGTTTAAATTTGTATATATCTTTATATTTTACAAATACTTTATATGCAATGAACAATAACAAATTTAATTGTATACGTACATAGTAGTAAGACATAACAACGTTCTTCCACAATTAACAAAAGTAAATAATATTGTTTCTCAAAGAGAAAGACAATTATGTAGATATTAAAACTTGGTAAATAAACATTCAGCTATCTTGAAAGTTCCAACCAAGCACCTCAATAAATACCTAACTGTATTGTTTTTATACAAAAACATAAACCATGTATTACTATAGAAACCATGCTAATATTATTTTGATATTTTAACCTAGTAAATTAAACTAACCGAATTTTCACCGGTGTCAACCACTTCACTACCTTCTTCCTCCGTTTTGGTGGACATTTTATTATGTTAAGACCGATCTAAATATTTAATACTGATTTATACTGGAAATTTCATACAAACAATGGAATATACGATCAAATAAGTAAACTGCTATATTATTTTACAATACATTGACTGACAAACACAACCGCAAACAACATGACATCTTGCTGTCTTGCCGCCAACCCAAGGAAGAGATCTTTGTAAAGTTACAACAAAAGTAAATATGTAACCATTTTCGCAACAGTCAAAGAATTCTAAAATCTAGAGTTGAATAGTGCAATGAAGTACATTGCAAATAATCATTTATAAAGTAAAAAGGTGTTTTCTTTAAAAAAAAAATCAGTCATTCATTTAATGTTGGTGACATGTTTTGGCGGGAAATGATTTCAAGACTCATCTTATTAAAAAAATGCGGCAAAAGTAAGTGAAATGTCGATATAAATTATAAATAACGTTGTATCGATCATCTTCAAACTGTACTGTATTAATTATAGAATTATAATTTCAATGTTAATTACACTATACATTTATCAGTAGCGTCGTTTAAAAAGAAAGTTATAGGAACTCGGTGTACGTAATTTAGTGAGGAAATCCTTTGCTTTAAAAAATTAAATTGATTGTTTGAACTTAACTCGTCTAATGCAAATATCTTCATATTACGTAAAAACTAAAATTATTCATTTTATATTACGATCTCACATTAGACAAGAACTCATACAAAGCATTTCCTTTTGTATTGCGCTATAACGTTATTTTCATTTTAATGTTTATTTCTCCTCAAATATGTAACAGTTAAAGTTCCATCTCGCAGTTTGAAGCAGTAGTAAGAAGCGGTGATGGGCAAGGTTGGAGAAATGACAACTTCTTCATGGTGATTAAATAGATTCGTGTTTATTAGTCTCATGAGAAGAGGTTCGTGTTGCCTACCGGTTTCTCGAGAGTCGACAAAACACCAGTCTGTCTAGTCGTGGTATTTCCCCTGTCTTCCCATCAGTGATGAGGAAACCGATAAGCAACACGAACCCCCTCTCATGAGCTGAATAAACGTGAGTATATCTAGATCCAGCCGCTGCAAAAATTTTGTCATTTCCCTTATCTTGCCTTGCCCATCGCTGGTGTGAAGTACCATTGCTTTCATAAAAATCTGGGACAAGCGATACTATGTGTTATGACATTAACCATTTTAAACATGTCTTTTGCAGAATATTAAAATATATGTCAAATTGCCTGTCAGTGTCAATCGTAAATGGACAAGTCATTGTCACAAGATTGAAAAAACGTCAAAATGAGCTTACAAGAGTTGTCCCAGATTTTTATGAAAGTGATGTATTGGCTGAACCCACGTTAAACCTTATTCTTGTGGAATATATGTTACGCCACTGTTACAAGGTTGCATATATGAACGTGTACTACCATTACCACACATACTTGAAACGATTTTAATTTTAATAATCAACGATTTATTTACTATCTTTAGCTTCCTTAAAAAAATAATATACAGATATTATTGTTATAAATTTCTTTATTTCACGAATTAATGTAACCTGTGTGCAATCTCTATATTCTTTTCTAAAAATTTATTCAAAATTTACCGTTTAAAAGTCATTGTAAATATATTACATTGCATGGTAAATTATAAACAATTTGATAATGATTACTTCCTATTTATCATAGCTACAGTATTTTATATACAAAAATAAATAATTTCTTGCATTTATGAACGTAACTGCCATCGGGTGACTGTATTGTCAATGGCGTGATAGAAAATATACATACGTCGCTAGAGTGACGGTATAAAAGTTATTTTGAAATTTTATGTGTTAGTGTCAATTTGTCCATTTACTTCTTCATTAACAATAAATATGTCAAAATTTTCAGTATACTCATAGCACAACAAGTATCCTAATAAGAAGACAATTGTTATTATATTATTTATTTACACCCGAATACATGTGCGCTATAGTGTGAAAAATAGTGCTTCAGAATGAATTTGTACAAATATAAGCTTCTTTCAGAAGCTCAACTTCGAAAACTTTCAGAACATAAGTATTCGTGCGCGAGTACAAGCATATTAGATGCGTTATTGCAAGGTTATTGGAATTGGTTAGTTTCCAAAGTGCCCTTATGGTTAGCTCCTAACCTAATAACTATAGTTGGTTTATTAATAAACATTGTAACAACATTGATACTCGCCTGGTAAGTGTTGTTACTTAAAAGTGTGGATTTGTTTATATTTAATGGAATAATTTAAAGGTATTCACCAGATGCAAAACAAGAAGCCCCAGCGTGGGCTTGTGGCTTGTGTGCGTTTGGTTTGTTTGTGTATCAAAGTTTAGACGCTATTGATGGTAAACAAGCTCGTAGAACTGGATCAGCAAATCCACTTGGGGAATTATTTGACCATGGTTGTGATTCGATATCAACAGTATTTGTAGCATTATCCGCATGTATAGCTGTTCGGTTAGGTTATTATCCTGGATGGATGTTTTTTCAGGTAACATAGTGGTTTTTTATATATATATATATTTTTAAAAAAATGATTTGCTGTTTTTTAAAATTATTCTTACAAATATTAAAAAACTAGTTAACTAGTTATTAAAAATTTCATTTATATAACACAAAAATTGTAGAAAAAACATACAAAATCTTATTTTTTTATAAAGCTATCTTAGCTATAGAAATGCTTAACAAAATTAATCAAAAGTAATATTAATGTATTAAATGAGTTTAAAGGAAAACAGCATCTTTTTTTTATCATTGTTGCTTATCGTAAATATGTATCTATAATAGAGAACTTGTATATTTTTCAATTTCATGATAATAAGAAAGTACATTAAAAACAAAGAATTTTAACATGAAAAACTGATATTAATATCCTCTTAAAATAATGACATTTGAATGAACACTCATGCAACTTTGTGTACCAGTTAATATGCTTGCCAATAGGAAATGCTAAAGCCTGTTTTACACGCCGCGATTCACTGGCCAATTAGTTGAACAAGTTCTTGACCAAGAAATCCGTAGAAATATGCCGTTTTACATACAATAAATTGGACAAGTTTTTAACGATCGTGAATACTCGTTTAGTTTCGTTAATAGGGGAGGGATTATTAAATGGGAAATTTTCATCTGCATATAAAAATAGATTGGCAATCTGCTTTTGTTCAATATTTTGGTAGTTTTGGTATAGGGACAGCTGTAGGTTTGGTTACTTCAGTTTTAGTTAGTTAATTCAAATTATCCATTACATCAATTTCCGTAAACGTTCGAAATTTAACTTCGCTTTACTTTAAAAACATTGAAACAAAAATCGTAGGTATTTTTCTGTTACTGGGGTGGTACTAAAACAGTAAAGTTAGTGAGAGATCGTTGGAAAATCATAGCAAAAATAGGACATGTTCTACTCAATTGAATTAATCGTACGATAAATTGTTCAAAAAATCGGACCGATTTTTGCCGTTTTAGACGGTACCATAAAATCGAAGATCAACTTGTTCAATTAATTGACCAATAAATCGCGGTGTGTAAAACAGGCTTAATAGGGGATTGATTAAATGAAACAGAATGCGCAAGATGTCACGGTCTGTTTTTCTAAGTAAAACAAATGCGACAATTTAATCTGTCATGTCCATATCTCATTTTATGTAAAAGATACTGTAAAGTGGCGATCGCATAGGGTACCGCGAGACTATACTCACGTTAAACTTTCTTAATAGTTCGTACGTATATTTGTTTTTGAATTTGTAGGTTATGATTATTGCAAAAACTGTTAATAAACATACCATATAACATTTCTGTGTAATTTCGTGCATTACAAAAAAAATTAATATTAATAAATACATTTATGTTACGTTATGACAGAAGAAATCATTGATGTTAGTTATCAATTCTTACGCTAATTTCGCACTACCCTATGTGAACGCAGACTAATAATATTTTAATACAACGAAGATACATTTTTTACGTTAAATTCAAACAATATGGTTTAAAAACCCATGTAACCTGGACGCGTTTAGAGACTTTTATACAGATCTTAGATTATCCATTAGGGCTAGAACATTTCGAAATTTACGATAATAACATCCAAGGCGGCGTGCTTACACGATATACAAATTATTTTGTATTTTTTCTTCGTTGGTTCGTTTTTGTTTTTTACTTGCTTTGTTTCGCATTTGAAAATTGTTCGCAGTTCTTTTCTCCACTCAATACAATGGAAAGGCATTCTGATTCCCATTTTGTAAGAGTAAGATCCGGGGTGGCCAATTATGAAAATATTTATGTCCTAAACTCTTCCTTAGCTAACTATATAGGTTTATAGCACCAAATAATAAGTAAACTAAAAATAAATTTTTCACTCGATTTAGTTTTACTACTCCATAAGATTAGATACAGATTTTCAAGTTTAAATCGATTATTTGAATAAAAGGGTATTTCAAGCAACAATTGCTTGTACCAAAAGCAGCCATATTCGCGATTGTACTGCAACAACAACAAAAAAAAAAAACAAGGAACTGTACCCAAAAAACAGAAAAAAATTTGATTTAGTGTGCTAAAATCGGGATCTTTCTGTAGCACACTCTGCAACTTTTTTAGAAAAGTTGCAGAGTGTGCTACAGAAAGATCCCGATTATATCAGCAATTATATTTTGCGTCATGTATAGTCAGTAGCTGTGTATGCACTCCGTCCATAATTTGCAGAGACTCCAATAATGATAACGATCTGTTTTGTAATTTTTTTATTGCGTCAGCTAATCCTTTATAGTAGCTACGAATATTTTTTAAATCTGTTTCAACGGAAATATCTTGAAATTTCGACTGGCTCTCCTTAATAGCTGCAGCTTCGGCAGGATTGAATTGTGCAACAACAGCTTTTACTATTTTGAAATGTTCAGCATAATAAAAAGCTGCCTGCAACCATGTTCCCCAACGTGTAAGAATTGGCTCCGGTGGTTGACGAATACCAGGACACTCTGTGTGAAATGATCGTAGGCGTTTGGGAGATTTCAAAAATACTTTTTTGTGCTTGCTATTAATGCATCTACCTCGGGAAAGCATTTCCCAATGGTTTCTGCCACATGATGTAAAGCATGCACTTTACACGTAACATGTAAACACTTGCAACCATGTTCAAGAAGAGAACGGCCTACCGAAAGCATTATCGCTGCGCCATCGCTCATAAACATCAATACTTTATCTTTTGAAATTTGAAATTTTCCCAACGTACTAAGTACAACCTTCGTAATTGCTGCAGCAATACACTCTTGTAGTCTTCGGCTAGCTAGTAACAGTGGTAATGTAGGTTTACTAGCGTCTAGTATGCGTACCATAATATTTACAATTGAATTTTTTTACAGTCTGTTGTCTCGTCAACACATAACTAAAGAAACTGTTTTTTTCAATATGCGTTTCATTTTCTTTTCCACGTCATCGCGTACAAATCCAACATGCTTACGTGCCGTTTTCTCCGTTGGCAACCGCAACTCTGGATTATATTTGTACCAAAAGTCCTTAAACGGTTGTTTATCGAGTAAGCCTAGTGGCAAATTACAGTTTATTAACATATGAATTACATCAAAAAAATGCACTTCTCGGTGGCATGCCCAATTTTCGTTTTCTATACTGTGCGGAATTTACGTGTCTTGTACAGTTCCACTTCTTATTTGACATCAAATGTATTTTGCACGCTTTACAAACTATCTTACTCCTGTTGTAAAACAAATCGGGAAAGTCAGAAATAAACTTATTTACCATGTCTTGAAAAGGTCGTTTTTTAGCCTTCGCCATGTTCACTAAAAACTACAATTAATAACTACGTCTGTATCAATAAAATCAAAACGCACTACACTAAATAATAACTACAATTAATAACTACGTCTATATCAATAAAATCAACACGCCTTATCCGCTATCCTATGCCAAACTGAACTGAGTGATGATGATTTGTTGTGTCGTATCATAATCGACCAGCCCTCCCCGCCCACCTAACCACAGTCACACCGCCGCTGCGATTGCTCTCCAGTTACCGGGCTCTACTTATTAGCTTCAGAATATGTTAACCACCGATTGCCACTACATTCCCTTTATCAAGTTCTGTTTTAAGTTTTAACAAAATCGTAGTTTTATCTTCTCTGTTTTGTAAACATTAGAAAGAAGGAAGGAACTTTACATTTACAGATAGTGTTAATATTCTGCATATTAACAGTGCTTTTGTAGTGGTACAGTTCTTCTTTTTAAAATATAAATCTAGAAAAGTAGTTAAAATTGGATATGTAAGGCCGCGTATATTTCAACAATCAATTTACAAATGTTTGTTTTTATTATTTTTTTTTAATTTTGACCATCAGGGTATATAACGCTTTCGAAGCGGAGACGACAAATTTATTTGCGTATGGGGCTAGGAATTTTGATGTAACATTTGCTATTAATAGATTATTGTTTACTACTTTCGTGGAAAGTGCATGTGTGTTAATATTGCGTAACAGGTTGGATCAACATCAAACAATTTTAATTCATTAGAATCTTTTTATATAATTATTTTAATGATTAAGACCAATTAATATAATTTAATGCGTACAAATATACTTAAAACTACAATTGTTTAAGTTGATATGACAACAAAAGTGCATTTAGGATATAAAGTTTCTGTTTTATCGCTAACATATAATTTGATTATCGTTATCTAAAAGTACGCCAAATCTTTAATGATCTAATTTGTGGTAAATTTTATCTGTTATTTACCGCGACTTAACCATAGATAAAAGGAAATATACAATCCGTGTATTGCGAATATACAACCTTGGCGAATAAAACGGAGCACCTTAAACTTTGCGAAAGTTAAAGTTAAGTGGAGATTGGGCAGGCCAATCCAAAAGACAAAATCTATTTTGGTATATCCAATCTTTAGGTTTTCGAATTGGAGCATAAGTAATTTCGTCACTATTAAGAACCTTAATCCTTTGCCCACGTTGTAAAGATTTAATCCTATGAGCATTTTCGTCACCAAGAATTTAAACGAGTTTTTAATGACGAAAATATTACCGTTTTCTCATGTGCGTTTTTCACTATCCACGGGTTTAAAAATGGTTATTATGTGCCTTTGTTATATTGTTTGTTACCAAATAAGCAAGCCCAGATATACAAAAAGTTATTTGAGTTAATTCAAAGTAAATGTCAACTATTTTTAAATATTCTTAAAATAGTAGTAGATTTCGAAAAAGCCATTCACAAAGTCGTTAAAGAAATTTGGCCTAATATTTGTATTATTGGCTGTCGGTTCCATTTACTTGAAACCTGGCACCGAAAAATTCTGGAAAACGACTTAATTAAAGAATACAATCACTAAGATAGTTTAACTGGGCAGTGGTTACGAACAACGTTCGCACTGACGTATTTAAACCCGGTCGAAGTTGGTGACTATTTTGCCATAGAGTTTGAGGAGATGCCTGAAGCTTCCAGGGTACAAAAATACGCAGATTATTTAGTTGAAAATGGTATTTCGGAAGACTCACTTTTTCCACCAACAATTTGGGCTGAAAATTCTGCATGTATTCTCGAAACACAAACGCGTGTGAATCTTTCCATAGTAATTAGAACAATATGTATATAACACATCCAAATTTGTATATATGTATTTCTAGAAAAAATTAAAGAGTTTCTGATAAAAACTTATGTTAAGATTCAGAGTCTCCATTTGTCTGTAACAATTCAAAATAAACATGTAAAAAATAAACAAAAATTCATTAACGACATTATCAAAACGTTTTTTTTCTGCTCTAGAATCAATTTTTCTATTTGTTCCTTTTTGTTTTCATATGTTTAATATAATTGTGATCGGCTAAAACGAACCCGCTTAAAGCGAACTACCGGTTGTTGCATACCAAAATCGAGGGTCCCGTTACATTTGCCATAAAAATAATATTAAAAAATACCTTTTATTGCGAACCCGCTTATGACGAACTTTCGTATAATACGAACCAATTTTAAAGTCTTAACAGAAATAGTTTCTGTTTAAAGCGAACTTGTTTAGATACTAAATCAATACACAATATTCGGAAAGCCCAGGCATGACTGACAAGAACATCGAGCACATTCACATGTATATTGAATCGAATGTTTGTATTCTATATTTTTGATGTCTGCACATTAAGACAAACGTTTTTTTAAGAAGAGGAAACGCATACACAAGAGTTCGATTATTTAAATCCGTTATTTTAAATCAAACGCATCATTCATAAAAGAAATAAATGCCGTACTACATTAATACATATACGTTGCCTTGTGAATGTTATTGGGGTTTAAGTTTTTGTCATTGCACATCTGTTTCTGCATTCATGTGTTCATTTGCAATTTAAAAGTTCCAAGAAGTTAGCACGTAAAAAATGGAGAACTCGAGAGCAAACTCATCGCAAAAACGTAAACGATCTTTTACGTTACGTGATAAATACGAAATGATCCGCGAAATAGAAAGTGGGAAAACCCAAGGTGTCGTCTGTCATGAACATATTCTCTCTAAATCTACTGTAGGAACCATTTGAAAAAATATAACTGAAATTAAAGAGGCTTTTGAGCATGGTAGTGTAACACTTAAAAAAATTAAAAAAGTAAGTAAGAACAATATCGATAATGCACCTTTACAATGGTTTAAACAACAAAGAAACAATAATACAAATAAAAGCTACAGAACTAGGAAAAAGGTTAAATGGTGAACAGTTTATTTGTAGTCGAAGCTGGATTGAAAGATTTAAAAGAAGGCATCATATTCGTAGTTGCAAAATTGTTGGAGAAGCCGCTGATGTTAATGTGGATGTTATGACAGATTGGTTAAATAATAAGTGACATGGAATTAGAAGACAGTATAAGGATTAAGACATTTTCAACGGAGACGAAACTGGATTGTTTTACATACTAACACCAGATAGGACATTAAAATTTAAATTTGAGAAATGTATAAGTGGCTTTCAAAAGATAGATTAACCTTATGGCTGTGCGCTAATTTAACATTCCTGTGAATATAAATCAAATAAAAAAGCGTGGATGACTGGCGATTTGTTTATAGGAGAACTGAGACTGAGGGATGAAGAGTTATTACTGAAGAATAGAAAAATTATTCTATTGAAAAGTTTGCGTAATGTTAAATTCGTGTTTATGTCACCAAACATTAGCTCCAAGCTTCAGCCTATGGACCATGGAATAATACACGCACTCAAAACCTACTATCGAAATTTTTTGCTTATAAACTTAATTAATTCAATTGACGAAGATGAATCTAGATCAATAAATTTTAGTCATAAAGCATGGCAAAAAGTTACGGAGAAAACTATCAGTAATTGTTTCAAACATACTGGTTTCTGTACTTCTTTTGATGACGAATTATCACTTTCACAATCGTTGAAGAAGGAAAAATCGTCTTTAACAACTTTTGATTTATCTATCGCTGATAATTAAATATTAAATCATAAAAAATGTTATGCAGAATATCAATTTTAACGAACTCGTTCATGTAGATGATCAAGTTGCAACCTCAGAATTTTTAACTGACTCTGTAGACGATTCCAGTAGTGATGAAAGTAACACATACGAAGATGTGTCAATCCCTACTAATTAAGAAGCGCTACAATGATGCTTTGGATATATTCGCCAACATTGAGGATAATATTGAACAAATTTACGCTGGCGTGAAATTGAAACAGTCAAAATTTACAAACCTTTTTTTATCAGTAATTTATATATGTATGTAATATTAAAATATACGTATGCAGTATTTTTCAAAATTTGTACTCTTGTATAAAAAAAAATATATCGTTTGAATGATGTAGTTATCACTAATTTTTTAATTTGTCCAATGTATTTCATACGTTTTGTTTATTACGAAATCCGCATATAACGAACTGAATTTCTCGGTCCCTTGCGGTATTTTCAATTATCAAAGAAAAAAATCAAAAACAATTTTAGCGATCGATATTCATCTTACACTTTCTGTGCCATTTTTTATTTTTAAAACCTGGATATATGAAGTGATAGATAAGCAAATAAATAGATGTTCAAATAGGGTGGCGAAATTTCCGGTAGGATTAGTCCGTAGAACGGCAGTGGCGAAATTACTTGTTGCACTACTGGCCTAATGGGTCTTGGTGGCGAAATTAGAGACACCCTCGAATGAGCATGTGTGGCAGGGAGCGTTATCTTGTTGGAAAAAATGTTTTCTAAAAGCTCCTCTGAAAAAAGTTTTGCATACAATGGCCTTAATGTCACATTTAAAACTTCTACGTACGTTTGACTATTGATGCGGCCGTGGCACGTTTTCCCAAGGCCCTGTGATGACGTACACAGGAACGACGCATTCCTTATGGAATCCCTCGTTAACTCTACGACGCGCAAACTTACTTCCAAAAGCAATGTTTATCCCTTCAAATTACCATTATCATAATGGTAGCATTCAGTTGCTATTGTCTTTTTGATAATTACTTCTATATTTGTTCGTCGGACCACAACACCCTTTTCCAGTTTTCAATTGTCCAACATTGGTGTGTTTTCACCCATTCTAAACGTTATTTTTTTTTGTTGATCTTGGACAATAACGGTTATTTTCTTGCCTTACAACCTTTTAATCCTGTAGCGGAAATGTTTGAACCGCTTTCTGAATTAATTTCCGCAGAGAGTTGTAAACAAGTTTTCTTCCCATCCGGCAGAGAAAGTTTCTATAACAGACGGTTTGATTGCTGTTATTTTAGGACGTCCGCTTCCTGGCTTATTTTTATAAAATCCAGTAGTCTCTCTACCTATTTATGGCTAACACCACGACGTGAATTCTTTAACTTTGCAACTCTTAAACGATTGCAATTTTAGTTTGCGAGGTTATGTAGAACTCAAAATCACAATTTGTGCCCTTTTGGTTTCACTTAATGTTGCTTTTTTATTATAATAATTGTTAATAATATTTACAGAAAAATACTTACTATTTGCCAGTGCCTGATTTAACAGTCCGCAGTCAATTGAAACGCGAGTACTATTAAACATTGAAGCACCGTGTAACATTTCATTGTTGTTTCGCTATTAAAACAAAATGAGCAGGTACTTTTTATACATTTGCGAAAATCTACACGTACTGTTTTATTGGCTAAGGCTGTATCTTTCAAATTGCAGCTTCTATTTCTGACTTTCATTAAAGTGAAATTTCCTAAGATGTAAAGCATCGTTAAAGAGAAAGTTAATAAATCAAACAAAAGTTTAACGGAATTAAACAATTATAAAGTGATTTGCGAAATGCTCTTGTAGATTGTTAAATTATTTCGCACGCTTTATTTATATTCTTGTGTAAGAGAAACACTGTAAGAAAATAACTGACGTAGAAATTTATAGCTGGTTATCAATTTATCCAAAATAATCATGTTATTGTTAGTATGTGGCAGTTTTTATTTGACAATTAGTTTACTGTGTATACTAACATTGAAAAATGATTGTCCGTTTATACGACTTCAGAAAGAACTTACTAGAAAATTGCAATTGAATTTATTGATCTCGAATGTTTTTTAGGTTAAAATAGAGTTATATTATCAATTATTCAAGTATTTTGTTATGAAACTAAATAATTGAGTTTTATTATTATTATTGTTAGTTATAATTTAATTTTAATTGTTTATGTATCTCTATTGGATATTGGTTAATAACAATTTGCAAATTTTAAGTTGAGAAATTGTTGATGTGAAGCCACTCTCAACCACTGTGTGTGCGGCATATACATACCGTGTTAGAAAGTTCGGTAATAAAGTGAGCCACTAAAATGCATGGGCATTGTAGCGCTATAAAAGTATAAGGGTGGGGAGTTGCGCAACGGGAATGAATCAATTTCAGTAATAATCTAACCGCTTTCACGAGAAGATCGCACTTGACTCTAGTCAAGTGATGCGTTATACCCCAAGTTTATTTATTTAATTGATTATCGTTGCCTTGCTCGATCTTTTGCTCCTTTGTTATTTTTGATTTGTTTTGTTTATCCCGTAGTTATACTGTGGAATAGTTTTTTTGAATTATGTTCTTTCTAGGAAGTCGTTAAATGGTACTGCAAATGACTCCTAACTTGCATATCCATTATCTATCGTAATAATTCTTAGTTTTAGTTTTCTGAATCCTTTTACTGGATAACAACAATGAAGGTGGTGGACCATCACGTTTTAGAGGAAGCGCTACAACATGAATGACGCTGTGTTTCTGAGCATCAGTTGTTTCATCCACACATAGGCAGATTTTCTTATTTCTCAAATCGTCTTTTATACATTTCTTTACTGTACCTTGCACACGTGGCAAATTGTATCGTAATTGCATAGGTGTTGGCAGCTTCCATGAGGGAACGTACTTAGCCCAAAAAGACGAAAGTGTTCATTAGATACTAGATGTTGTAGGATGTTGCACACACTTAACATAAAAATAAAATCATATTAAAATTGCGAGTATGGAATACTGTTTCTTAAATTCAATACATGACGTTTACTTTTACAATGTTTTCTACATTCAAATCTATAGCGACTTAGTAATCCGCTATTGCATATTGTGCAATAAATATGCGGACTTCTATCTTCTAATCTAGGGAAATGCCCGAGTTATTTATTCACATTCGAAGGGAATGTTACACCCTTTGGACGTACCATCTCCGCGTATTTATTTGGCGTGCAGCGTGCAACGTATTGTCGCTTTGAACTCTCTCGCGGTACTGTCGAGATCGACTACGAGTTGAAAATTACCCCTTCCGACGCCGCTACCGCTACGTTACTGCCATCCAGTACCACCTTTTTAACAAACTCTAATACGATAATAAGGTTGTAATTAAAGAACTTGGAGCAATAGAAGCATTTGATTGTGAAGGCAACATAAAATTTTTCATTTTTTTTTTATTTTTCATTTTCATTTAGTCCTACATGAGTGGCGGTAAAACAGGGTTGAACACATAATTATTGTATTGCATATGTTTTTCTTAACCTTATTAAGCATGATACGCCTCTGGTGAAATATCCCGCAATTTTATAGAAAAACAATACGCTACCTTAGTCAAAGTCATATTTGCGGACAAAATCGACATTATGTTTGCTTCTGATATATGCATTTCTATTGTCTTACTACTTTTCTTAAATTAAATTTTGATCTTTTTATGCTTTAAAATATTCTTGTATATGTTTCAGTGTTTCTGCGCAATGACATTATTCTATTGCGCACATTGGCAGACCTACGTATCTGGTACGCTCAGGTTTGGAAAGGTTGACGTCACCGAAGCCCAATTCACGATAATGGGCATACAATTAGTTTCGGCCATCTTCGGCCCGCCAATTTGGAGTACCAAGGTATGTACAAGAGCCAAAATCAACTAACACTCTTTTCTCCAATCGAATTTACACACAACAATTACACATTAGCGAAAGATCAACCATACTTATGTTAAACAGTGTGTATGAGATTTGATTGAATGTTCTATTCGTCTGTTCGCACAAAATTGTTTTTTTTTTCTTTATGTTCCTAAAATAAGATCTTTGCTCCAGTTTTTTAGCGATACGTTTACTCTCTGGTACATAATTCCCGCACTTACGATCATTTGCGGCCTTTGGTCGCTCCAGAATATGCTGATTGTTATATTTACTGGAGGTGTAGGCAAGAATGGTTCTACTGTGGCAGTAAGTTAATATTGCCGTTCAAGAAACGGCACATACTAAGCATATGGAACGTTGATGATAATACAATAAGTTCCTACTATCTGTATCCTCTTTAGGCAGTTTTGTTCTTTTTGTCTTGTATGGGGTAACTTTATAGGAAATTACATTCTCCGAAAAAAATCTAATTAACCTATAAAATTAGAATCATCTTCCTGATGTCACTACCAGTGGCGTAACAAAGAAAGGATTTTCAATTTTAATTTACAAAAATACTTTTTCTTTTTGAACAAGTTGCAGATCATGTTTTTGAAATTATAGTGTTATATTGCTAACAACAATTTGAATATTAGCTTAGGTACAGGTCTCGCGTTGTAGGATGGCGAGTTCCGGCGCTGTCCGAAGGTACTGTCGGACATCGTTTGGGAAAATTCAAGTTTGAATGTAACATGCAGTGGCGTAGCTCGACTTATTTTTTAAATTATGTCAGCATAATAAAAAACGACTATAAAATAAAGTGTATTAACAATCTATGTTACAAAAAATTATAAGAAATGCGTTCGCCATCCTATAACGCACAAACTGTAGCTTTAATTAATTAGTGTGAAAAGACAATAAAATCAATGCGCATTGCAAAATAGCATAAAGAAATGCAATAGCTCAATAACAAATAATAGTTAATTGCCAAAATTATCCTTTAACATTTGTTAAATGATTGTGATAATGCGATTTTCTAAAATAGTGAATAGCTTTTACTAGTGTAAGCATTTGAAGCAAAACAATAATCTTGTTGTAACGATTTAAAATCAAAATCATTGCTGACAGCAAATGAAATTGAAAAGGAATTTTGCAGAATATAATACATTTAATTTTTGTTAAAAATATTTAGAACAATTTTGTGTTATTTTTTCTTAGCAAGTTTTCTATAAGCGCCAAAGGTAAATTGTAAATATTGCTAGGAATAAAGACAAATAAATTTGTCATTTAAAGCACCTCAAAAAGAATAAAATTGCCTTTGTATTAACAATGGTTTGTTATATGCCTAAATGCATGGATTTTCCCGTTTTACTTCCTATTTTTGCAATCAATCAATGGAAAATATCTTCCTCTGAGAATTGCTATCGTAAATAAATAAAACTGTTAATTTGCGTAATTTCATACAATTCGATTAAAAATGAATTGACATGAAATTCTTATGCGTGTATGTAAGGAACGTAGCAACATAAATTCTTCGATGAATACGTTGTTTTATGCAATATGCAAAGTCACGTAAGTGTCTGTTGTCCGTATATCCAATACATGGTAATTATTTTATTTCAGTATATTTTTAACAACTAAATATTACTGATTTATTATGAATCACTGCCTTTTTTTCGGTATTCAGTAAAACTTTTGAAACAACTCATTCCTCTATTGGATCATTCCATACCAAAAGTTTAATTTCAGAAAAGTGACGCACTACCGTTACAAATTTTGATGAAATTTTGTAGTCGTAAACTCGTTAGTGAAGATATTGATGCGGTAGTTTTCATAAATATAGAAATAAAACAATACTCGAATAGATTAGATTAGATTAGTGCTCGAGGTGGATCTTGACCTATCCCACTGCGACCTTTTCAGATCTATTGTGATTCCTCTATCATTAGATCAATTAAGTTAGCTTTGCCTTTTTCACCAGACCTAGCAGCCTTGTGAGTGATCCCTCTACGTAGGTTTCTGTGCTGTACAGTCGCACATCAATGTCTAGGCCTACTATTGTTCTAACGGACTTTCCGTCCCCGCATAGTAGGTCTGCTGTAAATGTAGGTCTGTGTCCAATTAAAATATTGCTTGGCCTGCCTCTGACCTAGAATACTGTAATTGTACATGTATTTGGACGAAATTAAGGTTGAAATGATACAGTAATTGCAATTTTATTTGAAATTTTGCTCAATTTCACGAGAAAATTTACAGACATGCTATTTAACCAGGGTCTTTAATTTCCTATTATGTGGTGTTCTACTTTATCTATATTTCCTATTATGTGGTGTTTTACTTAATCTATCATTACTTTTCCCACAATCATTTTTAAGTAGGGTATTTGTAGAACAAGTTATTATAATTGTTGCAATACGTTCTGCTGTGAATATGACATTTACATATATCAGTATCCAAAATGGTTACGTTCGGTGATATAATTTAAAATATATTTAAAGACATATCTTCGTGTTCAAAAATAATTTTGTTAAATATAACGTAAGAATATAAAACTATTTGAACAATAAAATCTTCACGTTTTTTGCCAAATACAACAGACAGTTAGGGAATGGAGTTGGAATAGCATTTTGTTAAGCCTAGGATTTTTTAAACTTACAGTTATAGTTTCACCGGTCCTTGAATCTGTAGCTGTTGAAAATATTATCTCCTTTTACAAAGTGTAATTCACAAACAAAACATACAAAACAGGCGACGTCACAGTTTTTAGGTAATCCCGTTTTTATCGTTTCAAAAAAGGTTTTATCGCTTCTACAACACTAGAAAAACATTACAGGTATCACCAACAAAGTACGGAAATGTCACTACACAGTATTTTTAATTTATTTTAATAAAACCAATATAATTTGGATAACCCAATTAAAAATGCAAGAAACGATCTGAATGTGTGAATGATGGACGGTCTACTTTAGAATACGTCACAGCCTGCTGACATCAAAGCGCGAAGGCCTTGTGTATGTCGTTGGTAATGGTCCAGTGCTTTTATCACACTTGATTGAATAGATAGCAACAGATCGATGCACCCCAGCACTGCTATTATTTCGGCTTGAAATACTATGGCTCTTTGAATTAGGCTAGTTTCCGTTTTTGAACCGTCTGTGTGCCAGATAGATTTGGCTTTAATAGGCGGGCTTTTTCCATTCTTCTCTATCTGGTATTGCCGTTTTATAGTTCTTATCAAAGCTGTATTTGGGACTGATAGCGTCACTGGGCGCTTCTTGTTATCGGCTCCGCCTTGAGTTCTTTTAATGGGTTCTGGTGATCTGTACCGTGCGATCTAATTATGGAAAGTTGACCATTCATTAGTCTGTAACTTGTTAGCCTAGCCTCTCCTTGAATGTGTACATGTTTTAAGTCTAGGTTAAGGATGACCTCCAGAACAGCTGTCGGCGTGGTTTTCATGGCCCCTGTAGCACATAGACATGCTAGTCTTTGTATGCCACTTAGCCGCTTTGTTGCCTCCACCTGTAATGTCTTTGTCCACATACCACCATACCACCGAGCAAATGAAAATCGGATAAGAACATATAAGTTTTTTTACGCTACAATACGCTCCTGTAGTTTGCTCCGTTCTTCTCAAGTCATCCTGTATAATATAAGATTTCACAAGAGTTAGTTTAAGTCAAATGGGAAGCACTAGACCACTTGACATGGAATTACCTTATAGCTTTCTACTTTCTACATATATGAAGCAGAAATCAGAATCAAACTTCTATTGCTCGTTCTTACATATGTATGCCATATTCGAAACTCAATTTTTAACTGAATGCACAGTTTTATTTATTGTTTTACTAATAATATATTTTCGAGGAACTGTTAAGAACACTGTACGAAATAAACACAGGTTGATTCTGGAGCAATGTGAACCTTTTTCTATGCTAAAAACCTCTTTATTGTCAATTTCGCGTTTACACATTTGAATAAAAGAATATTTAAAAAAATATTTTTCGCACGACACCGTTTTATTTTATTATAGGTTTTCGGCTTGCCTTTACACAAAATCATGTGCACCATTATTTTTGCGGGATTTGCTAACAATTTTCTAGCTTTTCTGGGTGCCATAAAAGCCGGAGGCTGCGGCAAGAATGGTTCCACAGTCGCAGTAAGAGACATTTAATCATGTTTTGTTATTATTTTTTTTTTATAATTTATGGCTTCTGAACAGGGCTTTCGATTATCACGTTCAATAACTCTCACCGCATTGTGCATCTTTTAAATGTTTAAATGATGCTTATACCATGTGCTTCATAAGAAACGGATATTTTTAATTATAAAACTGGTATTAATATTGAAGGTTGTCAATATAATGTTAAAATGCAGCACAAGAGCTACAGAAAACAATTCAATGCAAATGAATTTAAAGTTTGCAACGATAATTTCACAGTCATTTTTGGGTTTTATGGTATTTCGACATATTTGTAATACTCTAATCTACAGTAATGATGTGCATTACTATAGCCTGTGCACACTTCAAGGCTTTACAACTTTCAAAACAATGTTGATCTAAAAATCATAACACAGTCATTTCCAGCTGACAATTTAAAATACCCGTGTAATTGAATATTTTGTGAATACCTGTTTACTTGAAATTTCCCTCGTTTTGTACAATATTGCATTAACATTTATGGATGAGAGTATCTAATTAAAGATACTCCAATCACTGAAAATGTCGAAATTAATTGCTGTATTAACTTCTACAGAAGTGAGCAATGAGCAATGCTCCACATTCTGCGATTGTAGGGATCGACTAGTGACCACCACACTAAGGGAAATAAACAATAATGATACAAGCTACCAACATCCACCATGCAGAGACGCAAGTTTCGCCGTTTACGGTTCATCGGTGTACCTTCATGAAGGGTGGTAGCTATATTTGAAATTGTCGTGTATACACTACCGCTCATAAATATTTGGGCACCTCAAATTTCAGGGTAAATCATTAAATATTTAAATGGAAATATTAAAATATGGGCGATTGCAATATCTTGAGCTGATGTTGTCGCTCGTGGCCTACCACTTCTTACTTTATTTAGAAAATTGCCACTTTCACCGTATCTTTTTATGTTATAATCAACAGTAGATGGATTTAAATGTAATTTTCTAGCAATTTGACGATTGCTTATGCCTAATTTATGTTGTGCTACTATCAGAGCACGCGTTTCAACACTAACTTCTTCCCTTTTCGGCATGCTTTAAAATTTTAAACGAAATTATAAACACAATTCGTTAAGAGATGTCGTCGCTACTAACATGGAACGATAACTGACCATAATTTAAAAATATTACTTCAAATGGCTTTATTATAGCTTCATGATTCATAGTAAAATTACCAACTGTTACATTTCTCTTCTACGCTCTTTGTTGTCGCTACTACTTGGGCTTTTATGACGGTATTACCTCTCATACAGATAAAAGAAGTAAATAGACCGATATTATTGAATGAATTTAAGTGAATCTTACTGGTTATTAGCATACTATTCAATAATGCTGGAATGAATTTCCTAAATACAACAATTCAAACGACTGTACATGCTGGATGTTGGTACCTTATATCATTAATATTGCATTTGGCAACGTTGGATATTCTTGCAACATTTAGACACTCGTTAATAAGTGTGATCATCATTTTCACTGGGATCTTCTGACTGATAGGTAAAGCGTGACAAACGGTTGCACCCGCTGTGTTTACTATGTACATACAAGGAATCGAGTGGACGTTCGGTTATTATCGGTTGATCGGTTACACGCATACCGATCAACCGATAATAGCCGAACATGTACAGCGGCGCTTTACTGATAGGGGTTATCCCTCTCAAGGTTCTTAACTCTGGTCGTAACAGCTATGTGGTAACAAGTTTGTTCGTTGGGACTACACTTTTTATTTGGTTTAGTGCACAATGATGTCACTAGAGTAACAGATGCGAACTAATAGTTATTTTAAAGTTTGCCACCGAATTTTGCATTACAAGCTAGATAGCTGTATGTAGATATATACATTATAAAGATCATTTAGGAAATGAGGAAAATTTTTAATATGAGCTAAAAGTTAATTTAATACTCCAGAAATCTTAATACCTAAAGTGTAATTTTTATGAACACATGGTATACGCAGTAGCAAAGTTTTGTGTTTGTCTAGAAAGTTGTTGATGAATGATGACCCAATATTTAAATTAAAACTTTAACAAGGTGCTTGTTGTTTCCTAATAGTAATAGCATACGTAAAATCGCTTTTTCTAAAATTAAATCTCATTAGTTAATTGAAAAATAGTTATATCAATTAACAACCTGATGTCTAACCTTTAGTATGTGCATTTAATATAATAACATATTAGTCGTTATAGTCTATTACTAATAATAATATAACCAGTGATACTTGTGGGGTAAAATTAGTTTTTGTTTCTTGTTGGTACTGGTGGGGTTTATTCTCTAAGATGTCTATGATATACATAAGTGTTTGATATTAATTTAATGTATTGACGATGTTAATGAATAATTCTCTGTAATTTTAACGATTAATTGTAAAGGTGACAAGTAAAACAAAATAAGAACAAATGAATTAAAAAAAACAAAAGTTAAGCTGCTGCTGATTTTGAATTTTTTTTTGCTAAAACTCGCCAAAATATTTGTTTTCGTAAAAATATTAATTATTATATTAGGAATTTTTTGATTTTTGTAGTTTAAGAATTTTCTGGACATATTTTAAAGATATGTATTTCAAAGATGCTTCAGTGTATATTAATGCAAAAAAGTTGCCACTACACCACCAATGGAGAAATTGGCAATGTTTGGTTAGTGATCCCCAAGGATAGTAAACGTTACAAGGATTGATCAGTTCTTATTTCGCAACGTAATCTGAGTGACGTGGGTGCGTGACGTCAGCTGTGTTCCACATAGCGTATAACCTATAGAGCGCGGTCTTAAAGTCCTCCCCACCCCATGCTAACTTCTGAACGACAGAAGATAGCGTTTTTAAAAAAAGTAAGTCGATTTCTATTTCTTGTGAACTAACTTTTGTCGTTGTCAGCATTTCAATTGCATTTCCGGTTTCACCGAAAATAACATCAACTTTCTTATTTTAAATAGAACACCCTGTATATTTTTACATTTCTGGAAAGGTAATTGAAAGACAATGATATCACATATATTATACTTTAACTTAAGAAATATGACGATATGCAGCAATATCTTGTAACGCCAGACTAATCTAAAGAGCTCGTTGCTAAGCAATGTAATCATAACAATTGCCAAACTGTCCAATATCAATTCCAAATTTAAGCACATTGCCTGTCAAAAACTAACAAATTTAAAGAAACCTACCACAATTAATTAATTAGAATAAAGTTTGATAAAGTAAAGGAGAAACAACAATTAGCATAGCGTCAGAAACTTTACGAAACAGTACAGCCTTAATTAGGCGTTATCAAAAATGTGATGGGGGAACTTTTGAGCACTTAATTTAATTCAATCTCGCTTTTACTTTGAAGGAATTTGTTTTCATATTGGTCTTTTAAGTTTTGAGCGCGTAAACTAAGCGCAATTATAAGTAAAGAACTAGAGGAAGAACAGGCAGCCTTCGGGAAAAACAGACATAGTGCTAGTGTTCATTGACTTAAAAACGGCATATGATTCGGTACAAAACAAAATACTAGAAGAATATCTAAATCAGCTTGGGACATCTAAGAAACTAATACAAGTAATAAAGTCACTACAAGAAAATGCAAAGGTAAAAGTACAAATTAAGGGACAAAAATCAGAGAAAATAACATTAGAAAAAGCAATTAAACAGAGAGGTAGTTTCTTCTACTGTTTATAATAATGATGGATAGATTAATAAAAACCACAAGAGAAGGAACAACAAACCCCTAAACAATTATAGGATACAGGAATATGTCCCCCGTGAAAATGGAAAGTCTATTATACGCGAATGACTTAGAAGGAAACTGTTCCAACCCGGAGACATCAATTTGAATGAAACTTGGCTAAAGTGAAGACCCTATAGAACTATGGAAAACCCCGTTGTCCGTTTTTTGCTAAAAAAAGCCTTAAAGGGAGTAAAACGGGGCACTGAAAATAGGGATGATTTTGGTTTTTTTTTAAATTATTCCACAATTGCTGAAGATAAAAAATATTGGTGTGTGCGGGTGTATACACCAATATTTTTTAGCATATATAAAAACCAAAAATTACGAGAGGTATCGACTTTTGAATATTTAGATACAATAATTACAAATGACGGAAAGGTAGGCTTAGAAGTCGCTAATAGAGTTAAAAAACAATATATATTACCAACTAAACAAGACCATATTCGGACAGAGAGAAATTGATAAAAAAATAGAACTAAACATATATAACAATAGTAGCACCAATAATACTATATGGGAGCGAAACGTGAACACTACAAGCCGAAATTAGTAGCTGAAGAGATGAGAATTGAAGGAAAGACAAAATTAGACCACATAAAGAACGAAGTAGTCATAGAAAACTTAAAAATGAAACCGATAACACAAAAAATCGAAAATAGACAATTAGAATGGAATAGAAAATAATGTAAGCAAAAAAGATTAAGAAGGCAAATGCAGTAGCAAAACGGAAAAGAGGCAGACCAAAAAACACATGGGAAGCAGGAATAGCCGAGATAGGAAAAAAAAAAGAGTAAAGAATATTGCAGAAATGACGAAATTAGCAGAAGACAGGAAAGAATGGAAAGCATAGATCAAGGAGGGCGAGCTCCACTCCGACACCCAGTAGGGTACAAGGACTGATGCGAAAGAAGTTTTGAGCACTTAATGTAACTTGTTCAATTTAACTTTAGGGTATTTTCGTTTATCTTTCGTCTATGTTTTATTAAAATGTTTGACAAATTAATTTAATTTGTTTATTATCTCTACAGAATACAATCTTTTACGTCTTTGTGTTAACTTTATAAAAATTATTATTTTTCCGAAAAGTACAACAGGTGGTAGCAGTTATAAGGAAAGTTATCACAAATGTGTTACAGATTCCAGAAATCGAATAAAAAGCATTCCGTTAAAAAAACAAGTTAATAAAAAAAAAAAACGTTTATCACAAGGTATGCGCCCCTACCGTACATTCATAACAAAGTTTTCAAAATTTTAAAGTCTTTATTCGTTCCCGAAATATCGCGTTGTCCCATTCTTCACTGAACACGCTGTATATTATACTGCAAATTAAAATAGTATCTTTCGTAAATAAACACATACACATTGGAAAAATGTGAAATTAGCTATATATGTACGGCGAGAGAGCGAGGAGGAGAAGTACGCTTCTAATAACGTTGGGGTGTAGACCTACTGTGTGCAAGAGCGCACGTAATAATTTGAAGTTATGGTTATCTGGAAACGAGAGTTTCGCATATTTATTTTGTTGTTGCTATGAAGCTAATAAAAAATTCTAAAGACGAAAATAAAAACAGATTTTGACGAAACAAAAGAAAAGAAAAATAAATACTCTAAAACGGCTTACTAAGATTGTCCGCACATAGTGCAGTCTACCTCGAAACTAACCACGTCGGTAACCGTCGTGAGCCGTCGACTGCCGCTAACCCCTTCGCCTGTGATGAATCACCCATTCGCGTTTTCCGTTGTCGTATGTACGCTTTTTCATATAGTTAGACATTTTCTTTCCTTATGTGTATACGATTAGTTTGCCTATTACATATTGATTTTTCTTTATTGTTATTTATTCGTTTTTTCATTTAAATATAAAAGTTTGAACAAATTTTCAGTTTTGAGCTTAAGGTGCAATTTGTTTACTGCGAATTATTTTTTCCTTATTATTATCTAGGCGCCTTTCAATTTAACTGCAAAAGTTCTGAAAAAGATGGATGTACCATATTTTAATATTCATAATGAATAGGAATAAAAGATAATGGAACGCAGGTGACGTCATAAACGAATTGTCCTTGAGTAGAGAAATCGGCCGCAATGATCAAACCTTGTTACGTTAACTATCCTTGAGTAATCCCTACGTTCTGGTGGTAGTATATGTTTTTTGTTTGATGATTCTTCCAAAGAATAACCAAGCACTCATCAATTTAATAAAATTGCTGTATGTTTTTTCTGAGTTAGAATTGAGGCGTGGTGTGCTGTCAAGGCATGACAAAACGTTATACTCTAGAATATCTACAATTTTGAACATATGACACACAATATTTCAAACTAACTTTACTAACTTAAAAACAGTACCTTTCTGGAGTAACTTCTATTTATTCTCCTATTTATTTACTAAAAATTTTTAACGAATAAAATCAGGGTGACATTTACACTAATTTTCCTTCAAATTACAAAAAAATCGTCTCTCACAACTTCGCCATTAATTCATAATTCTACTTTAATCGATTGCATTATTAACGTTAACCGATTTGGTAAGATTCCTGGTTTGGAAATGGAACTCAAGCAGATTCCAATGGTATTTGCATGTTTGATAGCGATCGTCCTCGCCCATGCGAATCTTACGGTGATTTTCACAGGAGGCGTTGGCAAGAATGGATCGACAGTTGCTGTAAGATTGCTCCACTGTCAACCTGTCCGAAAATACACAAAATTAGTTATCACTTTTATACCTGCCTTATTTTTTTTTCTTTTATAATGTAGAAGTCGCTACAGCATTTAAACTTTTCTTAATACTTAGTCCGTATTTTAATAATATGAATAATAGGCTTGTTCCAACTCTCTCAGAAAACCGTACATTTACCGTTCAGTATATGCGCAATACAAAGAAAGAGCAGCAGTTTATTGCGCAGGGACTGAACGTTAAGTTTACGGTTTTCTAAGGGTGTTGGAACAAAGCTAATGTAGATAGCACAAGTTGCTTCTATAGCGCGTTTCACCCTAGTTTCGAAGTATTGCGCTTATGGAAACAGCAGTAAGCGTTGCCAGATTTAGGCTATTAGATACTTTAATATAACAGGTTGGTACTGTATACTCATGCTAACTTCATTGTTATTATTAAAAGGTTAGAAATTTTAGCTGTCAATCTTATTTTAAAATTCACGTGAGAATAAATATGTGGAAAGAAAGCAACTAGTTTGTTCTTTTTTGAAGTGCAAATATGTACGACTAATTGATTTCCTAATTAATCGAAGAAATGTAAAAATAAAATACTGAAACTGACAAGTAACATAAATATTACCGATCAGCTGATCAGTGATCTCCCTAGGAGAAACCCCGCCGAAAGGCGAGGCAACAGGTAAACTAACAAAAGAGAGTTATACTCCATAAGACCCAATACTTCGAAACCAGGGTGAAACGATTAAATTTACTTTTTTTATATCAATCGTTTTCTATGCCAAAGATATTTTGCACTACGGTTTTCTTTAAGCTCCTACGCCGTAATCACGCTTCCTATTTCTTTTTCATATAATATTCATTATAGCTACTTACACTAACACGTTTTGTAACATATACACCATTTAGAGTTAGATTGGTCAAGAGAATTAAAACGTTTTGAAAATTGTAAATTCTAATCTCAAAGCAAAGTTTGTTTATGTAGTTAATTAATATTGTTTTTATCTAAGATTTTAGTGATGTGTTATCGAATTTGGTATTCGTCTGTGATTGTTTTATGCGTTTTATTTATAAAGCTTATTAGATTACAATTGTTAATTGCGTCAATCTTCGTCGAACTCGTAAAACCCATTTACGCTTAATATAAAGCATTATGCAATACATTCTTAAAGAAATGATGGTTTTTAAAAAACTTTTACTGGCATTCTATTAATTGTGATACCTTAAATATAAGATACTGACAGATATTGTTTGACAGTATGTAGGGTACAGCAGCTATTTTTTCAAGTCATGTAATATAGAAGATTCTTTAGTCCAGTAAATAAAATTAAATTAATATTCAGGGCTTACTGCACACTGACAGTCAGTGTGCAGTAACAGCCCTGAAGATATCCCATAACAGTGTGGAACGTCGGCAAAAGCGACGACAACGACGCGGTTCCAACCCGGAAACCAAGAGTATAGTTCCTTTTTTTTTGTTTATTGAAGAAATGCCATTCTTGATTAATTGTTTTGCTTATTTTGGGATGTCGAATGCAGTAGTAAAACTTGTGAAGAAACAGATAGGACGTTATAAAAATTAAAAAACACGAAAGTAACTTTTATCATTAATTTTATTTTTTCATATAAAAATGCGATTTAACATAATTTGTGTTTTTAAATTGAAAAAATTGTTAGTATACCAGATTTAATTATCTCCATAGTTACTATTATTTCGATTTACTTCTACTGGAAAATTATATTATTTTATCACAAGTTTGAGCTCTGTTTCAAGATCCCAAAATAAGCAAAACTATTCATCAAGATGGATTTTTTTTTCAAAAAATAAGAACATTTGCAAGAATGAGGTATCCCATCCGGGGACATATTCTATATTGTTTTATTCATAGTATTCATTAATAATTATTTTGGGTATATATTTTTCATAACTTGCTCAAAGGAGTGAAAGCTGATATAAGGGAGATAGGTGTAAATAATTGGGAAGAAGTAGCAAAGGACCAAAAAAAGTGGAAGCAAATAGTAAAGAAGATTGAAGCCAAGGGCCTCTAAGGCCTGTAGCGCTGATCTATATATATTTTTTTTTCATACGCGTGTACCCTATGTCCTATGTGATACATACGTTTGTACATTTGTAGCATACGCTATTTAAAAAATAGAATTTGTGATTGAAAATATTGATCAAAATCCAACATTAAACACATACATAGATTTAAGATATTGTTTGAATCAGCATAAAATATTGCAGTAAGAGCCATTGTTGATCAAAGAATGTTTATCATCTGCAGCATCTACAGCAATCAAGAAATCGATCAAAATTGTGTTTGTTGGAGTCCAAAATATTCAAATAAAAAATAAAACCTTTCTAAAACAAATGACTTACCTACGTTTAGCCCAGTAAGGTGTTCAAATTATAATAGTCTTCAATTCAGTAGGTTTCAAGTTTTATTATTAAAACCTTTTATATCATTAAATAATTTTGATCTTAAATTTTGGGTAGCTAAATTAAATTTAGATCATAAAAACTATATCTTTCACAAAGCTATCTCTTGTTAAATATGTAGCTGTATTTAAGAGCAAAATTTATGACATGAAACTAAAAATATACATTTAACATTTTCCAATTTAGCAAATTGCAAGCACTATTGCAGTTTAAATAATGAGTCCGTGAAAAGTGAATATATTATAGAAATGAAGCAGCTGCAGTAAATATTTAGTAATACAATATTGTCGAATATTTAGTAAAAGTAGCTGTGTCAATTAACAGTTATTAATAACCATTAATAAAATTATAACATTTTGAAGTATTTTCTAATTCCTTAGCTTTCGATGTAATATTGACGCAACCTGAGCTGTTTTCTTTAACGTTACTATACAGATCAAATAGAAAGCTTTTTTGTTTAGTGCAGTAATTGCTTGATTTGTTTGCTAGCTTTTATGTGTAAGTAGCTTGATAGTTTTTTGTGTTTAATGTTATATTGCACGCATTGTCATTGTGTAATTATTCCTTTACATTTTAAATATCTTTTTCAAAGCAATAACATTAAGCTTCATCTTTATATTTTATAAACACCATTTTAATGTAATCATATGCAAAAAGAAAGATATTTAGAATGTGCGTTTGCTAAATACCGCATTTGCAATCATTATTTGATACTACAAGCGATTTTAACTTCTTCATAGGGAACCAGCGTTTTATCGCCGATAATACCGTTTTCTGCAGTGTTAGTTCCTGCTTTTATAATATGCAGAAAATCGGTTGAAAATATATACGAAGAACATCCGGCGTTGTATATTTTAGCGTTCGGTATGGTAGCTGCGAAAGTAACCAACAGGCTAGTTGTAAGTAATGTTCTCTATTTCTAAAAATTATAATCAAATGCGAGAATAAACATAGCTCATAATATCTTGAAAAAATCACTATGCACGTACTTCTTCAAACGGACTTTTAATCACAAATCATGAACGTTTATAACTAAAGTGTGACAAACGGTTGCACCCGCAGAGGTGCCGTGAAAGGAGCTGTCTTTACTATGTATATACATACAAGGAATCGAGCGGACGTTCGGTTATTATCGGTTGAGCGGTGTGCGTATACTATTTATAATGTTCGAGAAACCAGTGGAACCGTCCGGAGCGTACCGCGCAAAAGTAGACACAGTATTAATAAAACAAACAAATAGATTGTTACCTTTTATTGACGTATCGATGACCACTGCGGTAATGTGCAACTGCTATGGTACGCCGCGTAGTACTGCAACATAAGCAATGCTTCCATTGTCGATTCGGTCAGGCCTCGACGACGGTCTGAAAACGTTCTCGTATTCTTTACAAATGATCGTTCAGCATCTAATGAAGTAAGATTTGCGCAATTCAAATACTCCTGTATCTCTTCTGTGTAGTCTTGAATTCTAGATATAGATCGAACCGTTTCTAAATGCGGACATCTAGTCTTATAGGATCCGTCAAGGTTTTTAGAGCAGCTGCTAAATTGTTGATGTTATTTAACGAGTTTTGTATAGATAAGTGAGTATTTTCTAACTGCGAACTAGTTTGTGTCACTACAGAATAGTTTATGGAAATGCCATCTATTTCTTTTTGAAAGTCGGAATCGGAAAAAAGTTGCTGACTCTCGCGAACCGCTTAAGAATTAGAAGAATTAAGTTTGAAAATGACATCTTTCACTTGGGAATAATATTTGCGATAGTAAGACACTGCCTGAGTATGTTCTGTCACTACCTGTACTAGGAATATTCTCCTTAATTAATTTCGCGATTCTCAGAACAGTTTGATGTAATACCCCCTCTTTTTGTGCAACTTCACATTGAGAGAAGTCTCCCGTTCTAGAAGAGCAGATATTCGTGCTTTTTTCTCTGTGGTTATATCCTTCTTCTTTCCTATTATGATAATAATTGACCGCAAAAATAAACGCACACAAATAAAACTAAAACTCTTTGAAATATTGGAAATGTGTGGAATGTCTTGAAAAACATTGTAAGTACACGAAACTCAACTACAAAGGAAGAATTACAACAACATATTGAAGATGTATGGCATAATAGCGACGAAAATAAAATAATAAAAAGCTGCATTGGCAGTATGCCAAAAAGGATTGAGGAAATAATAAAACACAGAGGAGGAACAAGCAAATATTAGTAAATATGTGTACAAATTAAACTTACTTGCATGTTATATGTAATTAAATAATAATATTGCCAACATTACCAACTGTTTTTTTTTTAATTTTACCGCAAAATCATAATATTTTTAAGTAGTCCTAATTCGATAGCCAGGGACTGTATTATTGAAATTATGAGCTATGCATAGCCTTACATACATATAATATGTAATTTTCTTTTAAGAGTTTGTGTTAAAATCATATAATTACATTCTAGGTGGCACATATGACTAAGAGCGAAATGGATTACATGGATTGGTCTCTACTAGGACCTATGATGTTATTTTTGAATCAGTATTTTAATACGTTTATACCAGAGTATTATGTTCTATGGCTGTGTATGGTAAGTACACATTCACAATATAATCCAGCCCATTTTCATTAAAATATTAACTAAAGGACATATTGTTTTAATTTAATTCGTATTTTCCAGATTTGGGTAGCAGTCGATTTACTGAGATACAGTTATCAAATATGTAGTGAAATTTGTGATCATTTGCGGATAGAACTCTTCAGGATACCGTACCCAGGAGCTTCCCAACGTACCGTTCCACCCCGCATACCACTACCGCAGGCTATTCAGGCAGAGAAAAACGGTACGAGTATAAGATCAAAAAAATCTCGTAGTAAATACTATTAACCTACCAATGATTTAGTTTCAAATTATTTCACCCGACCACATATTTTGTTGCTTGTATTCAGTACAATTATTAGTTTTGGTATTTATTGCGGTTATTATTTAAGCATCACATTCACTACTCTCTCTTTTTTGTTCTCTTATATGCAAGCTCGTGAATTTAGAACAATTTGAATTACTAGGTGATAATTTTAAAATAAGTGTACGTTTTTTTTTCTTTCGTCTTTGTATTCTTTTCGTTTTTTCTTTAATACATATATTTTGATTAGATTCAATAGTTTTTATTCCAATACACCCGTTTATTAAATGTTTCTCTGGTAGTAATGCTTTTTGTATATATTACCTATAGCTTTTAGTAAACGTTCTTTGTTATTAATGTCAATAAAGAAAAATATGTTGGTTTTGGTTTACATATATTTAGATTGTTAATTATTAAAGAATTATAGATCCATTTTGCTATTTCTTTTATTTTTTAAATGATAAAGGTTGATTATTTTTGTAATCAGCGCGGAAGTATAGGTTTAAATTAATGTCAATATTCGTCAAACTTATTGTTGGACATGTTTAAAATAAATAATAAGATTTTTTTACATTAAAAAAATAAATAATAGCACATAACAGGTTCGCTTCATATTTTGACACTTGTTTACACTTCAATAGTTACGAGGGTGGATCAATAACTACCCGTGTTATGAATGAAGACGCAAGTTTTTTGCAAATTATTTTTTTTATTTTTCAACGTAATCCCCTTTGAGGTCTACACACTTTTCCTAACGTTTCTGCCACTTCTTTAAACCATCCAAAAAGTACGATTTGTCAAACTCTTCAAAATACGCCGGTGCTCGGCGATAACCTCCTCGTTTGAGCTGAATTTTTTTCCCCCCCGGCCAAGTTTTCATGTTGGGGAACAGAAACAAGTTGCAGGGAGCCAGGTCGGGCAAGTACGATGGGTACGGCAGTAGTTCGTACCTCAGTTCATGTAATTTGGCCGCGACAATTCCGGATGAATGTGCTGATGCGTTATCGTGATGAAACAAGACCGTTTTATTAGCCAAATCAGGCCGTGTCTCCTTCAATTCCTTATTAAAACGGTCCAATAATTGACTATAGTACTGCCCTGTTATCGTTCTTCTTTTCTGCAAAAAGTCCATGAAGATTATTCCCTTCGAAACCCAAAAAATCGTGGCCATGATCTTTCCGGCCGATGAGACCGTCTTTACTTTTTTCGGAGCAGATTCACCCGAAAAAATCCACTGTTTGGATTGTCACTTGCTCTCTGGCGTACAATAATGTATCCAGGTTTCACCGATGGTGACGACTCGACGCAGAAACTCCTGCGAAATTCGCATAAAGAGGTCCAAACACTGCTTCAGGCGCTTGTTGTCCACCGTTAGCAATCGCGGCACCCACCTGGCCGACAGCTTTCTTACACTTAACTTATCATGTAAAATATTGATTGCCGTTCCGTACGACACGCCTACGGCCTCTGCTACTTTGCGCACTTTAGTTCGGCGATCTGCGAGAATCATCTCGTGGACCTTTTCAATGATTGTCTCGGTAACCACGTCTGCCGGGCGGCCAGGCCGTTCCTCATCAAAAACAGATGTACGACCACACCAAATACGAATGTACAAAGAAAAGGCGGCAAATTTAAAATAAATAATGTTCATAACACCGTAATTCAGATTATTAATTATAGATGGCGTAGAAATAGAATGATATTTACAGTGACCTTTGCTAAATGTAAATTCCAAAAAATATTCGCCCTATAATGAAATAATTTTCTTTTGAATGATGAAAATCGTGAGATTTGAGGTTCGAATCGTGAGATTTTATGTAAAATCGTGAAATTTCACGATTTATCGTGAAGTCTGGCATCACTGCAAGACACGTTTAAAATTGATAATGTCATGATAGTATCGCTTGCCCCAGATTTTTATGAAAGCGATGGTACATTTTGGTAATCCTGCAGTTTACGCTTTCCATTTCACGTGTCTCATCCGCGCATGCGCATAACTAGACAATATTGCCAGATTAGAATATCAATATTAAAAGAAACATACTAAATAGTCATATTTATTTATTAATTGCCTCGTTAAAAGCGCAAAATTGCGACACGACCCATATATGGTTGTTAAAAAGTTGATCAAGTGTCCAATGACTTTTTGCAAAATGTCTTTCTTGTCATTTATCGTGTGATCTGCGGCAATATTGATCATTTAATTGCCTTTTTCCGCTCTATATGGATAAACCGCTTTTTCCTGCTATTTTTAATAGAGACAATTGAATTGAATTAATAAATATAAACATTTGTAACTAAAATATTAAGATTTCGCTGAACAATTCTCCAAAGATAGCTAAAGAAGCCGATGAAAATTTGGCAATGTTGCATTGGTTTTTGTATATGAAAAGTTATCGTAAGAAATGGGAGCGGTAAAGTGCAGAATTTACCTATATTTTTGTGTCTAACTGTTCAATGTACCTCTTTGGCACTTGGACGTAAGCTATTTAGTTTCGCATAAAGTTATAGTAACCTATAAAAACCTATTATGTGTATCTTTAATACAAACTAAAAAAAAACTAGCTTTCCTATTAATAATTATTTCAGAACAACGGTTTTTTTAATAGTTTTTGAAAAATACACAACAGGTGCCCCGTTTTTAAAAAATAATACGTTTTGATTTCTTTACAAAACTGCGTTATTCAATCGTTTCTCTATTAATTGCTTATTAACCAGTAGCAAAAACACTACAAATTCGTCAATTTAGCCGATTTCGTATAACAGAGATACTAATAGTGGCTAGTTAATTTGGATCACTCTGTATATTCCAGTCAAAAAAATTATTAATTGTGTAAATCGAACGAAGACGCCAATGCTTCATTCCATTTATAAATCTAGACGAATAATCTTTACATTCTACGACTATGTATGGATGACCAGTAATCTTCCCAAATATTTGCACATGTCCTGCCTCCATGAATTTTGCCTATTTCTAAGCTATGTTCTTGAGAGACTCCTTTAAGAAATAGCGAGGTAATTCATTTTCTAGTATTTCTATCTGTTGTCAGGCCCCGCGCCATATTGTTGTTTTACAGCGAAGCAGCTATGTCAAATTGTGATATAATACGAAAATATTAATCGCTAAAATTTTAATTTTGTGAGAAAAATTAACAACTACGTCAAATACTACAAATGTCGCTTTATTTTTGGTTAGTAAATTTTACAGTAATAGGAGGGCCAAGCTGATATTGAGAATAAAAAAAAAAACGGTGACTGTATTTTATTTTGAATGTGTTAAAAGTAATTTCTTTCAGCAATAAAACATTTGACCATTCTCTCCTTCCGCTCCTTAAAGGCCGCCAACTAATCTTCTTTTGGAATGCTTGCAAAATACTGATGGATAAATGGCCGTGTCAATTTCTTCCTCAGACGAAAATGTACCTCGCAATGTTTTTTAACCCCACAAAACAGCCAAAAGTCACACGTTACTAAATCGGGTGAGTATAGTGGGTGCTCTATTACTTTTATATTTTTCTCAGCCTAATAATGGATCGTGAGAGTTGCGGTATGGGACGATGCGTTATCGTGATGCAACATAATAGCCTTCTTAGGAACCTTACCTCAGGCAAACATTTTTCGGAGTACCAATTTGCTGTAACTATTTTTTGTTCATTTAATCTAATAGCACATACCAGGCCTGTATTTCTAAAGAACACCGCACACATAACTTTTTTCACAGCTCGCTGCTACTTTGTCATTGTTGGTGTCTTCGTCTTTATGGATCCATACACGACGTCGAAAAACGGAATATACGTTTCGCTACCTGTCACAATTTTAGGAAAAAAATGGTGCGCGCAATTCTTCAAAGGAGTTAAAGTTTCATGGCAAATTCTCACATGCTGTGCTTCTTGAAAGTCAGAAAGCTGGCGGTACAAAACGACTGACAACCTTTTTTAAATGCAGATGACCGTGTATAATTGTCCTAACAGCTGACGATCCAATCTTGAGTTGAAGCTCTATTAAAGCGTACGTGACTCTGTTGCCCTTTTCAATTATTTGCTTAACAGAAGCAATATTTTCTTCGATAACGACCGTGCAAGGACGTCCCGCTTCTTTCTGATGCTGAACAGAGGGTGCTTTTCCAATAAAGGTTGAATCCAAACTTTCCTTGCACTCATAACCGCCTAAACCTTTTTTGAAATTATAATAAATCATGATTGGAAAATGCTCTCTAATTAATTCAATTTTTTTCACTTACGTTTGTTAGCACTTAATAAAGTTAAAAACTCCGGTTCTAACGTAAATACAACTAAACCTCAACTGACAGATAGAGAGTTGCCCTAAGGAACAGTGTATGTTTTGTTTTTCATTTTTTTATTCTCAATAATATCGACTTGGCCCTCTTATTACTCTTGATTTTTTTTATTACGTGTCAAATATATTTTTTTAATATATTACATTGCAAAAGTAACGCATCTTCTTTATTGCAAGTTGATTAACTTAACAAGTAGGAGTATATAAAAAAATATACGTGTTAGGGCTCGTAATAACATACACGTTGGTCCAGATACGAACGGGGGATTGCCTCTGTGAATGGCAACAGCGCATTGGAATCTCACTGAGACATCCTATCCAGTTGTATATCATAAAGCATGTCCGCTCAATCAAGTAATATTATAATTCAACGCCTTTTGACAAAATGTGTTAATACTGCGTAATTTTTCTGTATTCTCAGATTACGTTAGAAATTACAGTTTCTTATATTCATTTTATTGCTGCTATGCGAAGTAGGAGAATGAAAAAAAATAATTCTAAGTAGGAAAATAAACAACAATTCGTATAAAATTAAATCAAAGAAAAATAACTTCGATAATTATACAGAATAAATTGAAATTCTAACGATGTTACTTTATTAAGGGGAAAAATCTCCTGGCAATTTTGAACTTTGTAACTTTTGTATTTGTTGCGTTTCAAAATATGTTTTACAGTACTTCTATTAACACCGATTTCGTCTGCAATTTGCCGGCTAGAGTAAGGTTCGCCCATTTCAACCAGCGAACAAACCCTCACTTCTCTGTCCTTGACGATCACTTGTTAGAACTTTGCGAGCGCATAGATAGACAAAGAGCGCGTCAGATAGGCATCGCAGAGCTACGGCAGTTGCGCGCGGCGAGACTGGCCGGTGGGAATAAATGCAAGTATGCCAGATCGCGCTACGTACAATATATCTTGCACGCCGGTGAGACCTGGGCCAACGTGTGTATATAAAAGTAATTATCACATCATAAGATTCTACAATTTGAGCAATAGTAAGCTAAATATAGTGAAGATTGATATTTACGAAATAAGGCTGTAAATGACGTTACTCTGTTAGATTGAGTTTATGGATATTAATAACTCTGTAGATAAGTTCTATTTACGAGTTAACATTGGTACATCTCTAAGAAGGCGATTTACAATGACATACTCATTCCTAATTCTGACAAATTTCAGGTTTCAATTCCTATTGAAGTTTTTCAATTCGAGTTTTGCTGATTGATGCTAAACTTTGTAATATTTTACGTTTCTAGTCGCACTCTTGCCCTGTTTTTTTTTTCTACATTTAATAAACAGAGTGCATGTTACAACTATATTGCAACCAATTTAAATTATTAGTAATAACAAGTCATATTTAAACACAATATAAACTACTGTAAAAGGAAGTATTAAAACTAAGATTAACTTTAATGCGTGATTGTATGACATTTTTTGCCTTTAGTAGTGATTATATGTAAATAACTACCGTAGAATTTATTTAATAAAAATAATAAGTATTTTAATTTAGGTTGTTAGATAAATAACGTTGAAAAATTCACGTAAGGAATTGCTTTACTATTTATTGATATTATACGGACTTATTTATTTATTTATTAAAAAAGCATTTCAAAAATCACAAAATAAATTTATATGTTTATTCCAACATCTTAAACGAATTTTGAACTACGATTGAACTACAATTTATTAATTACTCTTTCGAAGTTCCTGAACGCTATGAAGCAATAATAAAAGCAACCAATCTAGTATTTAGAAGATGAAGCTTAAATTTTGTTTGTAAACGTCATTATTATTAGTTATTGTTTGGATAATATAATTAAGAACAAATTGACAAATATTGACAGAATCTATATAAAATATGGTTCGTAATAGAAACCGAACAGCATATAAATTTAATCTATAAGTAACAATGGTTGTCTTCCCGAGACCAGATGTATACTACTGCCACAGTTAGACCTTTATCATTTATTACTACAATTATTCTAGTTTCAGTAAAACAATGAATATTTTGTGTAAAACAGAAGAAATTTATAAAGTGGATAATCAATTGTAGATGAAAATGATACAATGTCATTTACGCACATTCTCTATGTTTTCTATTAATGTATATTTAAATTGTATATATATATAAACTTTTCTATGGATTAACCTTTTTTTTATTTACCTCCCCTTAGCAAATGTACTAGCTAGTTCTTGCACTAACAAGCACATTCATTTATGTATGTACAAAGATGTATGGAACTTTAAGAGTAAGCAAATTCTTTATCTACTTAAAAAAAAAATTAAATCCTAATTAGAAGCAGCAACCAATTCATTTTTAAATCCGAAAGTCTAGGGCCTAACTATTTCCAAAGTATGTATTTCATTTACGTTTTTTGTATAGGTATTGGCCAGTGAAACTTCTTGGAATGCGGCATTTTCGTAATCGATTTCTCCGTTAACCTAAATGGGAAACTCTTCAACGTAAGTCTATAACTTTCTTTGGAATTTCCGACGCAATTAACTACTGAAAAAATGTGAGGAATCGAACCTCACATCACCTGCTTGCCGGGTAGGCGTGTTAACCATTACACCACGAGAACTATGCAAGGATCGTTCACTCTTTAATACCTAGTTGTTATTTTTATCTGCAAATATATCGCAATATTTCAGTAATTGATTACGTCGGAAATTTAAACGAAAATTATAGATTTTCATAATTCACCGACGGAAGCCAAAATATATTAATTAAACTAGTGTACTTAGCATGTAAAATTAAAAATTGTCTGTCGAAATATTGCGATATATTTGCAGATAAAAACAACAACTAGGTATTAACAAGTGAACGATCGTTGCATAGTCCTCGTGGTGTAGTGGTTAACACGCCTATCCGGCAAGCAGGAGATGTGAGGTTCGATTCCTCACCGGGATATTTTCTCAGTAATTAATTACGTCAGAAATTACAAGGAAAATTATAGATTTTCATAATTCACCGATGGAAGCTAAAATATATTAATCTTCAACGTGAATTTTAATAGAGAGACTAAGAAAATATGTACTAATGCAAAATCAGAAATATGACGGGTATGAGAAGTGAAACGACCATTGCTCGTATTTAGTCAGAGAAAGAAAGAATTGTTGCGCAGTTTTGTTATCCAATTTCAGTAACCTTATGGATGATAAAAATTATATTGTTGTGATTTATGATGCGGTCCTAAATTCACACGGTGCTCTTAATCCTAAAGAAATATTGAAATTGCTTCTAAATGTAAAGTGGGTGTTTCGAAATAATATAACGTCGTTAGAAAATCAGCAATCTTACGGTTTAATTTAATTCAAAAATAAGGTAACTAAATTCCAGGGCAATACTTATGTTTGCTATGTATATAATACGTGCATAAGTCAAGCTCAATTATATTCAAATAAAAAGAAATCGTTTATTAAATACTCTAATTTCAATACATCTTTGTGCATATACAAGGAATATATTGAAATTCATTTAAAATAAAAACTTGCAATCAAAATCGAACTACTTTTTAGGTTATCTTATCCAAGATATTCTGGAAAAAGAAGATATATTACCATTACTAGAAAGCAATTCGGATATTTAAACTAAATCTTATTTATTTATGGATGTCTAAAATCTCAACATCTTGGCAGATTTTAGCACAATTAATCTCCTGTGTATACTTATTGCATACATGAAATTTCATTGTAATTTTTTCTTATTTACATTAAACTTTACTCTATATTCTGCTTGTTTTGTAATAATATACGCAATCATTTTTATCTAATTTTGTTTGTGTTTATGCAGCGTTAATATCACAGAAATATTCACTAGAGATCCATCAACCTATTCCTTAGTAATAAATATTTTTTTAGGAAAACAAATATAATATGCGTGTATAGGTTTGGTAAATTGTTTATCAAGACCAGGTATGTAGCAATCGCAGCATTTAAAATAACTGGATTGAATGGATTAAATTATAACCAAGTTAATAGTGACAATGCAGACGATAATTTGCTATCATTTGCATTAAGATGTTGTTGTATTGGGTGAAGCGTCGGGTTAGGGTATGCGTCCTCTGGTGACGGATTGTCGCGTAACAAAAGTCATCAGTGGGCGCATATCCTAACTGAATACACCTCGCACATCTAGGTATCGATTACTACGATCATTAGCCGATTACCCCACTAGAATTTTGCCGAATCGAAAGGTGTTTCAACCTTTGGTAGGGATTTTTAACATGCTAAACATCGTATTGACATGGGACCTACGATTTGACTTCCTTGTCTGAAAAGAATGCATACTTATATTGTATCTTAATTTATAAGATACCTATATCAGAAAGAGTAAAGTGATTAGAACACAGCAATCTAAAATTTAGAAGTGTAGTTTCTTTAAAGATGACTTTTTAACCTCATCGGACCTGAGCTGACAGTTTTCATATTATAGTATTTAAACTTTGTGGATGTTATTATTTATGCCGTAAAATATTAAAAATATGAAACAATTTAGATCATGTATCGTATATGCTACATAAGGATTCGCACAATGCAAAAATGTACCTAACAGTATATTGCATTATTTATTTATTTATGAAATAAACAAGAGGCTTGCTTGTGTGAAATACATTGCTAACATTAATATGCACCACCGTTTCAACAAAAGAACTTAACAACTTTTTTTGAAAAGCAATCGTTTTTTTTCAATTAATGATCGTATTGCGTAGAACAGTGTACAAAAAATTGATGGAGTTATGAGTAAGAATAGAAGCAAAAATCCAGTATTCCCATTACAGCTAGGTTTGGGTCGTAATGAAGCTTTAGGAAAACGAATAGACAAGGGAGCGTCATCAGACTTGTCAGATTTAGAAACGTCGTCGGCAGAACCTTCACATTCGTATTCGTTATTGCTAATAGTACGTTATGTCTTCAGCCTCGTCCTCGCCGACAAAATTCAACAGCGAAATTATTTAAATTAAATATTTTTTTTTCTATATAATTCTATATCAGAAAGTTCTTAAAGCAACAGAAATTAAAAATGTACTAAATTCTAGAACAAATCGAGTTGTAACGTATTTGCTACATCAAAGAGACTATAGCTTTGTTCCAATTGAAACTACAAACTAGTCAAAGCCAACTGTGAAATTAGTCTAAAAATAGTTTCGGATTTTTTTTTTTTGCCAATTGAATCGCGTCTAACTAGTTTGCCATTTCTGTGGAACGATACGGCACAAGTTAATAAAACAAGTGGAAAGCAGCTAATGTAGCTATCTATCAAAACATGGCATCGCGTTTTGATGTAGACTACTAAGGTAGGTAAGGATTCAGTTGTAGGCGCGAGTCCCATACATATAGCGAATAGCGTTGGTGCTTGTGCCAGGAATGTCCCCTGCGCTCCTCAGTGCCCCTAAACAAGCGCATATACTCGCAACTCAGTAGCAACCTAGCATATGCAATCGAGGTAACAGCTCGGCACAGATTTTAGGAAATACGTAATACATCTTATTCGGTTTTTGTTCTATTGATGGACTTTAATCGTTTTTTCAAAATAAATACTATTGTCGTATATCAAGCAAAGAAAACGTCCTTATTTTAAAAGGAAAATGATGAATTCCAAAACTAAATAGAATCTCTTATTATAAAATAACGAGCTTACATTTATTCATTTCCAAATATCCAATATATTAAATGTTCAACTGATAATAAGCGCATAACAAATACTTACGTTTTCTAAACTTAATTAATGAAATTTTATGGTAAAATGAATCGTATTTGTATATGTAAAAATTCAGTTAAACGTATTATTATAATAAATGTTCAAATATTTGCAGTACTGCCTCTACCGTAGTACAATTTAACGACTTCATAGTTTATAAGAACACAAAAAGAAAACTATTCTACAGTATAATCTCGAGACACAAACAAAGCAAATTAAAAATAACAAGGAGAAAAGATCGGAAGAGGCAAGGATGATCAATTAAAGAAATAAACTACAGTACGATCCTCTCTTGACGGCGATTGGATACTTACTGATAGATTCGCTTCACGCGATACCTTACCGAACTTACTAACACGGTATACGCTACAATAGGTTTTGTACCAATTCTGACGTTGATTTACACGCAAAAACTAAAAACCCAGTGCACTACAAATGATACGTAGGGCCCGACAAGGTTAAATAATGTGAACGAGGTAAGTAAATAAAAAGATATATTGTTTATAAATATTTATTCAAAAACCAAATAACTTACAAATGAAACAACCTCAGTACATTTTTAAATAAATTAAACAGTTCCAAAAATATGAAGCTTAAACAGCTCCTGAAACCCTGAATAACCACTATGTGTAAAACAGAAGGCAATATAAATGGAAAAGTGGCCATTTAATATATCTATGTAAATTTTAAACGATTTGATATCTTTAATTTTCGGCACATTTAAAATTGTTAAAAATCTTGGACAAATGTAAATATATTAATACATATATGTATATATAATACGGTAAATTAATATGTATAATAATTCTGATGTATACAGTATAGTATCAAGTTATACAAAAAAATCTATAAGTTAACATAAACACAACAATTTTTCGTAAAACAGTAGTTTTGGGGTTAAGCAGAGAAACAAGAGTGCTATAAGTATAGGTACATATACAATATTATATCGGAAAAAAGATTATCCGAAAGTGATTGTTACAGAAGATTTATATCCCTTTGAATGTTCCGTAATTCGCTTTTTCGCGTAGACGTAGTCAATTCATCTAAATCACAGAACAATTAAGTTCAGCAGGGATGAATTATACATCAAAAATAGTAGTTCTATCAGAAAAAGAAAACATAAATGCCACAGCTCAACTGCTCTTAGTAACAAGGCGGGTAACAGATTAACTTTACTGCTTGATCAGTACAACCATCATTACAGCAAGAAGATCTTAATCTAGAAAGAGAATATGCTAGATTAATATAAGCATGAGAACAGATACCTTTGTCATGTCACGGTAGTACCCAACCTATAATAATACCGACATTGCATTTATATTGATTATTATGAAATTTCGTATTCCTTTTACGCTTTTCTCTTATTATCGCTTTAATATTGAACCTACGGGCCAAGCAGATTAAAGAGCTTATAGCAACATTACCTTACGATACTAAAAAAAATCTTTGGAAAGAGATAACAATATTATTTATAATGTATACATTTGTTAATTCGTTTATAATATAATGTGACAGGACTAAGACACAGTGATTTATTCGTTTAATTCAATCCAGCTTGCTAATAATTAAAGGCAACACGCAATGCACACGCACACACTAATATGTATATTGTATATATATGTATAGATATATAAACAATCATCCAAAAATAATCGATCGTAAAACCACGTGGGGTGCTTAGATATTAAAAAATTAAAATTTGTATCCATATTAAACAACGAAATAATAGTCTATATAAAAATAAGTGAGTATACACATATACATTAAATATTAGCAAGCCGGCCGTTATTATCATTAATATTATTATTTATTATTATATTTAGACACAAAAATAATTTGGTGTCAGAGAAACTCACAAGTCCCTGCGTCAAACATACACGAACACTGGGTAGTATGGGATGGGGTTAAATGATATGTCGACCCGAGAGGAGAAGCATTCACACAGATTTGTACTTTAAACTGACTATAACAAAGTCGCAATTCATAAGATGAGGTGTTCTGATAGAATAAAACCGCAGGCGCAGGGCAACTAGTGAAGGCTTGGAATGCAATGGCTCGTGCGCCCTCCGCGGGGTTATTGCACAACTGCATTTAAACAGTCAAAAAACGTTTCAAAAAGGGAATCGAAAAAACAGTAGCTCACAACCATGTTGCATATTATGGTCTATCAATAAATGGTGATTGTTTGGAGCCTTCTGCACCAGCATGCTATACGTGAACATCAAACATTCGATAAAATTAAGTAACAATGTTCCAAAGGTCACGCATGTGGTAAACGTCATTTTGATCGTCAGTTCTCTCGTTCGTATCCAACAGTTTCCACATACCGGCCGAGACATTGTGTAACGTAGAACTTAAACCTAAATGAATCCTATTCTACCAAAAAAGAAAAAAAAAAAGGAAAAACAATAATTATTGAAAATAATACAAAAACAAAATCATTAAAATGATCTAATTTCACACGTCATTTCTTTAAATGTGGAATGATTTTAACAATTCCTCACTCCAATACTGACTGAGAATACTTATTGCTAGTGAATTTCTGTTGAGATAATTTTTCACTCAACCGAAACAAAACTGAGAATTTAAAAAACTTTTAGTCATGTATAAATATATTATGGCAAAGTACTGGTATACGAGTATCTAAAAATGACTTCTTTGTACACACACTAACACTGTGATTGTAAAATCATCAAAAATCTATCACATTGATAATATATTAAATTCAAATAAAAATAAAGATCTTTTTTTTTTTGATACTAGATCGACCATTCACATACATATCATTCTTATTGTTAGAAATTATTATGTATAGATATAATATATGTATAGTTTATATTTAATACATACAACCTGCTCTACAATATTCCATCCTTAAATATTACCTAAATTGGTGACTGTCATTGTAGCTCTAAATTACTATTACTAAAGTGACACACATATTTAAAGTTAATTTCATGTAGAACAGCCTGTATATCGTTTATTTATATTTTATTTCATATGACTTGTATGCAAATGGATTTATTTTATTTTTTTAATATAAAACCAAAATAATTAATATGTGAGCAAATGCTATATAAAGTACGACTATAGCATACTAGTAATATACTATAATATGTGATATATTTATATATCAGTGTAAATAATATATTTGGTAAATAAATATAAACTAAATCAACTATTTCAAATATTTGTTAAATCGTGAGATTATTGACATCACATATAATTTTGAAGAACAATCCTTCAAGAACGATAAATAGTGTATATATAAGATACGATTAATTTTATACATAAACAATCTGGCTTAAAATTCGAGTTTTTTTTGCTTTTTTTCATATATTTATATACATATAATTTTATAAACTTTGTGCAGATGACATGGCCGCTGAAAAAATACACAACCATGTTCTGCACATTAAATATAACAACGACAGACTAAGGTCACAACTTATCCTGAAGATACTATTATCACAGGCATGGTTTCTACGGAAAGAAAATCCGCAGAGATTTTTATTAATTTTTTTTTTAAAGAAACATTCACACTCATAACTGGAATTTAGTGGCAACCTTTAGGTTGCTACAAGATAGAAAGCTCACCATTAGGCTGCAACCTTAGGACCTAACCTAGATGGCACTGTCCGTGGCCTCCATCTACCACGAGGAAACGCTAACCAACCTGAGTATGTAAGTAACGCAAGCACTCACCCACAACATACCATAAAAAAATAAAAACGAAAATAACAAATAACGGCGCATAATATCAGAATTTGTGCTACAGAAATGAGATTCAAAGTTGGCACGTACAGCTCTCAAACACACAGACTAAATTCATTAATAATAATTGATAATAAAAAAAAAAGAAATTGTAAAGTAGGAACCATATTACGCCTGCTGCTAAAAAAAATAATAATTCAGAAAATGTCAAAACAACAAGTTAAAAAACAATATAAAACAAACTCAACAGATCCTTAAATTGTACCATGTAAATATATAATATATATACGTATTCATAAATAATAAGCTTTGGATAACCTCATTATTAAAATGCAAAAAATGAATATGAATCAAAATTCTATCAAATAATTAAAATTATACTATAAAATAAAATCAGTTCTGTAGATAATGCGAGATCATACTACTTATGAAAATGGAAGGGATCTTCTACAGGATGTACAAAGTGTTCAGCACCAATACGTGGTGGTTGTTCTTGGCCAAAGTAACGACGTATCCTTCCGAAGTTATTTTCAAACCGCAGCAACGAGAAACCTTTAAAATTGTAAGGAACGATTAACCAAAACCTCAAATCAAGTTATTTTGAAAGTACCTTAACGTATGGACATTCAAATTCGGAAATCAATGGTCCATCCCTTGAGAATACAGCTACATGAAATCTGTTCCCGTGGGAATCACCAATGAGAACGTCTCCTGCGTCGGATATATCAATTCCGTTTGGGTAACTGGTTACATTTTCCCATCCAATGCGGCGCAAAAATGATCCTTCTTCACTGAAAACTACGACATTGTGACCTTTGAAGTCACAAACGTAAAATTCTTTGCCTAAAATAATAAATTTTATGTTAATATTAAAATTCGACTTAACAGTTCATTAACAGTTTTCTTTTTTATCAAATTAGTATAAATCTGCTCCAAAAATCTAAAGAAAGAAGTACGGTACTGTTGATATATTAATGAGTTATAAAATGCATCGCTACAATGTAATGCTTCAACAAAAGAATTATAGGGTTTGTTCTAACACGTCGATAAAATCGTAAATTTACCGTTCGGAATCTCGACAGTGTAAAGCGTTCCAACCACTTATGTACTGTACACTGACAGAATTATATTGTCTCCCCCTTGCGATGATGTATCTATGCTTTCTACCGAACGCTGGAAACCGTGTGCTTTTATTTTCGGATTCGCAGGTATGATAAACATTTTGCAAATAAATAATGATAATATCCTTCCCTGCTCTTCTTCTACCTGTAAATCCGAGCTGAAACGAAGTATTCGGCCTAGCGTGCGGAAGATAGTATCAATATTTAGTCGTCGCAAGGGGGAGACATAATATACTTACATAGAACGATAAAATTCATAAAAAATTAACTTTGTACCGACTTTTATGTTGATCAATAAGTTAGTTGCATTGAATTAAGGAAACGATATTGAAACAACTCAATAATTTAGTGGCAATGAGTCGCATTATCGATGTTTATTGAAAATTTTTACCAGAAAAGCGTTTTAAGTAAAACCGAACCAGAACAAATTTATAAAAGATTTGATTGAACAGAGACATAGAAGCCGATTCTGTTATATAACGACTTTACCACAAAAGTCAATTCTATAAGCACATCGTCACACCAGCTGTTCAAATCATTCAGTATTGAGGCTAGCAATGCAATTGTTCGTGCAAATATAGATGGCGGCACTTGCAGTTTTCTCGACAGCTGTTTTGTTTTGTTGACGTAAATATAACTTAAAAACTCCTTAACGTCTGTTTTCAGTGCTGCATTGCTTAGTTAAATAAGTCAGTTCCTAAGTTTAAGTATGTATAAAGAAAACAAATATTACAAATTTTAATTACGTTTTATAATAAAAAGCATTGGGAAAGAGTTTTAACATTCTGCAGTAGCTCAATGTTGAAGTTTGAAAATGAACTGAGTCAGTGCTGCTTATTCTTACCCCATACCTTTTATATTGATTTTATTTTAAAATGAATCGTAAACGAGAAATCAAAACAACAAAGATGCAGTATAATATTTACCTCAATTATTTGATTAGCAATGAAGATTTCCGGCTAAACAAATTTAAGGCAGGAGAGCCGAATTATTTACAAAATAGCTAGAAAGAATTACCAAGCCATATATTCCTAATAGGTATTCCATTTATTCTACATAAATATTGGCGCGAAATGTTTCCTGCCTTGAATTTTGTCTCCTGCTCTTCAATCATTAAAACATTTATAAAACCAACCATTACGACGCAAAAAATTAACAAAATACAATAAATTATGAAAAATAACCAGATTTTTTAATTTAACGACCGCAAACGGCATAAAATAGAAGTCGTCTAGAAATTACAGTTTTAACGATTTAATAACGATAAATGCAACGATTTTGTCGTTAGCATTTGCTTGCAGAATCTGCATAACGATATTTTTATGTAACGAGTCCTGAACGAGTCGTTAAAATTTTATAAAATCGGTCTCAAAGTACACAGTTAAAAAAACGAACATTTTGACACGGATCGTCAAACTAGAATTGTTCTTAGGATTTTTCCAAAACTTTATACGCGAGCCCTACATAAAAATCAAATTATTGTTTGGGATTTATGCTTTGGGTTTGGTCAAGCGATAAACAGTACGGGAGAATTAGCGCTTGATACATATTTGCCATCAAGAAAGAAACGGATCAGAATAACTTTTCGCAGATGTCATAGACAAGTATACTATTCTAAATTTTCGCAAATTAGTCATTATAGCATATTTCATTATCATGATTTACAATATGCATATCATTTTCGTCAGCTATTAAATTGTCAATGGGTGAGTATTTCTTCTCTGCACATTTTTGACAAGTATTGTTTTAACAATAAGCTTAAATACAAAAAAGTAACAACTCAACCGCCAAACCACAAACATAACCTCTACTTATACGAGTAATAAAACAAACTGATAACGAATTCGATTTACTACACCAGAGGCGTTCTCCTTTTAACCTTAACTAAATATTTATTGATTTAAAATCACCATAGTGTCACTTTGACGCTAATATTGTTCCACCTACAAATATTCAGTTTGGGTTCAATACTGCTAGAATACTGAACAAATTATAATCATTTATTTTGTTGGTTAATTACGTTGTGGTTACGTAGTTATTTTTGATATTAGATTGTCAAAATACCATTTTTACGTTCCAGAAATTACAAAATGTGTCACGGTGTGGTATTTGCATATTTTGATATGGAATTAAAACAGTACAGCCGAGATTACAGTCTATATATTCCATGCTGAAGGGAATACTAAACGTCAAAACATGTATACTCCAAAAAATGTCAAAAGCTCTAACGAAAGCGGAAATTCAGAAATTCTTAAGAGGCACCAGATGAAGTCTTCTTATTAATGAAAGTGAGTCATATTAATTCATTAATATTTGTATGATTTTATCGATAAAGTACTTCGTTTCAGATTATTTTAATATTAGGTATAATGGGGCACGATGAAGCAAAGTGTTGAATTTAGCAATTGATGGTATTGAGGGCAAGAGTTCAATAAAAAACCAAGATTCAAAAACACACATTCGAAGAACATTTGACATTTCAAATATAGCCTACATTAAATTATACCGAAAATATTATAACTATTATATTTTGCGTCCAGAGTACTATATATATTAAGGGAAAATGTTTAAATCAGGTTATTGGCATTAATAAAATCAGAAATGTTTCAAAAGAAATTGCAACATATTTAAAATTACCAAGACTAGAGAAGTATATTGGTCATTGTTTTCGAAGATTATCTGCCACACTGCTAGCAGATTCTGGAGCTTATTTCGACAGTGCTAAAAGATACAGGGGTTGGCGGTCTTCCGACAGTTGTGGAGAAATATATTGAAGAATCCATTGAGAATTGGAATTTCTAATAGCTTCCTATCTGCTCCCAAATCTGATGCTTCAATAATTACACAATGTCTTAATCGAGTAACTGTCGCAGTGGGCTATCCTCAAGTAAAATCAGTTTCCTCAATTGTACAATTACGAATTTAAATTTAAACTTTGAATGTTTATGTTTGTGCCGATAATAATAAATCAAATATATATATATATCTTTTTACATTTTTTTGTGGGTGGATGTAAAAGTCTTTTAGATTTTTTATGTAAAAGACGTTTACGTTCTCTAGAAAAAATTATCATTTTGACATTTGACAAATATGTAACTTGCAATGACAGTTTTCACCTTAATTTCAGTTGAGCTGGTTCACTTTCTAATCAATTGTAAATCATTTCAGTTTATAATCACCTAGTTATTTTGTAAAAGGAGGACGTCTCAATTCTGCACTGGAAACATACAAGTTCGATCTACGGTTACTGTCAGAATGATTGACGCATTGTTGTATTGTCAAGTATTTTATTTATTGAAAAACCTGCACGAAAAATGCACTCGGTGTAAAAATTACCGTTTTTGGCATCTGTTTTAAACCTTGCTGCTTATTTTTTCTTAACGTTTTCAGAACTCTACAAAATAGTTTTTGGTTCGCTTTACTGTCTTCCTTCATTTTAATTCCAAACTCTTCCCAAGTTTTTCGTTTGGTTTGTGTTACCATTTCTTTGGCTCTGATACGTTGCACCTTGTATTTTTCATAAGTGTCTGCTGTTTTGTTTACTAAGTAGTATTTCCATAATCTTTTCTTGATATTGATTTGGTCTTTAATTTCTTGATTCTACCAACTGCTTTGTTTTCTGTTATTATTCACTATGCTTGGTCCGCAAGCTTCCTTTGCAGTTTGTAGAATAACAATGGCATTTCCTTCCACTCCTCCATATTCTGTCCCAATTTTTGTTCTATGGTTTTCCTAAATTTTTCTGCTATTTCTGTTTTCTGTAGCTTATAAGATCGGATGAACTCGTTTTTATTCTGTGTTTTTATTTTAGTTCCTTCTCGTTTGTCAACAGTTTCTATTTGAAGCTTTGCAATTACCAGATAGTGGTTGCTATATATTTCTGCCACTCTTTTAACTTGTACGTCATATCTTTTCGGTGCGTTCTATTAATAAGGAAATACATCAATACAACAATCAATGGATTTTTCTTTGCTGCTTCTAACTTCACGTGTGAATTTGTGAATACCTTTGTGTATGTAAAAGGTGTTTGTTATAATTAAATTATGCTGCGTGCAGAAATCTATCATTCTGTTTCCGTTGTTATTTGTATAATCTTCTCCTTGGCTTCCCAGTATATCTGTTACTTCGTTATTTCTTTTTCCAACTCGACTATTGAAATTTCCTACTATCATTAACCTTCCATTCATCCCCTCTACAACATCCGTCAGTTCTTCCCAGAACTCGTCTTTCTTTCTTCCTGTTTCATCCTCACTTGTCACTCATTTGTCCCTGTTCGTGTTTCCGTTGTCCACATACCACAATCTTGCCTTCTTTTCAATTTTTCCTCGCTTTCATCTCGGGTATAAGTTTCTTTCTTACCTCCAGGGTTTTCTTGGTATAATCATTATCCACCCATATGTTTGTACCTCTCAATTTTTTAGTCTTTTCCATCATTTCTCTTTTCATGCGCTCCGTTGTAATTTTCACTAGCACTAGCCTCCCTTTTCCATTGTTAAACTTTCCCAATCTTACAATTTCATGTGTCCCTTTCTACATCCAAATTCACCTCCATTCTTTGTAGTACTGCCAAAACTTTCTTCTTGGTTTCCTGTCTCCTTTCCTTGTCTTCATCGAGGATGCACTTTATTATTATATTTCGTCTTTTCGTTTCTCTCTCTAATATTTCAACTCTCAGTTCTTGTCTGAATAATTCCTCTTTCAATTGTTTATTTTCTTGCTTTACCTCTCTCATTTCCTTTATCACCAATTCCATCTTGCTTTCCATTTGTTTCTGATTAACTGTTAATTGTTTAAACATTTCTTTAATTTCTTCCATATCTCCTCCTGCCATCTTCGAGTGTTTCCGTGAAATTTTAATTTCAGTTTAGATAGTTTCCTATATTGCTTTGTAGGTTCCTTCTTCTTGTCGAATTCAACCGATTCTCTATAAACTTTCAAATTAACCTCACTTTAGATGTTTAATCTCAAAAATTTTTTTTTTATTATGACTTCTCACTGTTTACTGTGGTACCTGGGCTTCCTTTACTCTCTTACTCACTACGTGCCAATATCGTCTGTTTCTCGCACGTAAAGATTAATCTACGAGACGTTATTTAGCACACGTTCACCCACTTCCGATACTCTCGACCCTTTTCTACAAAATAATTAAGTGATTATAAAGTGAAATGATTTGCAAGTGATTTGAAAAGCAACCAGCTCAACTGAAATTGAAGTGACTAGATGTTAGGAAAAGGAACAAATATTTCATGTAATAAGTTATCTTACGTTTTAACGATTCAGACGTTTTCGATTTCTTCGATCGATATGTTTACTAATTCGTCAATTAACAGAGATATTTTTTAATTTAACTTCAAAGCTCAATATTCGCTAACTTATGAACAAGCATAACCTTTAAAACAGTCCTAAAAACTAAATCGACTACGCAACTAATTAGTCGCTGGTGCGCGTACATACATATAAGGCCGCAGTCTCACAGATGGATCAACATGCATCGATAAACATCAAGCAAAATTAGAGTACATGGAGGAGCTTATTTTCAAAGTGCAACATATCCAAATTTTTAAATTATGACGGTTTCGAACAGACTAGACAGTTGTCTATATTTTGTATTTAATACTAAGTGTCAAAATGGAATGTATCCGTATAAATTTCGATAGTAAACTTCGTTTCACTAATCAAAGTGCAACATTTTCAGTAAGTTTGCTCTTTTAAACTGCAACATGTCCCTGTAACCCGTTTTGTAACTTATATTTTTATATTGCAAGTACAAAAGTGAAGTGTTAGTATTGTAATTGACTGTCAAGAACACTATACAGCGTGACCATCTACTGCGTGGATGGAAGATAATTCCTTTCCTGGGCAATTTAAAGGAAGAGTTTTTAAATAAAAAGTATTCGGAGACAAACGCTATACAACATAAAATTATATTCAAGTATACAAGGTGCTCAGTTTTCGCTGCGCACGATACAAGTTTGGTTTTTTAAACAGAATACCCTCTATATTATTACGATTTTAGATACCTCTCTTCAATTTATGGCGACTTTCATCAATATTCCCTATACCTATCTATCTTAGTTTTTGAGATAATTGACATAATTTGAGATTTTTGTGAAATGTCGCTGTTTTTTTAACTGCCGATATCTTAAACGCCTTACACGCTAGGGTGGTGATTCAAATTTTATTCGATTGCGTATTTCCTCGAGTTTCAGGCAATATATCGAAAAGTTTTTTATATCAACCAGATTCTACAAGATGGCCATAGTTATCGTTGCCAAATTTGATTCATGTTATTTCATCTTTTTTAAACGGAACGCCCTGCATATTTTTACAAAATAATAGAGAATCATTTTTGTAAGCATTTCCCTAGACCTAAAACGCGTCCTTCTTTAGTAAATTAAATATGAAGTTATGCAGGTAAGTTTTTCGTTTGACAACGTAGGATTCTGTGACGAAATACTATAAACTTTTGTTTCGCTAAAGATATTTATTAAAGCAAATGTATAAACGTTATCTTTTTTCGTACAGTTTCATCATCTACTAACCATCATTTTCCTACATACATTGCCTAGTAAGTTAACCAGCATGTATAGATAATAAATAGCGAAAGTAGACAAGTGTTAATTAGAGTTCAACATAAAAGCAATACGATTTACTTAGCATCACACACAAGTTTTTTCAGCAGTAAGAAATATAATAAGAACATATTGAAAGTTATTGAAAAAATTTTGCAATTTTACTAACTAGAAACATTTAGGAAAAAACTTCCTGTGTAAATTTCGTAAGGCAATGCATAATATGGACATTTCACAAAATAATACTCCCGAGATGTTAATAAATGTTAAATAAGGTACAAGCACTACAGTTTGTATGAAGTCATTCCATGTCAAGTGGACCAATTTTCAGAATCGGCCACGCTCAACGACCATCTACGATTTGAATAAAATTTTGCGTAAATGTTGCCTATTGTATGAAATTAAGCTGTGCAAAATTTAACAACATAAAAGTAAAAATTGGAGGTTCTATAGACCCTTGAATCGAAGGTGTCAAAACGTCGCGCAAGCCGTACAGCATTTTCAGCCAACTTTCAGAGGCTGTATACACAAATGTATTAGTAGTAAGGAAAGGTGGTTTGGTGATATTGCAAATATGTTTAACCTTTGCAAACGTATGCAATTGCAGCTATGTGGCATTGCTAGTTTTCATGCTATTGAAGCTCAAAGTAAAAAAAAAATTTTGCGCGACAAATTTGTAGCCATTATGGCAGGCCTGTATCATCAAGAGCTGACAAGATGCAGAGCTGTCCTTCGATAAACCTCCAGAGAATATGTCCGTGATAAAGTCCTCCAAGTCTCAGTACTTCATCTTGAATACTCAAATATAATTGTTTAAAGTTGCCACCAAAAATTTACGCATGAAATTTTGACTGTTTTTAGGACCCAAACTTGACAACTCAAATTTTCTTGTTTTAACTTCCATTAGAAAGAGCACAATTTGGTCTATCAGAAAATGATACTTTTATATTAGAGACATATCAAGCAAGTGTTCAAAATAATAAAAAATTCTAGCATTTATGCGAACTGTTGTAACATACCTAAGCTTACTTTAATAGCTTTTGTTTTTAGCTAAAGCATAGATTATTTGCTAAAACTCTGCAGGATAAACATATTAACACAGAAAAAATGTTTTTATCCTTGTTTTTTTTTAAAAAAGTGCACAGGCTGACATTGACAGTTTTCTCATTGCTGGTGCGAATAAAGTGCTGTTGAACCTTTTGTGAATTCAAAATTCTTTTCAATGTTGTCCTGCAACTTACAATGCTGACCCATAGATCCCATAGAGGCAAGTAAATTTCCATGTTATACTATTGGTAACAAGGGTTGAAATTAATTGAAGAATTTTCTGCTGATGAACAAGCTTTGTTATAACAGCGCTCTCCTCAAGTCCTTGATGTTAGATCAACAGTTTGCCCTCATCATGGCGCCCTGCTTCTAACTAGGTTTGAGTTTCCGTAAAGGAGCTATTGTGACCCATTTTCGAGGACCGGTCATAACACAAAAAAAGGATTAAGATCTCTGGATGATGATGCAGTAAGTCAGCTGAAAGTGCTCACAAAGAAAGTATTTGTTCCTGGCCAGAAATGCCCAACATGTCATAAGGACTGTAAACTCAAAACAACTGCATTGTTATCATCTTCAACAACAACAGATGATGAGGACCATTCTGAAGCTCCAGAAAAGCTCATTGCAAGTTTGACTTCAATTGGTGTTACACCCTTGAAATGTCAAGAGATCAGTAAGTGTAATGCACGAGGCTATGCAAAACGCAAAATTAGTCAAGTACAAAGCGCTATGAGTAGCCAAATTAATCAAATTGCACTGGCAGGTAGATTTGATCCAAAAGAACTCGGGGCACAGGCCACTACCACCCAGAAGTGTGGCAATTGTGCTGATTATAATCACTTTATCAAAGAGTTTAAAGAAATGCTGCACATATCACCATGGGTCAACATTGTAAGTTGCAGGACAACATTGAAAACAATTTTCAATTCACAAAAGGTTCAACCGCACTTTTTGTTCACACCAGCAATGAGAAGACTGCCACTTTTAAAAAAAAAGAAGCATAAAAACAATTTTTCTGTGTTAATATGTTTCTCCTGCAGAATTTTAGCAAATAATAATAAAGATTTTGAGCTTCAATAGCATGAAAAATAACAATGCCACATGGCTGAAATTTCATAGATTAGCAAAGGTTAAACATATCTGCAATATCTCCAACCCTCCTTTCCTTACTACTAATACATTTGTGTATACAGCCTCTGAAAGCTGGCTGAAAATGCTGGACGGCCCGCGCGACATTTTGGCACCTTTGATTCAAGGGTCTATGGAACCTCCAATTTTTACTTTTACGATGTCAAATTTTGCACAGCTTAGTTTGATACATTAGGCAACATTTATACAAAAATTTATTCAAATCTGAGATAGTCGAGTGTAAAGCACTGGTCCACTTGACATGGAATGACTCTAAAACAAAATGGTGTTTACTTCAAATAAATGTGAAATTGTTTGCATAAATTAAATTTTGCAGTTTATTTTTAATGAATGTCTTTAGAAAAACAAGTTTATACTATTTTGGCACAGCACTATGAATTTCAGCAAATAACTTATCTGCACGGCTTCATATTTAATTTTACAAAAGTATTAAATAAAATCTCCGGAATTACTCAAGACGAATTAAATGGTTTGACGATAATTGGATACGCCATACCAGCCTTGAGTGGTATTTTAACCTCTTAACTAATCACATTCAAATTGGCAATACTAATGAAAATAGTAAAAGTGACATGGAAGTTTGTATGTGCTTATAAGAAGAATGCGAACCAAAACGTAACAGTATTTTTGTACAAAACGTAATCTTTGTAGAAATTATCTTCAAAATGGAATATGTCCTTTAGTTTTTCAGTTACATCTTCAACAGAAGTTAACTAATATTTGTAAAATATTGTTTTGAAGACCCTTTTTGTATGTACTTTCTCCAAAAAAACAACAAAATCAGTTTAGATTAATAAAAGTTTGAATATAAGTTTTTTATTTTTCCCAGATATCAAATTTTGTGAGTAGTTGCACTTTAAAAATAAGCTCCTCATGTAAAATAACGACATTGATCTCACTGCATTTAGTAACGTTCATCGCTTGTCACTTTAGAGCAAGGACGTAGAAATAACCCCCACTCATCCCCTCTTAGGTGCAGGTAGGCGGCATATGTATCAGTATGTATGTAGTGTCGCTCTCGCTCGCCGCTCGCCCCACCAACGGAAACGGTATGTGGTGGGGTATGGTGGGAGTCGAAAACCTAAAAAGGCCTGGCGGTAATTATCATCCATCAGTTTATAATTTCGAACACGTTCAAAATTAAAATCGTCGAGTATGGCATGAGTACGCACAAGCGCATTATGTGCTAATTCTGCTTGACATTTGTGTAGTGTTTTATTATTATACATGACGCACGCACAATAACTGATGTATGAAATGATACACATAGCATATAGAAGTAAGCGGTTGAAACAAACACAGAATTAACAAAACGGAATAAAACAAAATAGATACATATTTTCCATCATTTTGTAGGTACTTCTCTCATTTAATAACCTTAGCCATGTATTTTGACGTACCATAAAATAACCCAACTTGGGACAACCTTCAAACGTGTAACAAGTGATTATTTTCATTTATTTGCACTAAATAATATACTGTTAAAAACGACACCGTGACGAATTGTCCAACTGATTGACAACAACTAAATGCATCTTTACAAATACTTGTAAAACATCTGGCATAATTTAGAGTTGTTTTTATTATCCTGTATTTTTAAATATATTTCTATTTTTATATCCAGTTAATCTTTCTATTTACGTAGGTTGGGCAGCGTAATTAAATTGTATTGATGCCTAACGAATCTGTCAAACGATATTTTTTTTGTGCAATCATTATATATTATTAGGCCTTTTATTAATTATTTGCATTGTTTTTTCGGCTACACACGAAGTTGTGCACGAGTGAATGTTAACAATAAAAATATAATAGTAGATTCATATTTCAAATAAAGTACAGATACATTTCCTACCGTGAATAGCGATATCAGATGGCTCGCGCATGTAGTCACTACAGTCAAACCAGCGAAGCAGATCTCCATTCTCCGATATAACGAATACTGTGGGACTCACGCTGTCTACCGCTACTATTTCACCGTGGGATGTTACTGCTAAACCAGCTACAATATCGATATATCTTATTGCAATCTTTTTAAGGAAATGTCCATTCTTCGTGAAGATTTGCATTCGTGAACGTTCGTTTCCTCGATCACATACGACGTATTTTCCGCTAGCACGCATCACTGCTACCTTGCGAGGATACCATAGTTGACCTTCGTCCTTGCCGGCGATTCCAAATTGGAATTTAAAGGTACCAGTTTTTTCAAACACCTTTTTGAAGAATCAAAAAGAAATAATTAAATATATCTTCCATACATTCTACATATATTCCAAACTAACCTGAATTCGGTGATTGTTTGTATCAGCAACTACGATATCTTCTTCGGTACCCAAACAAAAACCGTGAGGTGAATTAAAATGGCCTTTATTTGGTCCCAATTGACCAAATTTGCAACGTATCTGCATTGGGCTGACTTTGTTAGATCGTTGAATTACTTGGCCTGCAGGTGGAGGCACGATCGAATTCAACGGATCAGATATAATATCATCAGGTGTTGAGAGCAATGGAGACGTGGAAGATGAAACGGCATTAAATCCATTTAATAGGGTATTTGTTAAGTTTAATGTAGTTGCAGGTGAATTTGGCCGCACTAGCATACCTCCACCATTGGTTAAAGTATTTTCTGGAAATTATCAAATTAATAATGATATATTGCTAAAAGAAAGAGGGTTTTCCTAAAATAAAGAAAAACTAATCAACGTGTTTACACCATTTTTATATCAAAAATAAGCAAGTGACATAAAAATTGTTCTTATAGTCACAAGTAAGATTTTTTCATACTTTACATCAAATTCACATTTGCTAGATTAAACAAATAAAAACCAATTAATCATTAGCACAACAATTATTATATATTAACACTAGAATGGCCAGGGTATGGCGGTTGTATTTTAATTTTTCTTCGTAATTCCGTCAAATTTCCGGCTCCCGCTGTTCTAGTGTTAAAGAAACAAAAGCAATTTTATTATGTTTAAATTATATTGGATTTTATAAAATATAACTCTTGAATATTACCTGTTCAAAATTTAGAACGTTATAAACAGTAGTTACTTCATAAGATTAGTTAAGCAATCTTTTTCTGTAATTTAAAAATGATCTAACCACGCCGATCAACTTATATTGAGACCTAAAATGCGTACAAAATAAATAGGACTATTACCTGTACTATTAAGGCCCAATTTAGCAAGAGACTGCAAATTTTTATAAGCAGTATCGGTAGTAAATAATTCAGCCAAAGAAAACGGTGGTGTTGGTGAAGTAGCAGCACTAGCGTTGTTTTCAGCCAGACTAGCCAACTGTGCAATATTATATTCAGCAATACTGGTAAAGCCCTGTAGTGTTGAATTTATTTGGGATACAGGTGGGCTTTGGGTTATAGCTAAGTTTTGTAGATTAGCACCCAAATCACCATCAAATGAAGACTGCATGGAAGTAGGTAAAGATATCGGGCTACTATTTGATAGCGAAGAACCGGCACATCCATTCGTTAAACTTGCTCCATTTATACTCAAAGGTGGTAGGTTTACGCTGACAGTCAATGGACTGTTAGTTTTGGGTTTAACCACAGTGGATTCAGTCTGAAAATTCCCAAATAAGTTTCTGACGGAGCTTTCGAATTCGTTGAATTCCGTCTGGAATTCGATGAAGTATTTCTTTTCCGGTTTGAGTGTGTTGTTTATTAAATTGAGCAATTGTGTGCCCACTATATTCCGCAGGTACATTATTTCAGCAACTGTGCCATTTTCCAACAATCTAGAGGCAAATTTACATGCATCCTCCAACATACTTATATCCTTTCCAACTTTTTCGGTCATATCCATCACTTTTAATTCTCTTTCGCGGTAAAGCTTATTTAGCTCTTCCAACGCATTATCGCGGCATTTTTCCAATACTGCTTTGTAGCTTTGGTACGATTCGTTAATCAAATCCTTGGCAGTAGAACGCTGATTAGCTAATTCTTCCAGGCTATTGTCCAAGTCACCGGATGCTTTTACCATTTGATCGATTTTTGATTTACTTTCGGCCAACATGCTTTCCAATTCTTGACGAACGCGTATCTCAGAATCGGAAATCGATTCGCATTGATGACCGGAGGCCACTTTGTGTTCGTTCTTGGCACATTCGGCACAAGCTGGGACATTGCATGTACTGCAATAGTAGATTACAATTTCCCCAGCGTGCAATTCACAAAGTAACGGCTTGTGGATGGTTATCTTGTGACCGTCTTTGCGTAATTCATCTAGCGAAATCACTTTATGGGATGAGAAACAGCGCATGTATCTATGCGCAGTCTCGCAGTTTCCACAAAGCAAATTGTGGCATGTGCAGCAACGGGAGATAGCTATCTCCTTCGCGGTGCAGCTGGTGCATTGCAAGTTAACAGAATTTGACACATCAGAGATGTTCGTTGTCATAACATCTAATGGAAGAGAAGCCAATTTCTTCGTGCCAACCTAAATTGATTTTAATAACAATAACAGTTATATTATATTTATCAAATGAAGTATGTATTTAAAAGCGAAGCCTAGATTCGTTGTACATAAATTTAGAAAACTCTCATATACATACGAGCCTTAACAATTAATTAATAAAAATAAAAATAATTTGGATACTTCAGAAGTTTATAATAGTATCCGTCCTTTTTGAATGCAATTTGCTCAAATCTTTCTTTTAATGGTGTCTACATGCAGAATATGAAAACAAACTGCAATACATTCAAACATTATCCTCTAGATTACTGCAGAAACATTCTATTGAGATAATCATATGGCAATGGCAAGAATCGATGACAATTATTTGGACTATTTGGTTATCTAAAACTCGAGCGTTTTGAAGGTGATTGAAAATATGCTATAAACATCAACGTCACTCTGTAGTCTACAGTTTTATTAACGTTGAGAACGTGTGGTGTTGTTCATTGTAACTGTATATGTCAAACTGTGACTATGGTCAATTTCGTATCAACCAAGAGAAGAGATTTGTTCTCTCGCTTAAAGATGGACACTAGTTTTCTTCAAGAATACTCTTCCATATGGAAGACGAACAATTCATATTTAACAGTCCGAATAACTGCTAGGAACTTAAAAACTGTGAATGACTACTGAAAGAGGTGTTAAATTAATGCAAGATTCATATTGACTGTTGGCTGTAGATGAGAAGCAAAAGCCGTTTGTGTTGTACTGTATTCAAGAACATCGTCAAATGTACCCAAATTACAAGAGGGAAATACATATTGAAAAGAAAGTATCCACGACAAAACTAAAAACCATAATGTACTTTAAAGAACATAAATAATGTATTTAATCAATAACTTTTACACCGACTTAATCCTACAAAGCCTACCATTCAAATTTTGGGTTCAATTCGGCACGGGTTAATGTTATTCTGTTCAGATGAAATTTTGTTTTTGAATAAATTGACTCAAAGGAAAAGGGGATGAGCGCAAAAATGTTTGCCCAAATAAGGGATACCCTAGGGTACATACATTTAGTATTATTTCCTCTTCGAATATTAACATGTTTTTATAATTTAATACGGTTTACATTATTCCTTGGACAGAGATCGGCAAGTGTACTTTTTTTAGTTTTTTTTATGGTAAAAATTAAATTGTCAATAATAATACATAAAATAGCAATACAGAATCGTCATAAAATTGTTTTTTTTTTTTAAGAACAAGCCCGCAGTCAACCTGAGAATGGCAATTTGAAGATAAGAAGGTGCCGAAAGGACCACAAAAATTAAGAGAAAGGTGAAGGAATTACTTGCGCCTTACTTCATAAAAAAGCCGCACTAAATCTTCAGCAGATCTGGCTGAAGAACTCCAACAAATAAAGACACTTCGATACGTAGAAGAACATAGGCATTCCTCCTTGGAAGATTGGTGTCTTGTACTGTGGACGGATAAGTCTATATTCGAAATATTCGGTAAGAAGAAGACAATTTGTAAGGAGCCAGGATCCAACGTATTACAACCTACCATCAAACACGGTGGAGAATCAATTCTAGTTTGGGACTGTATACTGTCTGGAAGGCGACGTATCGGCGAGAATATCATTTTACAACAGAATAACGACCTGAAGCACACTTCCGAGATAGTCAAAAACTAAATGAAGTAGCTGAAGAAAATGTTGTAAAAACCATAGATTGGCCCCCCAGAGCCCAGATCTCAACATTGTTGAGCAGGTGTGGCATTGTTTGGAGAGAACTAAGCTCCAGAAGAATCCAAAGAACGCAAACGAATTGTTTAGTCTCGGAGGAAGAATGGAATGAAATGTCACAACAATTTAGTAATAAATTAGTCGATAGATAGCTTGTCCCGAAGAGTACGAAACGCTATCACTGCTAAAAGTGACCACACAAAATGTTGGATCTTTTTTTCTCTGTACGGTTGGAATTGGACCGAGAGTCATGTTGGCTTATTTTTAAAAAATTACGTATGTGACCATTATCAGGGTTGTACATGTACCAGTTATTGATGTATACCAAAAAGCGAATGTAAATTGAAATAAAACTAATACTTATAGCAATATCAACACTAGATTCCGACATAACTTAATACATGCGCATAGCACTTGTTTTAATAAACAACCGCTGCAAATTAACCCTTTCATGCATATGCACTACAATGGACACAAAATTAATGTGTTATTCATGCATGAAGTGTACAAGTTTTTTTTTTTTTTTTTTTTTTTTAGAAAAATAGGATATTTTCGTTACAAAATATGGTTTCTTTTAATTTTTAATAAAGTTATCTACATAATTTTCAACTTTATTTTCATAATTTATCATTTTAGTAAATTTATTAATGAAAGGGTTAAAGAATTGTCTGGGTTATTTAAGAAAGCGGTAACCAACAATCTGCTGGATAAGGATTTGTAAATAAATAGTTTTGTTTGTTCCTGATAATTCTATTCCGCGTATTATCTTGTATTTCTTTTAATCTACTGCATACTGACAATGTCATGTCCTTTGAATGTTGACAATACGTCACTATTATTAATATTACTACTGAATGCAATAGCGAATCTGGAGTAAATGCGTTGAAAGGATGTTATCGCAAGTGCATTCACAAATCTGGAATCAAATTTTAAAAGATAATGTATACATACGAGCAAATGAAAATTAGAAAGAAAAACAGCCAGTTCTAACGTCTCTTAAGAAAATTATTGCCTGCAGTGGAATCTCAAATGGCACAGGTTGTTGTTGCATTATTGGGCGAAGTGTTAGGTTACGGAATACATCTCGCACTTCTAGGCACCGCTTACTGTGGTCATTAACCAACCCTACTAGAATTTTCTCGAATCCAGAGGTGTTCCAATCTCCAGTAGGGATTTTTAACGTACCAGATATCATATTGACACGGAACGTACGATTTTACTTCCTTATCCGAGAAGGCGGCATACTCCGATTTTTATCCGTAATTAAAAACTGACCGTCGCGGCCGGGATATGAACCCGCGTCGTTCGGATCAAAAGGCTAGTATGCTAACCGTTCGACCACCGAAACGGTCTAATTGCACAAATACCAATACTTTCTAGAAAATCGTTTACTTGCAAGTGCAGAAATTTACATTCAAACAGACAATTAATTCCTCAACAAGAGCCGCACAGCTAGAGATGTGAAACAACACCTACCAGTATTATCAGCGTCCGCATGTAGTAAGAAAAACATGATTGAAAATATATGCCATTGTATGAATAATTCTTAAAAAATTGAAATTAATGAATACAATTCAAGAAATTTGGAATGAAATCACCTCACAATACTTAGAGCCGTTATTAACACTGTGGGTGACATAACAAAGGTATTTTTAGTCTTGTAAAAATTCATATTAAAAATGTATTTAGTATACCTGATTAAAATAATCATGTCTAAACAATTAGTTCTTAAGGCTCGTACATACAAATTAAAATCTTTAAAAAATATTTGGGGGGGGGGGGGGTATTCCTGCTTTAAAAGGATTCTACATCTGGGCATCAAGTATTTATCTATTAACTGCTTGTATTTAGCGAGTCAATCAGGACTACAAAAATACATATTATTATGTATTGTATAACAATCTTTTTGCAGTATTTTACAAAGTACATGTTTTTTTATGCTTTTGATATGAGTTTCAAAATGTTTTATCGCTAACTTATTAATTTCTTGGGCAAAAAGTGAGAAATATATTTTATAATGCAACTTTTTACTTGTCAGTTCTTCAAATAAAACACAATTCAAATTTCTAAAGAATAAAACAAACTTCTGCATTGGTTTAGCGTGTTTTAATGAAATGCATTTCAGTTTCTTGAGCTTTAGCTAGATCTTAAATGTATTTGAGAATCTTTTTTTGGACTAACATATTATATTCTTGAATAAAAGGGGGAAAATATTTAATAATGCAGTCCAAAGTAAAAGTTTAGAAATATATACCAAGACCCAAATATCAATTCATGAATATATTCCTCAAAGAAATTATTTAAATTCACTTGCAAATTAGCTGTTACTCTATAAGTACAGATGTTATATAATTCAACAGACAGATATGACAATTATTGCTTAATATTTATTGGTATTTTAATTGTAAATTAGAACATAGCACACGTGGATATTTCAATATATCATCACTTACCTTGGTATTTTGGTTGCACGTGGGGCAAGTAATCGTAGTTTCCACAGTACCAGCATCTCCCCCTTCGCCAATCATTTTTTTATCTAAGCAGTGTTCACAGAACACATGTAGGCAAGACAACACACGAGGCACCATTAACTTCTCTCTAACAATAACAAAACAAAGTAATATCGAGTAGCAATTAACGAATTATCATTACATACCCGCACATACCACAGCTTTCTGGATCACCCAGCAAACCATCCTCCAACAAACTATTGCTATTAATTTTTGCCCCATCACCAAACATGGTTCCGTTCATATCATTAAAATCCTCTTTACCAAGAGCAATATCTTTCAATTCACCGTATTCCTGTTTTATGGTGGTTTCCATTGCTTGCATATACGTAAATATTATTGAATAAAACTCTTGTGTATTTGAATGTAGGCCTCTATCTCATGGAATTTAATCCCAAAAGTTATTCATCTGAAAATGACCAGAGAATGTCATCAATATTGGTTAAACTTATAATGCGGAAAATACAACTGTATCACCAGGTCAAGCTTATCAATTTTGTCGTTTATTTTCCTAATCGATATTAAATATTATTACGTTTACAGTTGTAAAAAACTAACCAGAGATGATAGTAATAAAAATATAATATAAATTCACAGTGAAATAACCCAGCAAAAACTACATATTTTTCATTAAAACTTACCATTGCCATGACGAACGAATGTTTAGCAAATGGCGCGTCTAAATGCGTCTGTGCACAAGGACAAGAGGGTTATTGCTATCGGTACAGCGAAAATTTCGAATGATCTTATAAACAAATACCTCGTATTAAAACGTTGTAATAAATTTAATATTATCAAAAAATAGATATGCACGAAAACTATGTATTTATATACAATATCTTTACAATTTCGTATATTGTGTCTACAAAGTAGCCATTTTGAAATTACCTTTGCGTTCTGCCTAAAGATGTCAAAACTGTATAAAGCGTGAGTAGTCGATAGCGCAATTACGATCGAACGAAATAGATATACACCGCCAAAATACGATTTTAATTATTTTAATTGTTTACGTACCTGCTGCAGAATTGTCACAAAATACTAGCAAAAAATCCGGTAAACAAAAATGCACATAATCTAACTGTAAACCGCTGCAAGCAATTGTTCGAACGATGTTTGAATTTTTCAAGGGTCCTCTGATTATTGTTAAATTCTAAAATTGTTTGATTTTGATTGATGGATCATCATAATTCACTGTACCAATTATTAAGCTTACCGTAAAAGCATTTTACGGTAGCTCATTCGTCTACACTTTTATACCGAAAACAAAAATTAAGATAATAAAACTAAAAGGTTTTCTAAATATAAATATTTCAAGAAAATTGTGCAGTCATTTATCAGTTTTATCAAAATTAAATGTTGAATGCTTCCACTTCTACTGCCTGATAAGCAATATTTATATGATGACGTTTGTAAAACAGCATTTTTAATCTTTAAAGCAACAATTGTAATTTTACAATAAAAAATTAAAAAAATAAATAGAACATTTATAATTTTTATTGAAAATATGTTCCTATCTCTTGATCTTTATGCAAGTGGAATGAATTAACTTTGTACATAAATTGTGCTCGTACTAATATGTATAAATAAGAAAATTTCTCTATAAATTAAAAGCTTTATAAACTAACTTTTCTATTTTTCATAGGCTAACTAGCTAACTTGTCCTAAGCTTCATCCTAAATTTTAATGGAAAGATGGGCTCCTGTTAGTAGTAATATATAGAAATGATGAGGTATAGCATCCCTTTTCGGATTATAAAAACTAGAAAAATATGGTGTGATCCAAATATTTTAGGAGTAAATCTAAGAATATGCAATTCGTTTTCCTCTTTTTCTTTGATGTTAATTATTACTACTTAAATCTTTTTTTTTTATTTTGTTTCCTTCAATGGAACCTAGTTAATTCTGTTATAGTTATCGGTTTGTTTCGTTTTAAGTTCCTTTTCTTGAATTCAAAAACTGTATGACGAAAAGAAAAAACGTTTTAAGTTACAATTTTTTTTCGAAACTGTTTTGTACCTATTATTTAGTATATATCGTATTTTACCTTGTACATGAAGTAGATGTTTAATTTTGAATATATACATATTTTGAATATGGCAAAATCAAGCTTAATCAGATGATTTAAGACGAATTATTCAATGTTTGTGATTAGGAGTAAGCAAAAAGGTTATGAATTTAAGAACTTTAAGCTATTGTCGAAATATCGAAAAAAAAAACAGACTTTTTAGAAGCTACACTTTCATCAGCTGAGTTTATGACTTATTATAATCATTTTTCTTTTTTTTTTTATTCATATCGTAAATCTAGAAAAATAAAATTGGACTTTTAAATTTCTGTCGTATGCGATAACCAAAATCCGAAATTTTCAAGTAAAAGAAACACAAATATGCAATTGTAAAAGTGGGAACGATTTTCAAAATAAGTAAATTTTAGTCTTTGCTAATATTTTACCCTAAGCGATTTAATTTACGTTTAAATTAATTTTTATTTTACATTAAGTATCGCTTTATGTATCGAATATGAAATTCACTTTGTTGACCAGTGACATCTGTATCTATAATTTGAAAATTGCAAAAAAGCTTAAAGAAAATGAAACTGTTAAACTTACCTCTCAAATACGAACGCTTACATGGTTTCTGCACTCACTTTGTTTTAAATCACTACCATTAGATACAACGAAGGGCAAGTTATCAGATAGTTAAGCTCACTTAATTCGGAATAATTGATTTGGGAATCCGTATATTCTCATTATCAACCATACGGCCGAATATTGACAATGTGAATCCACAAATTCCCAAAACAATTGTTCAGAATTGATCAAATAACTTGTGGTGCGGGGTATGCCGATGCTATCACCACAGTCCCTTCTATCATTATTGATTATTTATCATTTTTCTTTTTTGAATCGGTTTATGAATCTAAATCACGTTAAAGTGAATCCCTATTTTACTAGTACGGCAAGATACTAACTGCCAATTAGCACTTTTTCCAAACAAAATGTCACTTGAAAATTAATTTATTCCTTCAAATTCTTTAATTGAAACTACACATTTTACTTCAATTACATTCTTGAACAATTTGAAGAAAGCGATAGTGTTGGTCGATCATGTTCGGGAAGCGTAACTTGAAAAAAAAGAGCAACGAAATTACATTACATTGCAAAAACAATCAGATGAAAAGTTCTTAGAAAATCTCTCTACGTAGTCACTTAGTCCGCAATAGACTTCCTCGATTGATGCATTTTAAAAACAAATCCTTTTTAGTAGCTTTCATCTTTTTTTTATGTATGCAAAATGACATCTTCAAAGTAGAAGAAAATATTTTAAAATTCACTAGTAGTTTATAGAAATTTCGCTTCACGTCCATATTTTACCAACACTATACTTATCTGTAACGTTTGAATTTTAATCAAACCGATATACATATATTTCGCGAGGTTGAAATAAGTAAACTTATGGGGAGAACAAATACGCTATTTTCAGTGTATAATATAATTTCCATTAAAGCATTAGATACTACCTTAACTAACAAAGTGAGTAGTAGAGTAATGTATGTATTTTGTTTAAATAAACAATGGTTCTTTTTTCTGAAAATTTTATTATTTTTATTTATCCCTATAAGATACAAAAAACAAACATTGCTTCTATTAAATTCTCCCTAAAATAACACAGAGCAATTTGTTTATGAGAAGTGAAATGTTTCCATTTTATGGATTTTACATAGAAAAAAAAACAGCAATTGTCATATAATAAAAAAAACCAATAGGAGAAAATTTAAACAACTCTTAAACTTATAATAATTAGCATTTAAGAAACCATAACAAGTCACTTCACATTTGTTTTTGATCCCTAAACGAATCGAATCGTATTTTTATAATAGGGACATTTTTTAAATATATCGTTTAACATAGTATTTTCCTTTACTTAACTGTATTTTATTATTTCATCAGATATCCACAAAATATAGACAATCAAAAGTTTTTATCACTTTGGTGAAATGTAATGTATTGTCCATATTTAATGCACATAAGGAGGCAGCTGAACAAGAGAAACCTATCAATGTGCCACCTATATTATTATTATAAATCACCTGTTACATCTGCAACAATCAAATTATAATAAAAAATATTCTGCTCTGCTTATCCTATGGGGTTAAAAAAACGGACAGACATATTAGCCGTACACAACTTAAAAGTAAATACATAAATAAATTAGATCGCAGCATCCGGATCATCCATCTTGAATAATCATCGTATTTCCCATTTAAGTTTTATAGCTCTCGGTAACATTTACAAAGTCAGTCTATAATAACGACGAAATTATAACATGAAAATACATTTGTAATCTAGTTTAATTTTAAAAACGATATTTATAAGATTTGAAAAAGAAAGGAAATAACATGCATCGTACACGTATAAGCAAACTTAAACGTGAAATGATGTTTGCTCCGGCATATAGCAAACTGGGAAGACCGATTGCTGTGATATAACAAAAGAAATAAACTGCGAACCCGTCGAACTGCCTGAGCACGGACTCTACTAAGATTAATTTAAGAAATGAAAAAAAAACTGATACAAAAAGAGATATTAATACACACGTTTTCATCATTTTTTCCTTTATTATTGATTTGTTGATTATTAAAACAAAGATTTGCCGACTGAGAGTTAACGAACAGTTCATCTCCTCTATATACTGTTGTAATAAAGAAATTCATACCCCGGTCGTAAAACTATTTAAAAATATACACAGGTCGAGGTGATAAATTCCTCAAAATTTTTCCTTTTAAGATTTAACGAACAGCCTCGAACAGCAGGAGACTATCCCAGAAATCATTCGAGAGAATCATTCACACAGTCAGTATATATCTTTTGTAATGTATTTTTTGTTTTTCCTTTTTTCTGTTGTAAGTACGCACAATCAAACAGACGTAGGTAAAAAATGAGAACACAAACACTGCTATATGTACATCGGAGGAATGAATGAAAGGCGCGATGAGGTACCATTAGCGCAAAACTGCTACTTAATCGTCTTCGTCATCTTCTCCATCCTCTTCTACTTCCTCTTCTTCTTCCTCGTGATCAGGTACTGGAGCCTGGACATTTGGATTGTTTTTCATCTTATATGCTGTCATTTCCTGTAACATAAGCATTTAGATGTTGTAATCATTCCAATTGTTCAAAATTAAGTTTTAACTCATATATCCAATATGATTTAATTGTAAATTCTTAATTAAGCAATAAGAATACATTCCGACATTATGAAAGTTCATTTTGAGCCCTGAAGTTAAAACAAAAAAAAAATGCTTTATTTGTCAAATTAATTATACTTCATTATTTATTTTGATGTTTTGAATCAAAAATCTCGAAAACAACCTTAAATGTTGCAAACTAAAAAGAATTTTCATATTTCCTGATTATCAGTTACTATTTCTCTAACATTATTGGCTAGTCCGTAGTTTTAAATATAATCAATCACAAATTTGCTAGAAGTGTTGCAATTACTCTTCTATTTTAATTAAAGAGGAATGAACCATCTCATAAAGGAACTACATGTGTATAAATTAAAATGTAAAGACGATCTAAACAAATTTGAAATCGCTACTAACGAATGTTTAATTATTAGATTTGCTAATAGAGAAAATAATTAAGTTACACATCCGAGTAAGGGCGGCCATTTTGTCTAACATGACATGTGCTATTAACCCGCAAATATAGTACGACTGAACGTTCTACAATAAAATACGATTTTATACACAGAATTTTAGATGACTGTGTGTATTAATAAATAAGGTACTTATATGTAAGTAATAGTTGTAAAACAATCTATAACTGCAAAGTGCCTAATATTGACATAAAACAACAATGAAATTACAAATGATTTCAAACGCTCCATAGAAAGTATTTTTTTTTTAAGTAATACATATTTAGCAAAACAATTACGCAATTTGATATATTTCAAATGATGTAATTAATACATAATAAAAAAAAAAATAACATTTCCAGCGTCACAAACTAGTTTATATCTACTTCTCGCTTAATTATAATGTATAGTACAAGTATTTTTAATTTTACATTTTTGCAATATCTGACTGCGTTACATTCTAAACTTCCATATAGTTGAATGACACAATTTTGTTATTGAACATGACTCATTATTTATGAATCACGTTTCCCATCCAATTCGTTTGTGCACTAATGATTTTTTAATGAAGTTCTGCCGTAATAGTTTATAAAAATCTTAATTTTTAAAATAAAAAGTTTCACAAAACGTTTTAATTGTACCAAAATATCAACGGCGATTTCTATTCGAGATGATTAAATACGTCGTTGCTATTTAGAGTTGTAAGCTCAAGCATTGCGGGCGATTATCTCAAAAACTATTTAATCGGAGTTATGTAATCGTATCTTACGGGTATCGAATATGAGAATAAAAAAAGAGGGAAACTGAATACACACGGTGATAAAACACGTACGTGAGAAACATAACTTACTTTTTCATAGCGAGCTTTATCTTTCTCAGCCATGGCTTCGTATTTGGCCTTAGTTTCTGGATCAGCCTCGGCCCACCTTCTTCCCAATTCTTTGGCAATGTCTCCTACACCATATTCAGGATTTGCGCCCTTCACCTTACCACGTTCATCGTTACAAAACCAGAAGAATGCAGACCTACATAATGAAATACATTTATGCAGAAATGTTTCTTGGAATCAAAATTGCTCGCTTTATTTTATTATTTTAATAGTGTTTGATTCGTTCATCTTATTCAAATATACAAATGATATAAAAATTCTTCAAATCGAATATTCTCGCACAGTTTTATGACCAGAGAACTATTTTAATTGATACATTCAGTGATCGATCAAGCTGTGCTTTTAAAAATGTACTATCTACATATGTCCTTGAAATTTGAATTAAAAACATTGTTATTATGATCAAGCAAACAGAAGGATAATGGAGATCATAGTATATTTAGGCAATTATTTTCTGCCGTTATGCACTCTGAGATTTGACTAAAATGTTAAATAAAAAGGTGACTTTTTTGTCTTCGTTATTTATTATACACTAAGATACAAAACAAATACATTTTTAAACGACGTTTGTTTTTCTATTGGAATTCAATTCTCTGATTTCTTCCTTCGTAAATGAAACTGGTTTTAAGAACGAAGAAAAAAAAAATTCTTGCTTTGTAACGCAATCTCTAAAATGTATTTAACGAGATTAAACAAGAAAATTAACGAATAAATTAACAGTTGCAAACGTGCATGTTGCATAATGTGATATCTACCGTATAGAAAACGTCGATTTAATATTACGTGACTTACAGAGATCTTTTTGGAGCGTTAGGATCTTTGATTTGCTTCCTTTTCTTGCCGCGCTGCTTTTCTCCTTTAGGTGGAGTGTAGTTTTGCATTTCAGCATCGTAACGCTTCTTATCCTTTTCCGCCATTTCGTGAAAACGTTTCTTCTCCTTGTCCAACATGGTCTAATAGAAACGAAGAGAGGTAATGACGTAAATATAAGCGTTGGCAGTAGGAGTAAGATAAAAAAAACATATGTTCTCTTCGCAAAAATTAACGATCGAAGAAAAAGGAGTAAAGGAGAAAAAAAGAGGTATTTAGTAAATAATGTGTGTTATAAGTGAATGTATTGCGATCAGCTGTGAAGAGAAAGTACATCGTTTTTATTTATAACTCTTTTATGAATAACCAAGTATTGGTTTATCGCGAAAGGTCAATTCAAAATCAATTTCAAATTTTTGTGATGTTTTTTGTTAATGCTTTAAATTTTTTATATGCAAAATATTCATTTATAATTATCTTTTAAGATGTAATTAGATTAATTTAAATTCTAATACATATATCAATTGAAAAATGCTATCGATTTTCACAACCTCAAATGTAAATTTCTAATCGAGAAAAATTCCTAAATAAAGTCAGTAATAAAAGTTTACACTCTCTAAAGTACTCCTTAGAGATGAATAAACGTATTCTCCATCAAATACTTCAGAAGAAAAGAAAGTACAACAAGTTTAACTGCAGTTTTCAAATAGTAGCTACACCTACCAGCAAACACGAAAAGGAACGTTCCAAAAGTATCTGATGATACTGATACGTTAGGTAATCAATAAATTAAAGTAAAAGCGAAACTAGGTCATTTCATTTTTTCCTAACATTTCTCTTTTTAATTAAATTGCGTGTATTTTAATAGTTCTGAAAATACATTTGGAATTCATTTTGAAAATATATTGAAACAAAATGTTTGTATTCCCGAACAGTGTAGCAAGAGTGCAAAGCTACGTTGAAACGGCTGGCGGCCATCTTGATGACCTCTTAGTAGAGTACAATTCTGTAATGTAAAAATTCTAGACGAAACTAAACACCCCGCTCTGCTAAGAGATACTAATTAGAAAAATTAATATGATTAGCATTGATTGACAATTTTTAATAATAAGCATATTACAAAATCAAATTAAAATTTTTAATGGTTAAATAAAATTGCTTAGTTTTTTTACGATTTCTTTTTAACAAAGGGAAATTAAGCTTTATTTTCAGGGTTATTGTTTTCACAGATACATCAAAAAGTCGTCGACCTAGTTTTTCTTGTTACAGGAGTACTTGAGTATATTTCAAAACCCTTAAAAACAAGAAGCTGCATACGTTTAACAGTCCACAGTACTTACGTAAACTAAAATTCTTAAAGAAAATAAACCTTAGTGTTTAATTTCACAGAGATGTTTGGAAGATTTTAAAAATTGTTAAGAGAAGCATATTAAATAATCCACCAGTAAATATTTGAACGTGGGGATTTTATTTATTTACATTTTTATACATATATAAAATAACGAATCGAGCTGTGTTTATAAATAACATGATTCATTTGAGTCAACAGCACCGTTCGTGTGCATCTAGGTAAATGAAAGGTAAACTAGATTAAGAACAAATGTATCGAATGGTAATGTCAGAGAAGATACGCACATATTCTTTACTTTCATAATCTTGAGATTCAGATGCTCGTCTTAGGCAAAATTTTATAATCGTATGTAATTTGGACTAATTCAAAATCTCTACTCCCTATGGTTTGAAATATTTTCAGCTGCACAACGTTTATATTTACAGCGGAAGTTTCCGTCAATCATATTTTAAATAGAATACTTTAAGACTACTTTATATGGACTTTTAAGATTATTAATATTATTATTCTCACATGTAGAGCTTAAAATAATATACTTTGCTATTTAATGCAAACGTCTACGGGAAATTTGGAATTTTTCCAAGGCGTTGAGTTTCGCACTTTGTCCCTTAAAATTGTGTAACTGTTAGAAAGTAAAATTTTACCATTTCCGACAAATAAATATGTCTATCTCGTTGCATCTGGATTTGAAATATAAGAATTTTACTCCATTTTTTATCAAATTAGTCAAATTTTGAAAATCTAGTTTATTTCTTCCAAAAGACATTATAAATTAGAAATAATTTTGACAAATCATATGCATATTTAAAATAATTTTGTAGGAAATTTATTTTTTAATAATTTTGCAAAACCGGATCGAGAAAAGGCTCTAAATAAAAGAAATATGATAAAAACAGAGACATGGCATATTCTTTTACTCCATATTCGATATGCACCAAGAAAAATACTAGGTAATATTTTTAACGCAGAGGACTTTAAAATAAATAGAAATATATAAAATTCTAGTTTAAACATCAGCAAATTTGAACTAAACATCCAAGGGTGTATTAGTGTTACTTCAAATCCGCAAATCCCTAAAAGGTTGAAAATATGTCGAAACCTCTACCTGATACGGATTTCAAAAGAAAATATGGTAAATCGTTTGAAAATCAGGTATAGTTTAACGACAGTCCGTATTTCAGTCAAGAGAAAACTTTCTAAACGTCCTTGATCTTTAAAGGTCACAAATGTGTAAAATGTACCCAACAACTAAATATAAACTAAAAAAGAACAAAAGATTTTGGGAATTTACGTGTTTTATTATTGCATAGAGAAAAGTGTAAGGTAGACGCTATCAATCGGTACGTTGGATATCTATTATTATGTAATAAATTGTTAACAATAATGAATCATGTGTATATTTTAGAATACTCTTATTTCATGTTTTATATATGGATAAGCAGAAAAATTTAAGGAATAAAAACAAGTTTGTCCTTGACCAAAAAAAATTATATCCGTTGAAAAAATTGTAAAATACCTAAAAGTGTTGTATGTAAATCGAGAACACTCAAAATATTCCATCCAACAAATTTAATCAGTTTTATTCTAGAATAATGGGTTCGTTTTCATTAAGACGCTTTCTTTGTCTAAATTTCTTTTTTAATGAGTACAACGCCTTAATTATATTTTAAATCTTATACGATGCATCTGCCTCACAACTTGTAATTTATCCAATTATAAAACTGGGGATACTTATTTCTATACATATCGGGGAGAAAATCCGTCTCTTTTAAAAATAGTTTTTTTTTTTTAAGAAGAATCTCTAGATGATGTATTTTAACAGTATTAAATAAAACTATTTAATTATTACAAACACGAAATTTATTTCACAATATTGTAATTAATTTAGAAATGTACGAAGAATATATTGCGACGATGCCGTTTCTAGTAAAATATGCAAGCTAAAACAAGAAATATTTCGTTAAAATAAGAAGTTTTATTCTGTGAATCTCAAAACATTGAAATTTTCCGTTTTCTAACGAATTTCAGTTTTATCGCTGACGTTGTACATCGTTGAAAAGAGAAGGAAAGGGTTTCATATTCCTAAGTCTCCCCCATACGCTTCGTGCATTGATTTTCATATACTAACTAGAAAAGGAGCGCCTGCGTGAAACAAAATTTAATTAACAGTAATAGTGGTATGGTGTTGGAAAGGAAACGCGAAACAGTCCATTGCCACCATGGGCACAACCGAAGTCATATTACTATGGCAAGGGTCAAATGCGATCGTGGTAAAAATTCGTTTATTTAAATTAACGAATTTGGCAACGCCGCGCGCCCGAGACGGGCCACAACAGCCGGCTTGAATGCCTGCAGTCGCTGTACCCGAAACCAGTTTGCCTTCGAAACGAGATAGGTAATATAAGTCTCGGTTGTGTAGAGCGGGGTTAAAATATTAAAAACCCACCGACAAACCAATGCACACATTAAATTCGCATCTTTCTTCTTTTTTTTATAATTACCTCGAGGAAATTAACATTCTTATTCAAAAAATAGGTTCCATAATGCTATTATATAGACATTTTGATCGTAGGAGAAATGTTGTGACAAAAAAAAAAAAAAAAAAAAACAGAAAAAGGGAAAAATAGGAGTCAATCATATTAAAACACTCACCTTCCATCGTTCAGCGCATTTCTTTGAGAATTCTGCAAAGACAACATTTTCTTCTGGATGCTTCTTCTTATGCTCTTCACGGCATGTCTGTACGAAGAATGCGTATGCAGTCATACGGCCTCTAGGCCTTGCATCTGCTTTACCACGCGGCATTCTGCCTTTCTGCGGTGCAGGAGGTGCTTGCAAACTGGGTATCTGTTGCTGAGCAGAATTATTTTGATGATGTGATTGATTAACCTGCTGATTCTGTACCTGCTGGGACTGAATCTGCTGGTGTTCTTGTTGTAATTGGGCCTGCCTGGCCTGCGCCTCAACAACTTGTTGGTGTAAGTGCGCCTGGGCTTCCTGGTATTGCCTCTGAGCTTCCTGATGCTGTCTGTGCGCTTCCTGCTGTCTATGGGCCTCCGCTTGTTGCCTATGGACCTCTTGTTGGCGCTGAACCTCGGCGGCTTGCTGTCTATGTGCTTCTACTGCCTGTCTCTGAGCTTCAACACTTTGCTGCTGCTGTCTTTGCGCATCCACTTGCTGGTTTAACTGTGATTGCGACTGTAAATGAAATCCATGCGATACTCATAGGGACGAAAGAATTGTAACGCCATCGTTTTGTATGCGTTTATTGTCATCATTTCAGAAAGAGACGAAAGAAATTCAAATAATAAGAAAATCGCGAGCAAGGAACATGTATTAATATATTAAGCTAGCGTCTTCCATGTTTGAAAAATCGTGTCGAGTTTTTAATTAATTTCGATAATATATTATGGAGATTGGTGTTTGCCGCACCCAGACCACCTGTCTTGACCTCCAGCGAGGTAACCAGATAATGACCCTGTACTCTAACAATAATTGGACGCTCACAATATTACTCAATAAATCGAACAAAATTAAATATGTTTCAGGTAGAAAATTTATTTTCAAACGATTACGAAACAAGCGACATTATTTTAGAATAAATAAGATGTAATGTAAAGTAAAATACCTACCACAGGAGGGGGTGTATGTACAGGTGGCATGTTCTGCATATTGTTTTGCGGTATATTATTTTGTAAGCTACTTTGCATTGAACTGTCCATTGCACTAGGGTACCACCACTGTGACGCCGGTGTAGGACCGGACATTGTGGGATTTCCCCCCATTCCGCCCCCAAGTCTATAATCGTAACCGCGTATGCCGGCGGCACCGATCGGAGATGTGGAAGACACGTTAGTCGACGGATTTTGAAAACTACTGGCCATCTTATATGAAAAAATCTGCTGTTGGGTCGGAGCAGAAGTGCTTTGTAATTGCTGCGCCGCTAATTGCTGTTGTTGATGTAAAATTTGTTGGTGTTGTTGCAAAGACTGTTGCTGGTCCGCAGTTATCGCACCCGGCCACCACATACCGTCTTCTCTAACACCCCAAGCACCCCGATTGTGTTCAGACATTACTACACTCCGTTGAATTAACAGAGGGATGAGGGTACGTCGCCCGTTCAAATAATCTACGAGATTGCGCGATCAACATGCATCGGTTTTTATTAAAAACGGTATCCGGAATTACAAACTCTCACATAACACGCTAAATTTCACGAAATATGACTCAACAAACGTACAAACGAACGATCGAATGGAATAAGGAATACAGAGTTGAAATTTTAACGTACATGCACCACAGAAAGTAAAATCACCAAAGTGGCGGCGGCTCGCTACAAGAACTATCGGTAACCACAGTCCACATCGTTTAGAACGGCATTAATTGCACATCACAATTCGTCAAATATAACCGACAATTCAATAATGGATGAATTCGTTTAAACAACCCTTGCACAAAATCACGAGGCGACCGTATATTCTTCAAACGCGAGTGTTGCTAAAATCTGGCAACGCAGTAGTGAGAGGACGCCAATACTTGGCCAGCGCCATCACACGCAGCGGAGAATTGTGTAAAGTTCCCCTCTCCACCCTACCGTTCCGAGTCCGGTCAATAAGACATTCCCGGGCTTTAGCCTGGGGGTAGAACCACACACTCTTGCGGGGAAAAGAGGGGGGAAATTATCTCGTAAAACAAAGCCTTTCTTATGCATATAATATCGCTCTGATATCGGAAAGTAACGCTGACAATTTACTTTTGCTAGCGATATATTTAAAACTTAGCACATTATACACATTCTCATATATAAATTTTACAATTTACCTAGAGTTATACGCTACTGCATTTCTCAATCAGCACACCAACCGAAAAAGTAACCGACAACGACATTTAATTTACTGATAAACATCCTTCTGTTGCATTTTAGTTCTTCTTCCCGCCAAACGACTAGCTAACACGTGCAGCTTGCCCAATTTACAACATCTCGACAATAGAGACCGCCACAATGTCTTTGCGCGTTATTATAAACTATTTACAGTAAATACAAATTAACCGTTACTTTATTTAAATTTAAATTAATCATACATTTATATGCTGTCAATGAATTGGAATAAACATAATTCGTTTTTTTTACGTATCCACATATTATCTTAAAATTATAAAGCCGCCTAAATATTTCTTCATTTGCGATTCAACAAATAGTTATATTATTAGCTATTTGATCGAATAATAGCGCCTATAATAACGTTTAAAAAAAATCATTTAATTTCGGCGTTAAATATAAACAGTCAAGTCATCAAAATTTTAGTAATCTCAAAGTAAAAAAAGTGCTAATTTAATACTTGACCTCAATAACCTTGAAAAAGCAAAAAATATTTAAAATATATTAATGCACCTCTTAACGTACATTAACCACTGCCAATTCTCACAATAAGACATCCCGGATTGGCGGCAAAACGCAACAAAACCGAATGGATAAATAAATTCCATAAAATGGAACAAAGGTTTCAAAATACACTACGTCATCAATAAAAGTACACCCAAATATTATTTAAGAAACGCTACGTGTACATATCTAACGCCCTAGATAATTAAAAATACCGTAAAATTGTATATTTTGTATGTATACGCCACCAAAACACGCCTATATCCTATAAGCATATACCCGTAGTGTATAGAAATACATTGGGCTAATGGAGTCTAACATTGTATGCTTGCCATATGAACAAAGCTAGTGTACTTTAAAATTAAATACGCGGTACTGCCTCGTTTTATGAGCTAAATAAGATAATTATAAATAGATGAAAAAATCAGCAATACGTTAAAAAAATATCGAAACATACTGATACACGTAAGCGCCGTAAAAAAAATATTTTTGCCGCCTAATAAGTCTTCCTATATTAAGCTTATGGCAGCCATTTGCTAGTTCGTTATATGGTGAATACATAGCATTTTATGGATTTAAGTTTTTATACACCCAAACATATTTCAACCAAATGCTTCAGAGGATCGGCATAATATATCAATAACTACTTACAAAATAATTATGAAACAGTGACACTAAACACAACGCAAAATATAAAAATTTCATACCTGTACAAGCCTCGAACAAACTGAAGATCGGCTTCGTATTTCGTGACCCCACGCCACTTATGCGGTGTACAAGAGTAACATAGGGTCTCTTCTTTCACGCTATTGGCTCGATTTAAATTTACCGCAAAAAATAGTCCAATGATGGCAACGTTATTCCATTTAGTTACAATTTTTTGACAACCAATAATATTTTTAGCTGGATTACAAGGGAAAATTGTTCTATTACATTTGTAAGTACGTTCGTGTTGAACTCAACTTACGTAAAGAAATTACATACAAGTATTATCTTTGTGATATAAACTAAACACAATAGTTGGAATCTACCCACGAACGAAAGAAATTAGGGATATTTGTGTTTTTGATGTTTTATTATAACAGGAAACATATGAATTCTTCTTTTGATTTCTTGCCAAATTGGCCTTTAATGACTATATCCAGTCGAAACATTTTAGCCAGCCATCGAAACATACGCATACCTGACGCATACAAACAAATAAAGGTTCAATAGACGTGAGTCCTGGTTTTTCGGATTATATTAAAGCATGTTCTGAGAACCTAGCAACTGCTAGATTTGATGTATACTACGTATGATGAACGGTTTCAGTACCGGTGAAGAAGATTCGCAGGGCCCCATCGATCAAACCTGTTGCCTTGTCGACAACGGTAGACGCTGTACGGAACCTGCCGGTAACGCTTCTTACAACAAAAGAATAGAAAAGACCGTAATCCATAGAAAATTACAGCTAACTATTGCTAATAGTGTAAGTACAAAATCTTGGATTAAAGAAAAATATCAACCTCGTAATCTTTGATTATTAAAATGCTCTCTTTTTTATCCTTGTTTATTGTTATATGAATAATCGGCTGGAGTAATTTGTATCGTATTGTTTATTTACTCAGGCATGCTTCATTTATTCAGTTAATTATTTATTTTGCCGATCGATATATTTGATTATCTAATATAAAATTACCAAACATCAATATAAATTTCAGGTCAAACATATATACATTTGTGATAAACATAAAATGATAATACAATCTGCTAGGACAAAGCGACGACGTAAGGACTCTGAGGATGATAGCAATGAAACAGATACCGATGTACCAGAAGTAGATTTGTACCAGTTACAAGTAAATACATTGCGAAGGTATAAAAAACATTACAAAGTTTCAACAAGGCCAGGCCTGAATAAAGCTCAGTTAGCCGATGTAAGATTAAAGTATAACATAATGAAGTATTATCTAAATATATTTAAATTACAGCAATTGATGAAACATTTCAAACAGATTCCAGTTAAAGAAAAGGATGTCCTTACATTCTTTATTTATACAGTGAAAACTCACAGCAATAAATTGGATCAAAAGAATGATATTAGCGGTGATAATACATAACTATAGTATATCAAAGAGTTTTTTATTAATAAAGATTTTACAATATTTTTATTACGTTGTTTTTTTTTATTTCAATTTATAACAAATATTTACAAAGCAAAAAACTTCAAATCTTTCTGTATTGCATTTTATATGGTTTCTGGGTCGTTTTATGAAACCAGTTTCTATTTAATAAAAGACAGTTACTTTATAAAGTCCAAGTAAGTCATTTGAAAAAGTTCAGTAAACCACAGAAGCAAGTGAAATTCAATAATCTGTCTTTCACCTTTTTCCATTTTGTTCTTTTCATTTCTATTTGCCAGTCATTGAATCCCACACTCTTTAAGTCTTCCTTTACCCCTGTTAACCATTTCTTTCTGGGTCGCCCTCTTCTTTTTCCTCCTATTCTTTTAACCCATCCGTTATCTTGCATCTACTCTGCATGCTACTCTTTCATGTAAATTTGTATGCGTGAAAGAATAATCACTTTTTATTGCAACGAATTGCCAGACATTTTCTGTGAAGTAACTATTAATGTATTTTATATAAAAGTAATCATTTTTGATTAATTTTATTTAGAAACTTATTAATGTAAGAATTTATTTACAAAAAATTAATCAATTGATAGTTCAATATGATAAACAATAATTGGGAGGGAAGATTATAAGAATAGATCATTTTTGGATTTGTTAAGCATAAATTTTATTCAAATTTGCAATATATACAAAATCAGAAAAAAGTATATAAAAGAAACAACTTAAAGACCACACACTACACTAGTTACAGATTCAGGACTTAATATGCATTAGTTTAATCTTAAAATAAATTTGAACAGTAAATCAGTTGAAAAGAATATTCACATCTGAAATATTTACTTTTATGCATACTTAAAATTAAATTTATAAATAAATTACGTAAAACAGAAATTTAATAACTGCACAACCAAATGATTGATAAATTCTTCAATACATTCTCCTAGCATACAACTTTTACAGCATTTTGTACCAACATTAATTGATACTATGTATGCTAGAAGTAATTTCACTACATATGTAGTTTTCTTCTAAGTTGATATGTCCCATGGTACTAAATGTTTTCAAAAGTAAACGTTCAGACCAAAGAATAAGTACGAAAACCTACAAGAAGAAATGGATATTGTTTTGCTATTGTTGTGAAAATTGTTGATGAGTCATAAACATAATACAAAAAAAAAGGAATCCAAACTGCAAACTTCTACAGACAATACGGTTTATTACCCTGTTTATTCGCATTGCGAAAATATGTACAGAGAATGTAACCAGATATATGTATAAACAACTCAGTAAACTTCAGTTTGATTGAGTGGCAAAACGGCAATTACTCTTGCAAAACGATAGATAAGCTTAATGCTAATACAACAATAAATGTGAATGTTGCATATACATAAGTGTAAAATTCCTTGTAAGCTTACCATATTCCTCAGAATATTCAAATTGAAAGCCAAAAATGTGCTAGACTTTTTTGATGTATAGAAAAATACTTGCCTTGTTACAGAGTTGGATAAAGCATTTTAGTGAAGTGCTTCAAATACTAAGTGCTGAGCCAGAGTGCTTTAATATAACAAGTCTCAAATATTTCCATTTACAAAAGTGCTTGAAGTACCAAGTACAGTATTTGAAAAAGTAAAGTATCGAGTACTGACAATATAATGAGAAAGTAAATTTACATTTATTATTTAAAAATGTAAGTCTATCCAGTTAACTACAGAGATAATAGCTGTACTAGTAACCCAATTAAATTTGTATGCATATGTACAGCGGCCGCACTTTCTAAATCTCATTTTTCCCACATTTTGGCAATAGTAGTAGCTGGAACATTTAAAATTTAGAGCAACGACAAAGACAAATCATTCTTAAAAAACATACATGTTTGTTCTGGTTTCGGTTGACTTATACGCAAATAAAAATATATTTATGTGGGTATGGTGTTTTAAGGGGAATGCTATTTACTAAATGTGTATTTATATGTGTTCAAATGCAATGAAGCAATTGATTCTTAGAGCTACAATATTTTTAATAATTTTAAGAGAAATATACTGCAGGATTACGAAACTGCTTTAATTTGGATCTGTTTTGAGATTGGAATTAAGAATAACAAATAATAAGTCTAAAAAGAACAAATCATTTTTTGTGCAATCAAAAAAATAAAGATACGAAATAAAACAATTGTTCTCCAAAATTATTATAAATTTTGTTCTAGAAAAATACATGAAAATTATCACCATCGGTTCTTTTTCGATTTACATTATGGACTTGAAAATCAAAATTGTACGAAATTAGAATGTGTTTGTAATTAATTATGAATTTATGTTTAAAGCAGCATTTACTTTTTATAATATTTTTATTATTATCAATTCACAGAAAACACGTTCAATATGTATTTACTGTTCCACTTGAGAATAAGTGTTTTCATTGTATTGAGGAAATACATAAATATCAATTTTGAATAAAATTTTCTACCTAAAAACCTTTTCACTTTTCGATTAATTTCAGAACCATTATTTTCTAAAGTAACTGAAATACTAAAAATAGGGCTACAAGTACTTCAATTGCTTTGAAAGTAATTTAATCTCTTCAAAAGCACTATAAAGCCTCAAGTACTTAAGCAAAGTATTTCAAATATCAAGTACCTTCTTTTAAAATTGAAGCACAATGCTTGAAGACCTAAAACTGCTTTAAACACTACATCAAAGCACTTTATCACACTGCTTTATCCATCTCTGCCTTGCCCTATGTCTATCTATTATTTAAATTTTGTGAAAAATCTTAAGAGAATACTAGAACGTATTACAGTACAAATTATAAACTAGTATGTGTAGAGAAAGCTCTTTTTTAAAATCATATAATTTATTATAAATGTCTAATATAGATTAAAAAGGCCTACAGATTAAGTTTATGGCTAATTGGCTAATCTACCAAGTTATTGTAGTTATGATTAATTTTTGAATGGTTGAAATCTTGATATATTTACAATGAACAACAGATTTTTTTATGAATTTGCAGCAATATCCATTTATAATGCCGCTTAACTAACTAACTAAATAATCCCAAGTACTATGCACACATGCTTACTTTTATTCCCAAATATCTATTTTAAAATTCCAGGGTAAAAGAGAGATCATTTGCACTCTTTAAAAAATGTTCAAAATTCATTTCTTATTGTTTGTATTAGTCTTCTTTTTTAATCTTCTGTCTCTTTTTCACCTGCTCAGTTTCAGTTGTATTTAACATAAGTACTTCTTCTTCTTCACTGTCATCTCCCTCCATTTTTACATTACCTATAATAATAATCACTTACTTAAAGCAAATAGTATGTATGTTTTACCTTTTTTACCTTTATATTTGTTTTCCGCTTCTTCTGGTATAATGTCCGTTTCTTCATCGCTACTTGGTATCCATTTATTCCCTTCCGTTTCTTCAGGAAGTAATACTGCAGAGTTCTTCCCTAAGGATTCTATTGATCCACACAATTCGTGAATTTCTTTTGGAATCTTCTTCTTTTTCTTTTTAACTTTATTCCACTTATCAAGACACGAACTTAACTTTTCATGCGCTGCAAAGCTTGATTCTGTTTCTTTGCTAATGTTAAGATGTAAACCGACTTCTTCTTTGTTTAGTCTGCAATTTATAGCATATATACACCAAATTTCTAATTATTTATACATACAGGCTGTCCACCAAATCTGATTGAATACCTACAGTCCATACCACCGACAAATAGACTATAATCATGCATAAATCACGTGAAGCTTCTCAGGATCACAGCAAAAAGTCTGATTCATACAGCAACCACTCAGTCAATTTGACAAGCAGAATGCAAACAAGAATGTTTTGGAAAAACAGATTGTACAACAAACAAATACAAAAAAATAAAGTAACACATGAAGGAAATAAAATATCGTAATTGAACAATATGTACCACACGATAGGCGACAAAACATTGTTTGTTTCAGAAACTAAAGATTGAGCTCTGTGGTAGTCTAGTAGCAGTTTCGACGTTAATGGTCGATTCAAACCCGATACTATTTGCTTGTTGTCAGTAAACAGGTTGGTATTTCTGTCTAAAATCCTAAGGTCAGCTAGGCAGTGCGGTTAGCGCCGAGATTTCCGCCTGGAAAGCGGTGATTTCCTTCCCTAGCGGCTATGATTCTTTTAGGTGGAGTTCCTCAGAAAATACTCATGCTCCAGTTCCTCTGTTGGTTTTTGACCCATCTACGAAAAGATATAAGCTGTCTTTAACGCTGTGGGATGTGTCAAAAGTTTGTAAGGTTTGTCACAGACAAAAAGGGGTGAAGTGTTATTAGCCCCAGCCGCCAAGATCAGCAATCTATTGCGAGCGTTCTCCCAGAGCTTGCAGTGCATTTCACCTTGTCTAAACAACATCATTCTGCTTTTTACCATTGCATAGCAACCGGATGATGGTAGCCAACGCCACTTCTTCGACTACTGAGTCAAGAGGAGGCACGCAAAGCATGATCTCCACAACCGCCCTTGGCGAGGTCTTAATGCTGTAATCAGTCTAGTAATAAAGTGAAATATTTTATATTAATATATATCGGCCTCCGTCGGTGAAATGAGAAAATCATTTAACCATAACATTTTCTGATACTATCCGCCACAAGATTGAGAGCATGAATTTTACACGTAATGTGTAACAAATTAGCAGAAAGTTCAAACTTGTCCAATGTATTTAACACTAACTTTGAAATTACTTCGGCAGTACACTGTTGTATTCGTTTGGAGACTAATAGAATTGAAGGTGCCGATTGATGAGGTTCCAATTTGCGTGCCATTACATTAAGAACAGAATGTTTCTTCCGATCTGTTGTTTCGTCGACACATAACCACAATTTTTGATCTTTCAACTCCGATTTTATTTTTTGTTCAATATGTTCGCGCGCAGATGGCACAATTCTTCGTAACGATGTTCGACTTGGTAATTTGCACTCTGAATAGTTATTCCAAAAGCAGATAAATGGTTCCTTGTCTAGTAAATTAAACGGTATATTACATGCGAGAAACATAACGCATAAATTAAATATAAATTTTTAATTGTCTCGTGCGCAATTTCTTTTTGAGACATGCTTTTCACTATTTACGTGTCGTAGACAATGTTGTCTGGACCAACACATTAACGGGATTTTACAGATTACATATTTAATTTTGGCACCTTCATATATTAAGTCTGGAATTTCTGCAATAAATTTTCGAAGTTTGTCCGACCGCGGTCGTTTTGCTGACGAAATCATAATTTTTCTAGGACAGATAAACAATTGCGCAAACGACCGGCAGCGAAAATGTCCGTACTGCTCCGCAGACGAAGTAATACTACCGTTCCTCTCGGTCCGAACTGATTCTACGCCGATGCGCGGTACCGCTCGTGGCCAGCGTTATTAATATGGTTTTCTTTTGCATGAATCATATATTATTTTCGTCCTGTAATTGGATGTTAAATCTGTTGGGAAAATAAATAAATTATATATCCACTGCATAGGATAGTTGTATTTGATATAAATAATATTTTGTAAATTAATCTTTGCTTCTACAAACTTTTCCTTCAGACAGACGAGGTAATAGGTAATCCCCTCGATATTACCATTGCCCAAAAAAAATATTGTGGTGGTGAGTGATACCGCTAATGTTCCCACCATAATATCCTTTTCTCTGTTAGATGCGTAGCTATTAAATCAAGTTCGGTTGACAACCTGTATATGTAATAAGTCAAAAATATACCTTTTCATGTTATCCTGTTCAACGCATTTTTTAATCTCTTCTATGATAATAATTGCCCTCCGCGCTGCACTATGAGACGTTTTTAATATAGTATCCATATTTATGGCAGCACTTCCCCCTAAATGCATGCCACAAACTTCCTTGTATCCATTTAAGCCAATTGTAAACTGGGCATCTGAGACACTTTCTTCCAAAAGGTTTGGATCGGCCAAAACAATTTTACTGGAATTCACAAACCAATTGCTTAAATACAACAAAAACCAGTGTCATACCTCGTACCCATCATCAAAAATTGCATAAGATACACAGACAGGATAGTGATGTATTACTGTTGGTATAGGATCTTTCTGTGCATAGGTATGAATAATAAATTCTTCACCATCAAAAGTAATGTCTGGTCGGCGAAAATGTAATAAGGCAGATAATGCTGCAATCGATGAGGCATCCAATATATTTCCTTCATGGTTTAATACATTGATATCTACTCGAAACATCCATACCTGAAAAAACAAATATTATAAGGTGGATATAGAGTAATTGGAGTTTTACTTACTTTCTCATTAACTTTTATACAAAGAGATTCTAAATCGACAGCTTTTGAATCTTTCAAACCTTTTTCTAATAGTCTATTCAATTGTACAGACAACTCTGATTGCCTTCCAGCTTCAAAATTAGGAGCACCTAGTGGAGTTAACTCTAAATTAATGTTTAAAATGCCCTCGCTTGGTCTTGATGCTTTTGGTTGTTGAATTTCACAAGATACCTGTGCTAACACTCTTCAAATTTTATACATTTACAATGACTATTAAATAGTAGTTACATACTCACCTCGTGCTACCCAATGAAACTGTACAGCAACCCCAGTCCTTTCCAAATTCAATTTTTAATTCTCTAAATTCTTCAAACGCTCTACCATCTAACCGCTAATAATGAAAATTACACTAGTAACAGAATATATTAGCTTATATAAGAAACTATCTACTCACGTTCCATTCAGATAACGCTTTTGTCAGAAACTTTTTTTCACAGTTTGAAATCTGCACTCCTTTTAATTTAGACATATTTATTATTTTCTTAGGTTATGTTTGAAAATAAATGCTAACCTTCATTACCCTAAATTTCGATCACATCACGTGTTTGGTATTACAGTTTCCTTCTTTGTAACTAACAAAGAACGTTATTTGGAAAAGATGAATGTTAGAGAAAGAGAGATTGATTGAAATCGCTTGAATCTGAAACGGAAACTTGTCGGCCATTTCTTTTCCTTTCTGCTTGCATACTGTAAGCTAACGTAAGTATACTATTTACTTTGAATTTTATAGATTCTGGAGAATATGATTATATTTTATAATTGAAATTTATTACAATGATTTGATAATTATTTTACAAAATATCTGTCACATATTATTTCTACCGATTATGTTATTGTTTTAGGTAAAATGACCAATTCAAAAGGTTATCGTCGTGGAACAAGGGACTTGTTCGCCCGCAAGTTCCGAAAGTGTGGTGTTATCCCGCTTTCTACTTATATGAGAACATATAAAGTTGGCGATATTGTTGATATTAAGGGTAATGGAGCCGTACAAAAAGGTATGCCGCACAAGGTATATCATGGTAAAACTGGTCGTGTATACAACGTTACTGCCCATGCTCTGGGAGTTATTGTAAATAAGCGTGTTAGAGGAAGAATCATTCCAAAACGCATCAATATCAGAATTGAACATGTCAGGCATTCACAGTGCCGTCAAGATTTCTTGCAACGTGTAAAGCAAAACGAAAAGTTAAGGAAAGAAGCGAAGGAAAAGAATGAACGTGTTTGCTTAAAGAGACAGCCAGCGCAACCGAGGCCTGCTCACATAGTAAGTGGCAAAGAACAGCCTATTTTGTTGGCACCAATTCCATATGAATTTATCGCATAATTTGTAACAAAAAATAAACATATTTAATGTAAATAACTCTGCGTTTAATTTACTATCTTCGTTCTAGCAGCTTGTACATTTGAAAAATGTGAATTTTAGAAGTCCTAAATTTTAGATAAGGATTGTTTTATTAAAAAGTTGAACTGTCTGTTTGCCTAGTTAAATGTAAATGAATCAGTGATTCTAGAAAGGAACTATCCAAAATTGAGAAAATCAAAAAATTACAAACTGAACTAATTCTAAATGGTAGTAATAACGGTGGATAGTTCCTTTCATCACCAATCGTAAGTCAACAAAACAAGAACATGTATAACTAAAAAACTGCAGTTTGTGGAGTTAGTGCCTTTTAATACTAGCCTGACAAAGAAGCTGCTTATAATTAATGCAAATATGCACTGATATTAAAAACTAAACAGTAGTTTGATAAACCCCCTATTATGTTTTTTCATACATCATTTTTAATAATTATTGGTATATATACAGCAATTGATAGGTACCTTTGCTCATTTACAATATTCTAAACGTTTTTTAAAATTTAGGTGTAATTTTAAATGTTTGCAAAGCTAACGTCATCGGTTTAGTTCATATTACATTCACCGGAGGGATGTTCTGGTTAATCAAGCAAAAATATTGAGGTTAGAATTCTTTACTTGTCAAAAAGGTTATACAACACATGAGCAACATGGTTTTAATTTGAAAGTTCAACATAGAATATTTTAAATATTTACACACCAATGGCAATTGATAAGGAACATCAGTCGAAAAAAAATAGAAAAAGAAGTAAGAAGATAGTGTTTGATGATGAAGTTATTACCAAAGACTCTGCTACGAAGCTAATAAATGAACTGGGCTCTACCAGCAAACCTGTTGGATTCAAACGTGAAGACAAGAAGTTGACGAAAAATGTTAAAGATGAAATTAAAATTAAGGATCTAAAATCTAAAACAAGAAGGAGAAAACTTTCTATCAATTCAAATGAAGGAACCAATCATAAAAAGTTAGATTCCAGTCCAAAGAAAGAATTAGAAGGTGAAACTAATGAAGAGGGAAGTGATACATCAGAATTCGAAAAGGAAATTGAATCTGTAATTTTTAAAGCGGATAATCAAACGGCACAGAAAGAAGAATCGATTCGAGCAAGAAAGAGAAGACGGCACTTGAAGCTTATACAAACCAAGAAAATACGTAGCGAACTAAATTTACAGGAAAAATGCTTAAACTATTTATCATTATGGAAGCATAGCAGGACACAATGGAAATTTGAAAAATTAAAACAGATTTGGTTGCAGCAGAATATGTTTGATGATGTAAAGATTCCAGATGAGTTTTGGGACACACTGGTAGAATACTTTAATAGTGCAAAAGGACAAGCAAAATCAAATATATTAAGTGAGGCAACAAAGATAGTAGATGGTGTAAGTGATGTCGATAAAGAAGGTGCTGAAAAGACTAATGCAAAGTATATTAGGGCACGGAACGTTGTACAGATTTTACAAGAATAAAAAGTGAACACTATTAGGCAGTTTCAATTACCTTAATAACTAGATTTTCAATGAACGATATATATTTAATTGATACATATCTTATTTTTATTTATTTCCTAGAAGTAGTAAACCTTGTGTACATTAGAACTTGATACTTTATGCCTAAATGTTTATGTGGTTCCAACATATTTACTGTTGGTTTTTTCTGAACAGGTTACAATGTCCTGGTTTCTAGAGATTTGGTTGATAAATCTCTGGTGTAGTCAAGGTACAAAATATTAGTTGGCAGTATTGAATGAATTCATTTGATTATTTAGATTATTAAAATTGTTTTGAATGGTACTAGCAGTAGTTTAAAAAAAATAGTCAATAAAAAATATTTGTTGACATGTATTATTTAAGTATTTTAATAAATAAAACTGTGGAAAGAAATATTTAATATGCTTTGAACTATTCTGAATACAAGGGAATCAAAAATAGAGACATTATGTATCATATTCTATGCATATACATTTGATTCGAGTTATGCTTCTCTGTGGAAAATTATATTGGCCTGTGAATTGCATCACATACAATAAGTTTTATGCGACAAGTACGCCGTTTTCTTTGGTCGTTTTTTGCTTGCTCTATTAATCCTTAACTACCGACCTACAAGTACATAGCGGTCTGTGAGACCGACGGTCGGTAGTTAAGGGTTAAAACGTGTTCGCTGCTACGAGCGTTGACTTCAGAGTGCTGCAACACAATACTTATTTAGTTGCTTTTTCGCTCTAATATCTAAAACAGACCTGTTATCTAATCAAATGCCCCATAAATATTAGTATTAGAGTGAGAGGATTTACGGTAAGTAAAAGTTTTAAAATTCGAACTAAATGAAAGAAATGGGGCACTGTTCCTTTAAAAACGTAGTAGTTAATGTTAATTTCTTTTAAGGTAGTTAAAAAATGGTTCGTATTTTTTTTATTTCTTGTAGCTTCTGAGATGTTGAGGCAAGATAGTATTCCATTGGATTAAAAGATTATTATTGTTCTTACACTAGATCGGCCTATAAACTCATGTTTAATTTAAATCTGAATTCTCGGGTTACTTATTGCTACTTCCTTCTTGAATTTTTCTGGATCGTAGAGATGATAATTGCCCTGCGAGCCTTAAGTGCTTGCTAGAGCGTACGCGAAACGCCAACACTAATCGTGCAATGCGCAAAGTCTTAACTAACTTAAATATTGCCCCCCAGGAAAAGAATGAGAAAAGTAATAAAATATTTTTAATAGAAATAAGTTAAAATTCATCTCTTTTTATTATTAAATTAAATAACAAACAAGAATTTATACTTAATAATTAAATTTATTTATACCTAATGAATATGTACACAATAAAAATAAAAGTATCTGCTTAGCAGTAATTTATTAATTATGCTCTATGAATTCATTTCACATACCATTCGATGGTTTTTTCTCGAACGGTCGTTTAGTATATATAATATACAATCTGAAAGTAATCATTGACAACTATTTACCTTAATTACTTCTTTACGTAAACGTAAAAAAAGGAGAGAAAAAAAAAGGAAATAGGAGGTGAAGGAAGTTCAGAGGTAAGATTCAACGCTACTTAAATAAATATAATTTGTACATTAATAAAATTAACAATAAAAAATAGAAAAAAAAAAACGTAAAATATCACAAATGTGTGAAAAGTATAAATAAAACCGGGAAAGGTTTGACTGTTTAATGTAGTGATGGATAAAATTAAGTAAAAGTTTCGATTTCGACAAAAACATTAAACGTGTATAATCGAGAAATTTAGAGTAATTGAGAATATTTACGGAGGATCAAGGACGGTAGTAAAGATCGAAGTTATATTCTAACTGACATTTTAGAAGTAGTATTGAGAAATATGAATATTTAAATGTTGAATCCACATTTAATTCAAAACGTTTTGCAAAAATGTATGCGTTTGAAAATAAGAATAAATTACAATGGTATTTTCACAAAAAATATGTACGTCACTACAGAAGTAAATACATTTAAAAAGTAACTCAGATGAACCAAATTCGATTGGGACATTGATGACGTCATATAGTAACGTGGTCAAGTTCGGTCACAAGTCTGGTATGATTGTCTGCCTTTTTACACTAATTGAGCTCAGCTCATCACTCTCATCAGTCATGTTTTGCCCATATTACAAAAACACAACTACCTAAAAAAAAGGATAAATTTCAGGAAATACAGCCTGTTGCAAATAGCCAGGGACTGTCGTAGTATGATACAGAGGCGGCACCGTAAGGGGCGGCATTCGTGACATTTAGTCGAAAATGAATCAGATGTAAATGCAAATGATCTTAAAGAAGAATTACGTGATGTACTACGAATGCTACCGCATTCTATGCAACGTTAGGATGTTTTCAATTATTTGTGCCGAAATAATTTAATTACTTTGTATCCGAATACTGTTGTAGCTCTGAGAGTTTTATCAACACTCCCTGTCTCGGTAGCTAGTGGGGAAAGAAGTTTTTCCAAATGAAAATTAATAAAACACTACTTAAGAAGTTCTATAAGCCAAACAAAATGTCGAAATCTGTCATTAATTTCTATTCAAATTGCATTGGCTGCCACTCTAGAGTAAACATCTCTAATTAACGAGTTTGCTAAAGTAAAAATTAGAAGGGTAAAACTGTAGTAGACCGTTGTAGTTAATAGTTGATATCATTATTTTAAAGTAATTTGTAATTTAAAAATAAAAATAGTATTCATACATTTTGTGCAGTTTTTTTTTATCACAATCGAAGGTTATTTTAATGAAAAACTAAGAGGTGGCATTTCGAAGACTTGCATCATACTGAGAAAATTCACCGCACGGCTCTGCAAATAGTGTAGGAGCCATATTTAGTAAAATAGATGCAAATCCCTCTACAATGAATGCTTTTATTTATTTGATGAAATTTTATTGTGAGTTTAGGAAAATTCACGGATAAAAAGTTTCCCGGCCGGAAGATTCCCCGACGGTAAAATTTCTCGACAATCAATTCAACGAATGGAAAATTCCTCAACAATAACAAACTTCACACTCTATCACGGCTTAGGACGATCAGCATAATCCATTTTAATGACCTAATTCAATGAAGTGACTATACGTAATGATAATTAGTTCATTTTAAAAGAATGTAAATCTTTTCAAATTGTTTATTTCGAAAAAGTTTGTGCCGTGAAATGGCCGTTGAATGTGTTCTTAGTGAAAAAGGGAAGAAAAAGTTGTTGCTTGATGGTTATTTATATAAAAAAGAAAAAGGTGTTGAAGCATTTTTTTTAGAATGTGACTATTACTACAAAATAAAGTACAACGCTTGGAGAAACTATAAATAGTGGAGAGTATAATCATTAGAGCGGACACTTTGTTTGTATTACGTTAAGAAATTGGCGTATATGTCATTTATTGCCGGAACTACCAACTTAAATCATCCGCGAAACTTAAAAAGTGTGCGCTAATATTCATACTGCAGATGCCAGAGAAGTAGTAGAAAAAAACGAAATCATGTAATCTTTACTGCATCTATTGGACTTAGCTAGGCTACTGCAGCATGTTCGCCGAAAATTTCCAGCATGAAGAGAACTAAAAGAGATATCGCTTTTCCACAAGCATACACAGCCAGTAAAAAAAGCTCTGAAAAAAAAATAAAACGGAAAGAAAAATAAAACAAAAAAAACTTAGACACGCCAGCATTTTGCTACTCGTCTTAAGCCGAGATAAGTGAAGGGAAGTTTGTTATTGTTGGAGGATTTTCCATTCATTGAATTGCTTGAATTGAAAAATTTTACCGTCCGGGATTTTTCCGGTGGGGATATTTTTTGTGGCCGACCCGTTGTCGGGGAAACTTTCGTGAATTGTTGAATGAATTGTTGTCAGGGAATTTTCTGGCTCCACTTATTGTAACCTACAAGTTTTTAAAATAAAAATTTTTCCAAAACATGTAATGTATCGAATCAGTATAGGTCAAGGGTTGGTACTGCGTGATTGTACTATTTATTATATTATTAAAATGTAAGTTAGTATTTTCTTGCTCCCACTAGTCACAAATATTACACAACATATACTACAAATTGTTTATAATTGGGCAGCTGCACTTATATGCAATAATAAAAGGTAAGTTTTTTGAACGACATAATACAATTTTACCATTCGCCGCTAAATAAAATTGAAAATTTATAACCAGTTCTCATCAAAGTCACAGACACCGAATGTGACCAGTACTCCGAACCGAATTTGGTTTATAACATTGTTTCCAAACGCGATGTATACAAAGCAAAGATGTTCTCAAATAAAGTACCTGCAATACATTGATGCATTGCCATTTGTTATATTGGTAACATTCAGCGGACGAGTCTGCTCCTGTTAGATGTTACGTTTCATGTCATTGTAGGACGCCATATTACTCAACATATCCCAGGTTAGTAACGGAAAATAAAAACGCTACAAAACATGGTCCGCTCCATAAAACTGTCGATGTTTCGTAAAGTATTATTCGATGTAGCGGAAGGTTGTACAAGCATCTAGCAGACGTTCCGACAACTGTTCCACGACAGTTGCGTCCGTTGAATGCGACCATTGTGGGTTTGTTGCAATTAAATTTCCGAAAAAGTGTATAATTACTAACGTTATTCACAAATTTTGGATATTTACGCTCAATTACCACACATATCTTGATGGTAAAACATTATTCTCAATTACTATAAAGTTCTTGATTGTACAAAAGTTTCATTTAGGTTAACATTTTTTAATTGATTCTATTCATCACTAGTTTAATAGTGTGCTTTGTTGTTATGTTCAATATCAGATCTATTAAATGAAAAAATCACGATAGAAAAACAGAATGTTATTTATTACCTTTGGCACATTGAAACATTCTCCAAATGAAAGAAATTCTTTCCCTTTCTATGTTGACTAAAAATGTATAAAATGACGATTTAATAGATCAGATACCGCTAACAGAATAGTATTTATATCAGGTGATTTGTGTAAAACAGTTTTATTCACTTTAAAAGTTAATAACATGCAGTGGATTGTTTACGATAAATTATAAGCATTATCAGTAACATATTTCACGAGCTTAACAAACGCATGCCACTCTTAAAAAAACATCTGCTATGTAGTTTATTAATCAATTTAAATGTGTAGGATATACAAAAAAAGTTAAGATTGTAAGTGATTCAACATCCACATTCAAAAATCGTTCCAAAAAAATTCTAGCTTATTAATCTCACTTCCCAATGCATTAAATAAACGAAATGATTTAATTTTTGAAGATATCTAAGAAATTAAATGATTATCTCTTTGATTTGTTTTTGTGTAAACTTTTATATTTGAAGGTATGTAAGTGCAAGTTGTATGTAAAGTTTTCAGTATCTCTATTTTATTTTCAAAAAAACAAGTAATAGTTTTTAAAATATAGCAAACCTACTTATATTTATTTTACTACATGTTTCTACACTTCATAGTTTTTAAGGACGGATAAGTTTATATCAGTTATATAATGTTATTTTGAATAATCTATGATTAATATCGAAATAAGACATTTCATATTTAAAAATATATATACTTTTTTATTTCCACAGTGTAATTTGAGAAATATTTCTTTAATCGTTGTATTTGTAGGCATTTAAGACTTGTCGCGTTGCTAATATTATAAATGTCGTAAATCAATATAAAAAGCGATTGAATGCATCACTCGCTCGTAAACAGTTCTACACACAGCGAGCCTTTTTATTCCACACACGGGATACGGTTGTCGCAAGTTTCATCCGCCGAATCTGTGTATTTTTTATGGGATTTGAGTGTTGGTCTGCGGTAAAACTGCGTTAGAGAAGTATATTCGTTTAGAACTGAAATTGTTTCTTGTATTTGTATAGGATGATCCAAATTACTAGGCCATTGCTATTTCCGTGGTTATTGGTCCTACGAAGTCGGTTAAATTGGCAAACCAGGGGCGGGATCACGATGCTCGGCCGAGTTTAGTGGCCTATTTCGAGGATGGAGTCTACTCATATTCTTCTCGATGCTCGGTCTAATTAATTTTGACAGTACCGCGTTATCTTCGTGGATTCGGAAACAAATGATTCAATCATTTTGTTTTGGTGGGGTTGGTTGCATAGGTTTACATAAGTTATAAATAAATGAACGAAACATTCTGTATATTCTTTTTAAATGTCGATAGTTCAATTTGTGATATAAGAGCTTTATAGACTATTGTTTTGAAAAAAGTAGCAAGAAATTTACAGTTGTGTTTGATTCATATGGAAGATAGCAATAATGCCCGTTAATTTGGATCACTCCGTACATTTTATTAATATTCTTACATTTGTGTACAGTTGTTATAATTGTGTTATCCTAATAAAGGATTAATAAAAATATGTCCTGAGGACCTGTAAATACCTTCTTCACACCATCCTTTTAGTACCAACTTAATTCCTAAAAATATTACATACTTTTGTATGTTGTACTATCACTTTAAGCAAAAAAAGCTTACATCAACATGTGTGCAATTGTCAATAGCTATTAAAACATTAATTGGAGTGGAAGACTTCAGGCAGTGCAGACAGAGCTATAATTATTCATTAGGCTGCCATAAAATGTTATTTGTTATAAAAAGGTACGTGATCTTTAAAAATGATCAGGTGACGCAATACACTATGGGGATGGATAACGCCTATATTTATTGATTATATTATAGCAAGCGTTACGTGTAAATGAGTGCCGGAAAAAAGTACATTATGCAACATTTTCAACAGAACAGTGAAATGTGTCGAGTTTGGCGGGAAAATTTTTGAACAATTTTTGTAAAACCAAAATGAATACGTCATCTTACATTGAATGTTATTCGGATTTAACAAAGTAATAAATTATTTTACGGAGTAATTCAATTGGATGTATTTCAGTAACTATTAAGAATTGGACACATTCTCACATAACACACGTTGACCTTTCTTGCCCAAAATAAATATAAGGAATTAAAAAATAATTAAGATATAATGTAACAAATTTATACGCATATGCAGGGTGGAGCAATAGTGTGAGTATCACCTTTACTATTGGTAACACTAAAAAAACATCCTGCACAACAATCATTGATATGCAGTAGCATAATCTAAGTTTACATATCAAAGTTATATTATTTTAAATGAAACACTCTGTATTTGTACAGGATTACCGATACCTATGGAGATTAAATACAAGGCTTCGATTCCCTCGTGTGTTTCCGTTGTATATCGTATACATCGTACACGCCGCCGCTGATTACAGTCAACTGATTTCGAAATGACGAAAACATTACTTGAAAAAAGGAAACCTTTAGTACGTTGTCAGAAAAGGCCTATGGTCAAAAGGTCCTTTTCTGCTAAGTGAAAATATTTCTAGCTCTATAGGTTAGTTAATATTCAAAGTGGAAAGAAAAATAGCAAATGTTATGCAAATTATAGTTATTTCTGCAGAACACTGCAAAAAGTTGTTTTTCGAAAATATTTCCAGTTGACTATAGGTCAGAAGCGGTGAGTGATGACGTAAATGGGAGGGTGCGGACAGCAATTCGATTCCTTTGTATATTTTCCTTGCGTATTGTGTACATTTTACTATGCAACGGAAATACACCAGGCAATCGAATCGTTGTCCGCACTCTTCCGTTTACGTCATCACCCACCGCTTCTGCTATAGGTATAGGTAATCCTATACACAGTGAGTCAAGATTCTCCATTAAAAACCAAAGTTTTTTTCTATTACCAATTGTAAAGATGGTATCAAATAATATCGCACTATTACCCCATTCTGTATGCATTTCTTTTGAGATTTATGCTGTGGAAAACTTATATTCCCCTGTGGATTGCACAACACCTTTGGCTATATGTTTGACAAGACAATAAATACTATAAGCGTCTGGCCGCTTCATCAAAATAAGTTCTGCATTGAATTGTTTTTTCGCTCAACTATTCATTGAAAAATATTAATGAAGGATTATTAAATTAACGGCTGCGTTCAGCGGACGTAGCTACTGTTTGTCATCACTAGGGTTGCAACTTTCGGGCGGCGCGTCAGGATTGCAATATGTAGGTACCCAACAGATAGCACACAGATAGCCGACTGGGCGAAACGATTAACATCGTCATAAATGTCAAAGTGATCGTATAAATCATATCTTTCATGTAACATAAAGGTTGTATGCGTTAAACTCTTTGAAACACAAAAAAATCGTATTAAGTTTTGTAAGCGACAACATGCGCTCAGAAAAAAATAAAGGTAAGCGCCGAAACTCATGTCGTAACGTGGTAGTACGACTGTGTACGTTTCTTAGATGATACTATCAAGGTAAGGTAACTTTAATAATCATAAGCTTTTGTGTGCATAATAATATAGCTTATAAAATTTAAAATAATAGGCAAAAGTCGCTTAAACATAATTTTGTCGATTACGCCTTTTCAATCTTATCTACTTTTTTGAAAGTAGAATACTAATGTACTAGCACATATCTACAGATCAGTTCCCTCAACTAGATACACCCCGTGTTGCGAAATCATCCGACTGTATCCGATGAAAATCAACAAATTCTGAGTAAGTGCACGAGTAGTTTTGAATTTGACAGTTCGTAACCATGTTCGTAACAATGACGTTATAGTATTTAACGTTACAAGCATGGTAAAAGGATTTTTTACTGGCGGACAGAAGGAGATTACTCGTGAGCCGAAGGCGAGTGAATCACCTTCTGGAGCTAGTAAAACCCATTATCTTACGTGTATTGTTGAATATTTTATTTGTTCCTCACTTGTAAATAACTATTAAAAATTCTAGAAATTCCGATATTTGAAAAAAAAATCGTATAAGCTTTAGACGCATTGCTTTGGAAACGCACGTCACTTAGATTGTCATTTAGATTTATCGTTTTCGATTTATTGAAATGAATGTCCCGCAAGCTATTATTGACGAAACAGCAAGTGTGGCTGCAAGTTTGTTGCCTGAAAAATCTTCAGCAAGATACGAGTACGCTGAGTTCAAAAAGTGGCAAAAGGAAAACAACGTGATTGGTGTCACAGAAGACGTTCTATTAGCATATATCAATAATTTGTCCAACAAATTCAGTCCGAATTCTTTATGATCGAAGTGGTCAATGGTTAAGAGTTGTTTGGAAGTTAAAGAAAACATTGATGTTCGCAGGTTTGTTTTTTTTTCTAATTTTTTTTTTTTAAGTCAGGTTTTTATTTGTCATTTTTAGATTTCATAAAGTGGTTGCGTTTTTGAAAAGACGAAATGAACGCTATGTTTCCAAGAAAGCTAAAACTCTGACGTAGAAGCATGTGGAAAAATTTACGAGAAGTGGTTGCTTGCCAAAATCATTACCATTTTAGATATATTTGGTTGTTGTCGATGCGATGAGCATCGATCCCTCACTTTAAATGACGTGGAGGATTTAGACAAATATATTGTTGTCACCAAAAATTTAACAACTAGGAGGTTTACAATAACAGATGATGGATGTAGTTTTAAACCTTGTGTTATTTATCGAAAATATGCGGCTCTGCAACCTCGCAAAAGTAAGGATCTGCGGTTGTTTTTGACATACCGGAATGGAAAATGTGTCGCTCTAAATGCAGATCAACATACTGTTGGCACACTACCTAAGAAAATTGTTGAATTTTTAGGATTACAAGAGTCTGCACTGTATACAGGTCACTCATTTAGACAGACTGGAGCAACGATGGTTGTTGATGCGGGTGGTGATATTTTAACTTTGAAACGTGTAGGGGGATGGAAATCAACAACAATTGCAGAGAGCTACGTGGATGACTCAATTAATAACAAGATTGATTTGTCAAAAAGAATGTTCCCACTTAAGGAATCCACGCCATCCATTTCTACAGAGTATACACGCGCAAATACAAGTAACTTAACATCGCTTGGAAACTTCAATATTAGTAGAAATAACAACTGCACTATGATATTTAATGTATACGACAGTAATAAGACACAATTTTCAAATGTTAATAATAAATAGATTGTTAAAAACTTTGGCTGTCATTTCAAATTATAATAGTATAAAATATATGAGCACAGATGTAAAATTTTACTGACTAGCCAGTTAGAAGACATTTTCAAGGTGAATACAGCGACTTGATAAATTGATGTTTACAAGTGAGGAACAAATAAAAACTAACGATACATATGTAATTGCTCAATTGTGATGTTTTATTCAAATTAGAGTCCTTACAGCTTGCTGTGAAGAATCGATTTTTTCTATTTTAATGCTAATGAATATTTTACACGCCGCACCGTATCGATATTGGGTGACAAGGCAAGCAAAGGCCAATTTAATGGTCATGTTTTTATCGAGTCAGGCTGGCAAGAAAACAAGACGTTCTCTTCTGCAGTATACAATGCATTTAAACATAAATTTTGTATTGCAGTACGTCTACAAAACAATTTTTCCAGCAATAATATGCGTTATTATTTAAATAATATACCAGATGTTTCGATAGTATTCCCTATAAAATATTTTTGCACTACTTAAGACCAAACTTAAGACTGGTACTGGCATATCTTTAAGGTTGGTGAATGATGAGAATTAAATGGCAAACAAAATAATAATTCTCTCTTATTAAACACAAGTGAAGGCTCATATCTGATTGCCTAAACAAAAGTTTCAGAAATAAAAAATCTTGGAAGGTATAAACAAAAAGAAAATTTTAAAAACTTAATAGAAGGAATGAGTACTAAAAAAAGAGTATCCTTTATTAAAAATAAAAGATAGAACAGGAAATATTAAAAAAGTGTTAATACACAACCAAAAATAATATTCTCAAATACGAAGAACCAAAACTAAATTCTACCCAATAATGCAAAATAAAGAGTGTCTCAGAATATTTTTCGTTTTTGTTTTGACCGTTTCGCGCCAAACACAGATAGCGGGGGGAGGAGAATGGTGTAAAATGCTTGGCGGGCTTGTTTAGTTTAATAGCGATGCATCGTGCACTCGTACACTGTTGTTCGACGTCTTTACAGGACAAATTTTAATTTAACGACTATGAGAAATGTGCCAAGTGTGAATTTAATCAATCATTGGGTGCGCAAGTTTGAAGAGACTGGAAACACAATGCCGAATAAATCAACTGGATGCAAAAAGACATCGAGAACGAACATGTCGACCGCGTTCGCTAATCTGTTATGGACGATCCACGATAGTCATTACGATTGCGCGCAGCTTCTCTAAATTTGAACAAATCGACGGCTCATCGTATTATTCGAAAAGATCTACATTTTCACCGCTACAAAATGGTTGTTGTGGAAGTGATGAAGCCCGATAATCCTGCTAAACGAGTGGAATTCTGCAGGACAATAAAAAATCGTTTTAGGAGCTTCAGTAACACATAATTCTCCGATGAGTCCATTTTCGCATTAAGGGCCGCGTGAGAAAAACAAAATTGTAGATATTGGGCTTCCGATAATCCGCTGGAACTGCATCAGAAATCATTACAGTCGCCTAAGGTTGTCGTTTGGGCTGCCACATCAAGTCAAGGAATTATCGGCCCATAGTTTTTTGAGGATAACTGTGATCGCGCTCAGACCGTTAATTCTGATCGATATTGCCATATGATCTGGACTTTTTTGGCTTCAAAAATGCAAAACCAGATCGGTTACATTTTTCCAGCAAGATGAATACACTTCCCATGTCACAAATGACTTGTTAGCTACTCTTCACGATTTATTCCCGGAAAGAGTAATTAGTCGCCGAGGAGACATCAACTGCCACCGAGGAGTCCAGATTTAACGCCTGTTGATTTTTTCCTATGGGGCTACTTAAAAAGTAAAGTTTTCAATGTTTTAAAGCAAAGAGTCACAGACGAAATCAACGTTATTGCAAGAGCGATGCTCCAGCGAGTGATTGAAAATTTTAGTTCCGGGCTTAATGAGTGTGAAGAAGCGGATGGTGTGCATTTACAGGTGGTTATTTTACATAAATAAAAATTTAAAAACTGTTCTTTACTTTAGTAGTAATTAAAACGAGTTTGAACTAATTCTGGTGTTTTATTTTTAAGAATCAAAAACGAAAAACATTCTGAGACACCCTTTATTAAAGCAGGTGTTCAACCCGATCTCCATGTTCAAACAGACAGTAGCCTAATCTATTATAAAATCTATGACTAACTTTGAATAAATATTCTACCGGCATGTTTGCAACTCGCCTTGAATTTTTCATCACGATTCATCCACAGTATTTGCTGTTTGGGCAGGTATACTAAATATCTTACTTTTTAAGTAACTCCAGAGCAAAAACATCTGGCGACTTTGCTGCTTAACGAAAATGTCCAGGGCTACTTATTAAATGGTTTCCGAATGCATTAAATAAATATTGGCGCATTAATAAAATTCGGATAAAAACATTTAAAACGTTTTAGTTAAACGTTTTAAATTTTTTCGTACAAAAAAACACGTTGTAATATGTGGAGATTTCAACGTTTGTTTCAATTCAAATAATTATTACACAAATTCACCTTGCGATCTATTTCAATCTTTCGGAGTTGTTCGAACAATCTACGTCAATACAAGATTTAATAATTGTATTGACAATATTTTTATAAATTTCGAAACTAATAATTTTAAATCATTCGTACTGAAACCAGCTTTAAGTGATCATTTTGGTCAGGTTCTCCGAGGTACCAATAAATAAAACAATTACAACTCCTATAATTGTCAAATGCAGACCAATTACAGAAAAAGGTAAAAAACTCTTTCTACAACATTGTTAACAAGTTAGACCGGTCCTTCATCAAAAACATTGAAATAGATTTTGCAAATAAATTTTCAATATTTCATAACAACATTGTAGACGCTTTTAACATTGCTTTTCCCATAAAAAACATGAGTAGTGGGTTTGTTGACAGATCGTGGTTTATGGATGATCTGCGAAACATGCGTGATACTTTAGAGTTATTAAGTGAGATGTATTATATTTACCGAAATTACCATCTTCAAATATTAGTTAGGAACTACAGAAAAGAATACAAAAACGCTATTAGTAAACAAAAATTGATTCTAACGATTTGCTGATTAAGAATTCCTCAAATAAAACTAGATCTATGTGGAACGTATCTGTCAACAGGACTGACTGTTCATTATCCGCGGATGACTTTAATTAGTATTTCCAAGGCATTGTCGAAAGTATTACCGCTCATTTGCCCAGCTCGGATTATAATAGTCCAGACTTAACAGATTTAAATTGCGAGAACATCTTTAGTCTAGGAGAAGTATCTTACAATGAAGTTCGCGATGTCATTAATTCATTGAAGTCCTCAAATACAAGACATTTATGGTTTAAGTGTTAACATTTTGAAAATGGTACATGAAATGGTAATTCCTATCACAAAATTAATTAATCTCAGTTTCCAAACTAGTAGCTTCCCGCCTGAATTGAAACTTGCCGTTGTTATTCCTTTCCTTTCCAAAAAAGATAATGTGAACGAACCCTCAAATTATAGACCAATTTCCATTCTACCTACTCTGTCCAAGATTTTTGAAAAATTAATTAAAAATAAAATTGTTTATTTTTTCGAAAAAAAAATCACTTTTTTGTTGCAGCCACTTTGGTTTTAGAGTGGGAAAGCTGTATCTGCTGTTCTTGATTTTGTAGATTTTGCAGTTTCTTGTTTTGAAATAGGCGAGTATTGCGCGGCTACCTTCTACGATGTAAGTAAAGCTTTCGACTGTGTTGACCACAGCATCTTGCTAAAAAAACTAAAGTTTTATTATTTTGACGACTTAACAATAACATATATTAAATCGTATTTAGCAAATAGGCAACAAGTAGTTCGAATAAATTTTCAGTGCGGGGTGCCGTAAGGCTCTGTATTGGGTCCTTTGTTGTTTCTAGTATACATGAATGATTTGTCACAGACAATGCATTCTTTTCGCGGATGATACTACTTTATTAGTTAAATCAAGGGATAGCAAGAGTGTTGTGGGGAGCAGCTTGGCGTATAATGCGGTAGACTTCTGGCTTTCCACAAACAAGCTGATTCTGAACGACAATAAAACCAAAACGGTAGTATTTTCTAAAAGAGATACTGGTTCGTTAAATAACCCAGATTCAATCAAATACCTGGGGCGTTTCTTAGAACCAAAACATCTTCGGTATCTGAAAATGTCTTAAAAGTAGCTTATTTTCCCTTTTTCACACTGTTATGTTCCATGGGGTTTTCCTATGGAAACATAGCTACTCAAGTTTGAGAATTTTTGGAATGCAAAGAAAAGCCATGCGCATCCTGAGTAATCTGCCCTTTCGCTCCGACTGTCGTGAAGCATTCATAAAATTCAAGATTTTAACTTTCCCATGTCAATATATTTTTGAATGTCTTATGCAAGTTAAAAAAAATATAAGTAGTTATCCTACAAATGCCACGCTCTATTACTATAATACTAGAAATAAAAATGATTTAAGCATTAAACATACTCGTCTTAGTACCACACTTATCAGGGCATAAAATTTTACAATACTCTTCCACAAGATATCAAACACTTAAGTACGAAATCATTTGAATATTCTATAAAAATGATCTTGTTACACCAAGCTTTTTACACAAAGGACGACTACTTTCGGTACTTTGGCTAAGGGGGCCCCTGCACTCTGTGTCCTAGTTAAATAATTTTGCTAGGTATGTATATTTTTTACACTTATTTTGTTATTTTAGACTTGATTTGTTACTGTTATTTGATTTTCTTCTTTTGAGTTGTGTAAATACACTTTGTATGGAAATACCAATAAAGTATTATTATTATTATTATTTATTATTATTATTATTATTTATTATTATTATTATAAACTATTATATCTCGGAGATATTTTACACTGTTAAAAGTACCAAGTAAAATCTTGTTCTGCAAGAGCACATACTCCATTTTCTCGTGATTTTTGTTCTTCATTATTAACCATTGTGGTTCTTTCTTATGATTACGTGGGGATAAACAACCGTGTGTTGCAAAACTTACTTTAATGCGAGCTAGACGCCTTATGAAATAAATTTTGGATTTCTGTGATGAACTGCATAAAACCATTTAATAAATCCTGCTTTCCCAGCTGTTTCATAGACATCCATTTCTACAAAAAAGTATCACGCAGATCGCTCTAAATAAGCATACAATTAAGGCTTAATGAAATTAAGTGCGATGCACTGATGAAATGTAATCGAAAACGTCCAATATATCTATGCTTGCCTTGTCACCCAATATCATTGCGGGGCGGCGTGTAAAATATTTGTTAGCATTGAAATAGAAAAAACAGTTTCTTCACAACAAGCTGTAACGACTCTAATTACAAATGTATCCTTGGAGTTTTAACGTCATTATAGTGAACTGTCAAATTCAAAACTACTTACGCACCACCTACTCGGAATTTGTCGATTTTCGTCGGATGCAGTCGGTCGATTTCGCAACACAGGGGTGTATCTAGTTGAACGGACCGATCTGTATATAAAAAAGATGTTGTACCTCTTATACAAAGCTGCAACTGAAAGTAACAATGTAATAGTCTTTCAATGTAAGTAAAACAAAAATCTAGTCCACCGAATATAGATTCTCTGTGTAAAATGGTCAAATATACTGGTTATTGAAATGTATAATTCCATATTTGATTTCTATCGATAAATTACACATTAGTCTACTGATCAATAATACATTAGTAATAAAGATTTAAATATTCTGACGCTAAAAAGGTAATACGAAAGTACAACGCCTTTCTTACGAGGGACGTTCAGTAATTAACGAGACAAACTGCATTAGTGGGAAAACTACTGAATATTATTAGATGAAACATTCTGTGGGTCAAGTAGCACCCTTGGGGACAAATTAAGTCAGCTGTTTGAAAGAAATAAAAGCAAACACAACCTCTTTTGTTCATTTCAAAATGTCGGTTTCTCTCGAAACGTGTACGGTGGAAGAACAAGATTCTGTGATAAGATTTTTGTTATTCGAAGGTGTGAAACCGGCCGAAATTTACTCGAGAATGTTGAAATAATATGGTGAAAAGTGTTTAAGCCGCGGAAACGTGTATAAGTGGATTGAATATTGATATTCGTCGCTTCGGACGATCGGTTGAAGTGTCGACCGACGCGCTACAAAATCGCATAAATGACCATATTCTCGATGACAGGCGTATAAAAATCATGACAATAGCTGATTTGTGTAATGTTAGTGTTGAAACTGTGTATTCAATCATTCATGACACGCTGAATTATCGCAAAACGTGTTCGAGATGGGTTCCAAGACAGTTGACTCAAGTCCATAAAGTCATCCACCTTCGCATTTGTTCTGAACCACATTACCACATCCTCTTTACAGTCCAGACTTCGCACCGTCCGATTTTCATCTGCTCAAAGGGCCCGCTCAAAGAGTTTTTGCGCGGCACCAAATTCGAAGACAACGAAGCGGTCAAACAAGTGGCTCGGACACCAAGGTCAAGAATTCTTCAGCGCTGGAATTAGAAAGCTTACAAGCAATGGGAGAAGTGTCTAAATTGTCATTGAATAAATTGTTTCTTTTTTTCCCACAGTCATTTGTCTCCTTAATTACTGAACGTCCTTCGTATATTAGAATTATTATTATATGTTATCATTAAACGATGCAAGAATTCTTTAAAAATTCTTAATTACTCTTATTTTCTTTTTATTGATTAGTGGTGAATCTGTATATTAACAAAAATATTAATTCCACAAGATATTATCTTATATTTTACTCTTAAAAGTTATCTCAATTTAATCTGATGTCAAGATTGTTGAAGAAAGGTTTTAACATGTAGGGACCATGTGTACCGCGATATTAAATATCACCTTGACTTTTATACCTAGACACTTGAATATTTAACATTCAAGGCCGTATGCCTCAAGACTTGAAGATAATGGTTTTAATGTGTAAATATTTGTTATCAAAATCATTTTACAGCAAATTAGAAAATTAGATGTTTCATTTAAAAGAATATAACTTATGTAAATATTTTAAGCTTCTAATTGTTTTGGTATTAAATTTAAATGATTTACAGAAAATGCTAATACCTTATCTAGTTACTAACAGAATTTAGTCTTACACAAATCACCCACTGTACAAAAGTGTAGTACATATTTTATACTTCAAAAAATATTCCTTCCATGTAATTCAAGTATAGTGAATTTAAGAAATAAATCTTTTTATTTCTATTCAGTTTTAACTGACATTACTATACATATAAAAACTCCATATATAAATTAATTATATCAGTTTTGTTTCGTATAATTTGTAATAATGTAAAGAAGTAGGTTAATATATCTTATTTTTCTTAAAAAATTTAATTTTAGCCTTCGTTTGTTTAGCTGTTACGCCGTAGTAGTAGAGAAAGTAAGAAAAGGGATATTTAATCACACGTTATCGGGACTCAGCTAAACAGCGAATTTAGGAAAATGTCTTCGTTCAAATTTTAATATTTCTTTTAAACAATGATAACAATAAAATAGTACGATAATATGACATGACGGTGAAGTGTGAATCGTTTCATTTGAGGTGTGTACAGTACAGAGATGCGTGAAATGAAATATGTTTTTATTCTCTTCAATTAAAAAAAAGTTGTGAAAAAAAGAGAACGCGTATAATTTTTCGTATATTCAGTATTAAAAAACGTATTCTTTGGACTTTTACGTTAATCGGTTGAGAGTACGGATACTGTTTCCGGTTTCTGTTTATTTTTTTTTTTGTTTTGTCTTAGTCTAATATACAAGTGAAACCTGCTGCTTTCGATTCGCTCTGTGCACGATTTCTTCGTTTCAGGCCACGTTTGTCCGCTCTTTTCCATCTACATTTCTTTTCTCCGACCATTAGCCATGCTCATAAACTCTCTCTCGATTGATAGAATAGAATGTAGCCAGTTTCCGAGGATTTTTGAGTGTCCGACGTGAGGCCATAAAAATCTTCTATTGTTGACGCATCGATTTTCTATCAATAAAAAAAAAATATATGACATACTCTTTATGCAATTGCATCTATTAAGTTCGCACACCCAAAGATATTAAAAAAAGTCAATAAAATTTTTCCCCATGAGGTGCGAACCTCAAATATAGATTATACTGCATATTCGAGAAATTACAAAAACTATTAAAATAGAGCTCTCAATAATTAGTTCTAGTAATGACGAAAGCGTTCTATTTATAGTCTATATTTTCAAGATCATTGTATGAAATCAATTTTGTGATAATTTATTAACGAACTAAAACGTTTGAACTATTGTGCTATATCAATCGTAGATTCTATATCCTAATTGATATAATTAGTGATCCCATTTAGTAGTCATGTAAACTATCACATAATATGGAATATTCATTACCGTGAGTCACTAGTTGCTTGTATAATTTCAAATAAAATCGCTACAGGGTGTATTCGAAATACTCAACTTAGAGCTAGTATTTCTATTGATAAGTGTATTGATTACAGTGATCATTAGATTGAAAAATGGAATATGCTTAATATAGACAAATTCAAACTTCAAATTTGTAATAATCAAGATAACGAAGAATGTAATAATAAAATAAAGAAAACACAATGAGGACATTGTACCCTCAAAAGCATTGTATTCCATCCATTTTTTCGAGAATTTTTCTGCAAGCAGTTTTCACTCTCGATTCTTGATCGTTAACATAATGAGGGACGCTTGTAAATATAAAGGCGATATATTCAATAGGGCAGCCGCTTTTCTTTCAGACATGTTTGGATCTTTTTTGTAAAGGACTTTAACACGAGACAATAACGTTTTATTTCATACAAATATTGGCCTTCCTCCTCCCGATTTATAAATTGCAGATTTGCGTACTTCATAGCATGACAAAACATTATATATAGTCCTTCTGGCCACCCTTTCTTTCGTAAAATGCCTAATAATATCTTTCTTGACTCGATTCGCAGAATTTTCAAAGCAGTGGCAAATTCTTTTTGGGGTAGCATGGCAAACTGTCACTAAATATGTTTGTCTAAGTTGTCATAACAATTACGACATGCAATCACTTTGAATATAAACCGAACAGAGCAAAACATTTTTAATAACCCATAGGTAATGTTCTAATTATATGTCAAATTGATTTGAAAAGTATTTTTGCTCTGTTAAATATCTTCAGCTGTTTATTAATCTACGCCGCTGTTTATTTATTTGCGCAGCTAGGGGTGATCTGTTTTGAGTTTATTTCAAATACATCCTGTATACCTGGGGCTATAAGTATAAACCAAAACGAGGCAATCAATCAATTAATGAAATTCATGTAATTCCACAAAAAGGTCGAGCAAAATCTTTCCATCATATTAAGATATAATAACATGTAGATATTTTCTTTATTGTGTGCCTTTTGTTCCGATGAACATCCTCCTCTGTTCATGTTGCCAGTTGTAGCAGGTAGAAACGTTGATCAGAACAGGTGGCACACGGCGCTTATACTAAATTATCTATTCCTTAAGGATTTTGAACATTACTAAATGAAAACGATTCATTCAACTTACATCTACTTGGTCATCATCAAACAATAACCAAAATCCGTGACTTTTCACTATACTGATGTAGTGACCCCGATTAGGCCCGCTGCCACAATGTATCACCACAGCTATTAAGTCGTACAGTCTATCTGGGTTGACGGCATCATCAGACTATAAAATATATTTGTATACATAAACATAATATTGATGAGAAACGCAGAAATAAATAATTGTTAACAAAATCTTTAAAACCCTATAAAAGTATTATTTACGAACAAATACTGGTCCCCTTGAGCACTTCCTTGGTAGATATTAGAAGTATAAACAAGAAATGTCCATTTAAAATGGTATGGCATTTTCATTTAAAAGGTACTACAGAATATTGAGGTCGGTATAGTGAGGTACCTAGGGTTTTTGTCCTTTAAAAGAGTGTTATTGGGGCCATTTTGAGTATAGCGCTGAGAGATTCATGTAGGGAGGCTCTCAGGAAGTTGGGAATTGTAACTATTCCGACGTTGCATGTCATAGTGTGCCTATAAAACTAAATTGCTTACAAAAATATTAACAATGATACAGACAATGTATAAACGATTTGTCTGCGATCGTTAAAAATATCACAAAGATACTGGCACTTAAGCGAACGATCAAACAGCATTTGACTTTTAGGGTTCCTTACTTATATAATGAGTGTCTCGACGATCTGTGTTAGTTAATAGAATGATTTGCTTGTCTTTTTTTGCATCAATAAAAGTATATTGAAATAAGACATCTACTTGTACATTTTGAGTAGAAAGAAATGTTGGGCAAAGGCGCTGACGTTTTATTATGAGGAGTAAGTATTATATTTTGAACTTACGTTGCACAAACATGTTTTTAAAATCTCAAAAATTGTTATAGCTTGAAAACCATGAAGAATTAGATGACTATACACAGAGCTTGTTTCGTTATATACAGGGTGCGGCAGAATGGACTCCCACATTTCGTTGCGCCGCTGGCCTGGTGTGGGATGGTGTAGAGCGGTGGGGGGTATGCCAACCAGTCGTGCGAGTAATAAGGTTTGCCCGGCGACACAGGCTTTGATCTGGTGAGCAGTGGGGCTTCAAAAACGGCAAATCAGTGACAGCGACACAAAGAGCGATTCGTACGCGCTTCCATTTGAATATAAATGCGGCTACATTTTCACCCGTATAAAATTATGATAGTCCAGGAATTGAGTGCCCAAGGTTTGGAAAAGCGTAGACATTTATGTCAAGAAATCCTTACAAATGTGCGTCCCGAAGCTATTGTTTGGAGGTACTGAGCTCCCGAACATCCTCGAGAGCTTTACCTAACACCTCTTCATAGCCCAAAAGCATGGTGCCCGATTTCTAGATTGGGCATTGTGGAACGTTATTTTTTTTTTGAAGAGGATGACGTTACTTTAACCGTGAATTCTCTCTGGTACTGTGACATGTTGGAAAACTTTTTCCAGCACCAATTGGCACAATTCGAAGAGCACGATGCAGACTCCTTCTGGTTCCAGCATGATGGTGCTACATCTCATATCACTCGCCGTTCCCTTACCATATAGCAGGAAATGTTTCCTGGACATTTGATTACATTGCGAGGCGATATTGACTTTCCCGCGCAATTCCCTAATCTGAGCTCCTGCGACTTTTATTTGTGGGGCTACTTCAAGGTAAGATTTACAGACATCGGCCTTAAACTCTTAACCAACTCAAGGACACAATACGACAGGAAATCGCCGCTATTTCTCGAGATGTACTAGAGAGAGTTATGCAGAACTTCTTAGAACGACTTCATATGTGTATTGCCCGTGAGGGCCGCCATTTGGACGATGTCATTTTCAAAACGTAAATAGATAAAACCTTATAATATGTAATATTGAAAAATATAAAGTTCTTTTCCTTAACGTTTACCGTTTATTTGTAATTGACCTGTGAAATGTGGGAGTCCATTCTGCCGCACCCTGTATAACGTCCTCTCTCGTTTAATCCACGAACTACGGGTCACCCGGTATAAGTATGGTTTTCCACAGCGCCCATTTTTAAATAAAATTCTGCAAGCTGCGTTGGTCGCTGTTGGAAGGATAAATAAACCCCAACTTTATACCAAAATTGAGTTTTCATAGATTCTCCAATCTTGAAATTGCAAATACACAACTATATTTTTGCCAAAATCCTTCAAACGCAAAATACACTACCGCTCATAAGTTTAATCTAGTAGTTCGAAATGTAAGAAAGTTCTAAAATAAAACAAAATTGTAAGTTACAAAAATCCAAATTGTGCTAAAAATAAAATTATATTTGCTTTCGGTAAGCATAACCGCCTTTATCAATAGTCCTAACGCCTCTGCAGTTCACTACATAGGCCCTATTGCGCTATCGCAATAGGTATAGTACAAATATTTCAATAAGTCAATACTGGAATATCCGACCATGCCTCGTAAGGCGTATGTTGTTTTAGTAACATATTGAGTATTAATCCCAACATCCTGACGAAGTACAAGACCGCTAGCCCATTTGGGAGCGGTAAGTCACTATGTATCACAGTATTCCGCATGCTAAACTCAATTTGTTAGCTACGGCCCAATTACGTACTTTGTTAGAAATAACGGCTGTCGTCTTGAGGGCAATGACAGGTTGATCGTCAACAATCAGAATGTTGGTATCGTCGGCGTAATTGAATAGAACATGTTGTCCAAAAAAAATACACAAGATCGTTAATACATATTGAAAATAATGTAGGACCGGGAGTAGATCCCTGTGGAACGCACGCTTTTGCATCTAAACGATCGGAAAGCATCCCATTTACCTCAACAAATTGTACTCTATCATCAAGAAAAGATCCGAACCAACACAACGAAACGCCTCTAACTCCGTAAATATGCAGTCTCTTTAAAAGAATATCGTATTCGGCACAATCAAACGCTTTGGAGAAGTCATTGAACACACCCATTATTGCGTTGACGAAAACATCCAACGGTATTAACACTACGAGCGCTATATTTTCCAAAAAAAGAACAAACGATCAAAGATAATACTTTCAACAATTTTGGAGAAAACGGATAATAGCGCAATTGGTCGATAATTATTTAGAGATTCCTTGTTATTATGATTATTATTACGATAGGAATAATCTTTTTAATAAGTTTTAGTGAATTTGGAAAAATACCGACAGAAAAGGACAAATTGAAAGTTAAAAGTGATTTTCGAAATTCTCGGTCTAAATGGTCTTAATCAGGATGGCAAACGTGAGTCTGTGGTGACCAATACATCAATGTAAGAATACCCACCTGTGTTGGTTCTTTAAAAAAATGTGACTACTTTTGCTTAGGATCGCGGTCTTGTTAAAATACGAATTCTTCACCAATTATTTCGCGTCCTTTGGATACACTGCATTCAAATATACGTTCTTTGTCAATGTTCCGTCGATTTCAAATAATGTGCCGAGTTGATCACTCCCGAATTAACTTCAAACCATATTACCATTACCATATTTAATAGTCTTGGTAATAAATTTCTCTTTCATTCATTGCGACGACGCACAAATACACGATGTTTGGAACAATACAGCTCAATTTTTGACTTATTGAAAAATGGTACCATCTTCCATTGGCTCTGTATCCAATTCTCGTAGTATTTCGCCCACTTCAATCTCTTCTTTTCATGGGCAGCTGTTAAGCTGGGTTTCCGAATAGCTATTCGGCCCTGTTTCTACCAAGTGGAGTTTTACTACTAGGGGCAAAATAAGAATAACGGCTTTAAGTACACACCTCTAAACATCCTTCCTCCCGTGCATTAACACAAAATTTGTAATCTTCATTGCTGATCCCTATGTTCCATTAGAAATGTCATTATTATCAACAAAATACCTTGGAATGGTACACGGACGGCTCAAGAATAGAAGGTGTTGGAACAGGTATAGGCATTAGTGGTCCAAACTACCACCTAAAAATGTCTACAGGACCCTATACCAACATATTTTAAGCAGAGATTTCTGCTTTAAACCTGTGCGTCATAAAGAACCTCGAGAAAATGATACGAGGCGCAACTATAAATATATACAGCGATAATCAGGCAGTTCTAAAGGCCATTAAGGCCTACACTACGAATCTGCTGTGATACACGAATGTGTACACAATTTAAGGCAACTGGGACGCAATAACCACGTTACTTTGCGGTAGGTCCCAAGCCACAAAAGGATCGAAGGAAATGAAAAGGCAGATACATATGTAAGTTGGCCAAAAAAGAAGCGAACATGCTTTTCATTGGTCCTAACTCCTTCTGTGGTCTCCAAAACAGCCACATAAAATAAGCAATTAAAGTGTGGGAGGACAATCAAAAGTCCTGGTACTGGGAAATTGTTCCAGGACAAAAACAGGCGAAAGCACTTATATCAGGCTCGCCAAAGACAACAAAAACAGCGCTATCGTTCAGCAAAAGGGATCTTAGATTACTGGCAGGATTTCTGACAGGCCATGTAGTCCTAAAATATCACTTTTTTAAACTAGGAAAAGCTGAAGATCAAATCTGTCGTCTATGCCAAGAAGATCTGGAGACGGCAGAACACATCCTATGTAAATGTTGCCATTAGTCGCACTCGACACCAACATTTCAGTAGGCCATATCTTGCACTTACCGAACTGAAGGAAGCAGATCCTAGAGTAGTACTAAGGTTTATTAAAAGTCTCCAACTATTCTAACACACATAGGGGCATTCTGTTACAACAGATCTATTAAGGTCGCAGTGACTAAAGGAATCTGTGCCATGGCCCGTCTATAATGATAATAATAATAATAATAATAATAATTATTATTATTATTATTATCAACAAAATATCATTTATGATATTTTGCTTTATTGATCTAAATTTTACGCAACTCGGTTAAATTTATGAGCGGTAGTGTATATAAAAAACACATGCACTTAAATTCAAGCTTACCGTATTGAAAAGTCGTAACTCTAACGGGAACACGACCCTGTGGGACACCTTTATGTGCCTATTATACTGCTCCATGTACTTGAAACGTTTCAAATGAAGCGCGAGGATCATCGGTAATTTCTTGACGCGAACCCTTTTCTGTGCCTCTTGGTAACTACTACAGTTATCACATTTAAATTTATTATCGCTACATAAAGTCTCTGTATTACTAAAACACTTTAAACAATGCGAGATACTCGTGTTCTGTTCAATGTCTACTTGTAAATCGAAAAAGTCTTCGTCCTTACTGCTCACTGTTTCACAATTCAGGCATCTTGTTTCACTTGTCATTATACCCTAGGATCACAGAAAACAAAGTTAATACATAATATAATCTGGGTTACACTTCATCAAATAGTCAGCTTTTAGTGTTAATTGTGAATTATGAAATTAATTTTTAACCTTTTAATACATTTTTTAATTAACAATTTGCAACTACTCATTTTTTAATTTAACACAGTATCTTGGCAGATATTAAAAATCTGGATAATCCTACACTTTACGGCTCCCATTTCATACGATTATTATTCATATGCAAAAACCAATGCAACGTTGCCAAATTTTTGTTAGTTACTTTAGTTGTTATTCGATAATCGTTCAGTCAAATTTAAATATTTTAGTTACACATTTATTAGTTAAGTTTAATTTTTTCTATTCAAAATAGCAGGAAAAGGTAATTATACAGAGTAAGAAAGAGTAAGCAAATGATATTGCAGTAATGCCACAGATAGAATGGAAAATCTCAGGAAAAACATTTTGCAAAAAGTAATTGGGCAAATTTTGAAAGATGTGATTATATCATCAGGAAATTTTACGAGGTAGGCGCCATAAATTCTCGACTTGACAAGCTTATACAGGTTCGAGCGTATTCAAACGCCGTTGCGTCATAGCTGCACATGTGCGAGACCTACACTATACATATTACGGCTCGAAGAGTAATAGTTTTTGGTAGTCAACCAGACAACGTGACTAATCTTAGGTAACGAAAATTGAGTACCGCGCGGTCATTAAATTTTTAACAAAAGAAGAGCGTACACCTAATCACATCAAACAATGTTTAGAAGGCGTTTATCTCCTTATATTCTACTGCAAAAAAATGAGCAAAATGTTTTCGTTTGAGGCAAGAATCCATTGAAGATGATGGGCGCTCCGGATAACGCTTCAAAACATTTCTATTGAAGAAATAGTACTAGCAGATCGCCGTTTGAAAGTGAAGGAATTAGCAGTGATGCCTAACATTTCTGAAACAAGTATTCGTCGAATTCTCCATAACTATTTGGGTATGAATAAGATTAGTGCAAGATGGGTACCGCATCTCCTTTCTGCTCTCCAATGTGAACGTCGGGTAGAATGTGCGCGCTCGTTTCTAAACGTGTGTGGAGACGACCCGAAACCGATTTTGGAGTTGATTGTCACTGGAAATGAGACAATGGTTCTGTATTATAATCCTCTATCCAATAAGGAATCGATGTAAAAGGTGAAAGTCGTTCAATCAACGAAAAATTTGATGGCCACAATATTCTGGGATTATGAGGGTGTTTTACTCATTGACTTTAAAGAGCGCAATACAACTGTCAACAGCACATATTATGCGTCTTTGCTACATAAATTAAGGGACAATATTCGTGAAAAACGTCGAGGAAAATTGACAAATGGTATTCGGTTATTGCACGACTGTGCATCCGTCCATACTGTCGCCATTTCACAACCTGCCATCCGCGTATGTGGCTTTCAAGAATTGGAACATCCACTGTAGAGTCCGGACATGGCACCAAGTGATTATTATTTATTTTCTCATTTAAAGAAAGATCTTAGGGGACGTCATTTTAAGGACGATAGTGTTTTGCAAACAACATTTTGAGGGAAAAATAGATTATTTTTACAAGGGTATAGAATTATTAATTGTTCGTTGTAATAAATGTATTGAAGTTAGGGGAGATTATATTAAAAAATAAAAATTGTTTTATTTTACCAAGTTTATTTTCTCTATATCAACTGAGAATTTATGGCGCCTACCTCGTATAACAGAAATATGATTTTATTTTTATTACTCTTAATATTTTATTTCTAACACTATGCATATAAATTGATAGTTGAAAAAACAAAATACATTTATACCTCAGTTAATTCACGAATACAAAAGTAAGAGTTGTCTTTTTCTCTGTCATTTATACACGACATTATAGAACGGGAACCGTCATTTTGGGTAGTTTTCTCTCTAACACAATTTTATTATTTATACTTTAATATTTAGTCATTTTAATTTAATTAAATTTAATCTAAAAGTATGATGATGATATTAAATCCTTCGATTTATAACTTTATATAGGTCCAAAAAATATTTCTCTTACTTTCGAAAGTCTTTTTTAAGTACATTCAAAACCGTGAGATTTGATGTCTCTATCATGAGATTTTCTATGAAATCGTGAAATCTCACTATTTATTATGAAATCTGGCATCACTGGTAATGTTTTCCCTATTGCACGGTCATATTGTCGGTTTCACACCGCCATCTACATTCCATGACGTTTGCGAATGATCAAGCAAAATTAACAGGCCGTGGTAGGTTGCATATGTGCACTACATATAAGCTAAGTATCCTGGAATGTTGCTAAACTAATTTAAAAACCATCATCATATAGTTTATATTGATTTGGCGAGTTATAAAATCCATTGCAGCTTTAAATTTAACGAGGTCCGATGCCGTAAGCTGCCGCGCGACGGCCAGTAGGACAATATAGGATGTCAAAAATTTGTAAATTGCGTAGATCCAACTTTCGTGTTAAGCCTGTTTTATACGCCACGATGTATTGGCCAATTAATTGAACAAGTTGTTGACCAAAAAATCGGTAGAAATATGCCACTTTACATTCTACAATAAATTGGACAAGTTTTTAACGATCGTGAATACTCGTTTAGTTTCGTTAATAGTTGAACGGGGGAATTATTAAATAGGAAATTTTCATCTGCATATAAAAATAGATTGGCAATCTACTTTTGATCGTTTGGCAGTTTTGGTATAGGCACAGTCATAGGTTTGATTACTTCAGTTTCGGTTAGTTAATTCAAATTATTCATTACATCAATCCCAGTAAACTTTCGACATTTAGCTTCATTTTACTTTAAAAACACTAAAACAAAATTTGTAGGTATTTTTCTGTTACCGGGTTGGTATTAAAACAGCAAAGTTAGTGAGAAATCGTTGGAAAATTGTAGTAAAAATAGAGCATGTTCTATTTAGTTCAATTAATCGTATGATAATTTGTCGAAGAAATCGGACCGATTTGTACTGTTTTACACGGTACGATAAAATCAACTTGTTCAATTAATTGACCAATAAATCGCGGCGTGTAAAACAGGCTTTACTGTTGCAATTATCGAAATATCGAGACTTGAACTATCGAGATTCTACTGTATATTCCATTCGAGATATTGGACTCCATATTTGTCTTTATTTTAATGTCAGTAATGTTCGTAATAACAACTCTCAAGCTCAATTATTACATATATCTTGACGTAATTCATGTCTGTAAAGATCTAGCGGTTAAATATTATTATACATTTATTAAGTAAAGTGTAGTTTAAATACTAGAAGTACAATAAGATTAAAGTAGAAAAGATGAAATATATTCAGATTTGCTTAAAAATTCTTGGTTTTTGCGCCGTTTGAAGTCCGAGGTTATTACATTTACATTCATAAATACACTGAATTATCGATTAAACTAGACATTATTGCTTTTGATATTAGTGCTCCATAGCGCCATATTTTACTTTTTTATTGGGATACTAAAGAGTACCGGTATGATTCATTCATATAAAATTTACGACATCATGGGTTAAAGATTCATCTGACAAAAAATTATACTCCATTAATTTTTACTGTTATTTAATGATATAGAAATTATATGCAATTTATAGTTCCTTCAAGTATATCACGATATACATATGAATACGAACTGCGATAATATTAAACACAAGTGACAATTTATTGAATTGATTTGCAGATAATATTTACAACCACATGCGATTAGTAATGCGTAAACATCGCATTCGATGTAGGAATATACTTCCCCTCTCAATTTTAGAGATAACAGATGCTGTATTCGTACTTATTCGCAACTTTGGGAGATTATGAAACACTACTTATGTAGTAGAGGCGTAAAATGTCGTTACTTTCGGCTACCTTATATTTGAGGCGTCTAGTTTCAAAATCTACTGTATCAATATTAGTCGATTTTTCAGGAAAACCAAAAAACTGCCTTATCTTTATTATTAGGATTACAAAGTTGAACTTTGGTAACCAAACGCAGAAATACACTAGAATTACGCCGTGCTTAAGTAATTTACGATATAATTCATAGAAAAGCTGCAAAATTATAATAAATTTGACACGTAGTAAGACATGATCCACACTTTCAATTATGGTGGGTTTTGAATCTAGACGCCTCATTTAGTACCGAGTACTCGTCCCACCCCATCCCCCATACTAACTTTTCAAGGACAAAGTAATACTTTTAGAAAAAAAATATGTCAATTTCTATTTTTTGTGAACTAAATTTTAGCGTTATTGGCAGTTCAATTAAATTTCCAGTGTCACCGGAAGTAACGTCAACTCTCTTATTTTAAATAGAAGATCATGTACAGTGTCTCCCAAAAAAGAGAGAACACTCAATACTATTATTATCTTGTGATTTATAAAAAAACGATTAAATGGATTTTCGTTTGAGATCATGTATGCTATTTGACGGTACTTTCAAGTTTTTTTTGTTCCATTTGTGGTTAAACCGAAAACTGGATTCATCGTATTTTTTTTTCTTTCTGAACATACTAGCGTTGGAAAGGATTCATTTATAAGCGCCACATGCCATATGCCAGACAGGTCGCCTATCATACGTGCTTGAGTTATGAGCTCGACTTCACTAATGATTTTAGGAAATACGTAATACATGTTGATGATTGACGAACTTTAATCGTTGATTATTTCCAAATAAATACTTGATTGTAATATTGCCGTATATGAAGCAAATAATTCCAAAAATAAATAGAACCTCCCATTATAAAATAACTACATTTTTTCGTTTCCAAATATCCAATATATTCAACTTTCAAATGATAGAAAATGCATAACAAAAATATTAATTTTCAAGTGTAAATTTAATTCCAGAACGATAACATGTTTTCTAAATCTAATTAATGGAACTTTAAATCAAAATGAATCGTATTTGTAAACGTAAAAATTCAATTGAACCTATTATTATGATAGATAACGGATAGATATTCAAATAAGCAATCATTTACAGTACTGCTAGTAACGTAGTACCATTTAACGACTTCCTAGAAAGAACATAATTCAAAAAAACTATTCCACCGTATAACTACAAGATACAAACAAAGCAAATCAAAAATAACAAAGGAGCAAAACGTCGAGAAAGGCAACGATAATCGATTAAAGAAATAAACTAGGGGTGTAACGCATCACTTGACTAGAGTCTAGTGCGATCCTCTCATGACAGCGCAACTCCTCGCCCTTAGACTTTTATAGCGAGCAAATTTTGCAACAGTGCCCATGCATTTTAGCGGCTCACTTTATTACAGAACTTTCTAACACGGTATAAAATTTTATGGTATTGCATAAGAAAATTTTACTGTAAGTCCCACAAGAAGATTTCTACGTGTTTAACACGGCTACCACTTTATAGGCAATAGTTAATTCGGATTTTGCATCAAAGCCGTATCGGTTATCCGCAATACCTACTTTGAAAAAAGGATATTATTGTACTTAAAGGTCAGTATTCAATTAATTGTATCGGGAATATTGGATTCTATGATTACAGAGAAATAAACAATAGAAGTGTTTTGTCTGATCGGGTACGTACATTTACATGCGTAATTGCAGTTAATCCGTCGCATCCGAAACCAATAAGAAAAACATAAGTTTGTTCGCAAAGCAATCACAAATTACTTAGACATGATTTGATTGGTGGAAAGAAATGCACAACTAAAATCCAACCGATATCGTTTTATAGATACAGCAACCCCTCTAAGGAATTAATCAAAACTCTAATGCAAGGTTTCCCAACCTTTTTCCTGCATTGACTCCTTTTATAAGAATATCTTTCTTCATCGACTCCCTTACATTTTTCTCTAATATACAGCATACAACATAATTATAATACAAACAATTGTGCATAAATAACTTAAAGTTAAGAATTAGACCAAGAATATGAATATAAATTTTGAAGAAAATGGATTATTAGAGTTATCTATGTTTTATCTTTTGTACCATTATCACTTTTAATTTTACAAATACAGCATGTCCACCTAGTGCGTGAACGGACGATAATTCCCTCCGTAAGCAATTTAGAGAAAAAGTTTTGAAATAAAAAATATTCGGAGACAAATGCTGCACAACATAAAATTATATCCTAGTACACATGTTAAATTTCCGCTGCGCATGATACAAGTTTAGTTTTTTAAATGGAACATCTGTATACTATTACGATTTTAGATGCCACTCTTCAATTCATGTCAATTTTCATCAATATTTCCTATACCCATCTATCTTAGTTTTTGAGAAAATTGATTTTCTTTGAGATTTTTGCGAAATGTCACTGTATCTTTGACGCCAGATATCTTAAACGTATTACACGCCAGGGTGATTCAAATTTTATTTGATTGAGTATTTCCTGGAGTTTCAGGCAATACATCGAAAAGTTTTTTATATCAACCGGAGTCTACAAGATGTGGCCATTTCGTGTATTTCAATTTCTTTTAATGGCCAACAATAACAGCCTGTATATTCTTTCGTGGTCTGCTAGAGAAACTGTAATAGAATTTTTTTTGTAAACATTTCCCTATACCTAAAATGTGTAATTCTTTAGTAAATTAAATATGAAGCTATGCGGATAAGTCTTTTGCTAAAATTCATAGAGTGCTATGACGAAATACTATAAACTTTTGTTTTTCTAAAGATATTCATTAAAAATAAACTGTAAAATTTAATTTATGCAAACAATTTCACATCTACTCGAAGTGAAAACTATTTTGCTTCATACAAACTGTACTGCAATTCCTTGCATTTTATTGAACATCTCGGGAGTATTATTTTATGTAATGTCCATGTTATGCATTGCCTTAAGAAAATCATCTTGGACATTTTGTAAACAACTTTCATTATGTTCTTATTATATTTCTTACTGCTCAAAAAAATTTAGTGTGGTGCTAAATAAATCTATTCATTTTATGTTGAACTCTAATTAATATTTGTTTACTTATTTTCGCTATTTATTATTTATATATGCTGGTTAACTTGCAACTAGGCAATGTATGTAGGAAAATTATGGTTACTTCGAGTAGATGATAAAATTGCACCAAAAAAGATAAACGTTTACACATTTACTTTAATAAATTTCTTTAGCGAAACAAAAGCTAATAGTATTTCGTTACAGCACCCTACGTTTTTAAATGAAAAGCTTATCTGTACAGCTTCATATTTAATTTACTAAAGAAGGATGCATTTTATGTATAGGGAAATGTTTACAAAAAAAGATTCTAGAAGAGCTTCCCTATTATATTTTGTAAAAATATACAGGGTGTTCCATTAAAAACAACTGAAACAACATGAATCAAACTTGTCAACAATATCCATAGCCATCTTATAGAATCTGGTTGATATAAAAAATCTTCGATATCTTACCAAAAACTCCAGGAAATACTCAGTCGAATAAAATTTAACAATCCCGTGTAAGGTGTTTAAGATATCGGCCGTTAAAGAAACAGCGACATTTCACAAAAATCTCAAATTACGTAAATTATCTCAAAGATTAAGATAGATAGGTATAGAAAATGTTAATGAAAGTTGCCATGAATTGAAGGGAGATATCTAAAATCGTAATAATATACAGAGTGTTCCGTTAAAAAGAAAACAAATTTGTATCGTGCGCAGCGGTAACATCCTGTATACTTGAATATAATTTTATATTATGCAGCATTTGCATCCAAATATTTTTTATTTGGAAACATTTTCTCTAAATTGCTCAGGAAAAAAATTATCCTCCGTCCACGCACTACGTGGACTCGCTGTATAATTTAGAAACAAAATCACAAATTATAATTGCACAAAGGTTAATGTATTGATACATTTTTTTTTTTATATTTGGACAAAAATTACTTAATAAATTGCCTCTTTCAAAAATATTTAAGCGGCGAAATACTGAGAAATCAATCTCTTCAGATTTTTATTTCATTAGTTGCGTTGAAAGATTGATTTTTCAATGTTCAACCTGTTTCTTGTTTCTCGTGGTAAGTTATTGACTTGATTAAAGTCTGCTTCCGTTCGGCACCTTGATAATCATTGACCACCTTTAAAATTTCATCGACCTCCAAGAGGTTGATACCGTCCCTGTTGGGAACCCCTGCTCTAATGTGGTGCCTAGCGCGCCGGGCTACCAGTCTCGGGGTACCGAGTTCGAACCCCGGACCCGCAACTCTCAGAGTAAGGTTTTCCGTAGTTTTCCTTATCCCTAATTTGGCGAATGTTCTACGTAATAATAACTCATGGCCGGCTGATGCTCCCTGTAATTGGCGATAGCTGTTGGAGGATGTGAAGGCATGAATTATTATTATTTCTATTTCAATAGTATTCAAAATTCTGAAGTATTTTACAGGCTATAGACGAAACGTAAAAAAATTAAACAGTTGAACTTTTCCCAAATAAGGATTCCATTACATTTGCGTCATGTGTTTATGACTCAAACGGCGATCTAATCACGCATAGTTTTGCTGATCACTGATCACTTTGCACATGATCTGTTATATATTATTTATGAATGAAGATATCCCCCGAATCAACATATATATATTTGTTATAAATCTTTAGCTGTTACTATATTTTTAATTTAATTACGCACGCAATATCAATTCCTATTTATATATTGTTTATCTATTGATACACGGTTATCAGTTGTATAAATTTGGTTTAGATTAGTATATGTAGCTTGTATACTCGAAAGTAATTATAATTACACATATCCAACAATTCTATCTCAATAAATAAAGTAAATTAAGAAGTTAAATTTCAAAATGCTATTTAAACAACCTGCAAATAGAGTTCTTTATTTAACATAGATTACGAATTCAAATATTAATATTTAAATTGCTAAACATTAAAGATAAAAACTACAACATGTATATATAGTAATGCAAGCATGTGATATAATATGATTTTCATTATTTTTTTGTTAATATCAATAAATTACTGAATTAAAACCTAGTTAATCATAAAATACAAAATATTACCTGAAATATTTCATGAACCCATGTAGGTTCAGGCGGTGTGTGTATAGTACCGTTTTCCCCTGATGCTTTTGATTTAATATAGTTAGTAGTAGAATTCTGTCGTTCAGCTAAGAGTATAAAAAAAATTAATGTAATAATGGTGCCGATTAAAAAAGCTAGTCTAATTTACCTAGTATAATCTCACTAATACGATTAATTAAAAAATTTAAAAATTCATGTGCATCCTGTTGCATGTAATTATCAAATTCCTCTAAAAACATACAATAAATAGCTATAATATTTCAATTAAATCAAACAAACCTTTTTCTTTTCGAAGCCTTGCTATAAACTTTTTTGGTGCTATAGATCCTACTTTCTTTTTTTGAGTGGCAATACTGTGAAATAAATCGGCAAGACATGTAAGTAATGTTTCTTTCGTTCTTTTATTCTTCGCTTTGTACTCAAGTACTTTATCCCTAAACGGTTTGCAGAAGTATAAAGCTTGTAGCACAGAGTTGCTATAACAAGTATTTCCAAACTGAAATTGAATAATTTGCAAATCAAATATTCATTCATTTAAATTCATTATCTCACATTAACTAGCCCAAAATAATGTTCATTGGAAGGAAACTGTTCAGAGCCTATATCTCGTTCCAATTGGGATATATTCGCACCCTAAAAATGATCAATTATCCAATAAAATTATGCAATTAGCTCAAATAATCCAAATATATGATTAAATTGCGACAAACGTATACAGATAAAAGTGAATAGTATGCGAGCGGTTTTCAAAATTTTAGAATATACAACTGAAACAAACCATATTTTGCTTGCTAATCCATTACGTTTATGTAAAAAACGTTTAAAATAAACACGTTAAATGTACAAATAGACTCCATTATCGCATTTTGACAGCTGTTAAACAACCCATAACATAAACTGACAACTACTTTTTAAATTGAAAAACCCTACACCACCCGTTAAATTTATTTTGTCGCACATGAATATAAAAAGTTAATTCCCCTAATTTGAAACGAATAGAATAATTTCCAGAGAATTTATATTATTTAATAAATAATAACAAATCAGAAAAGAAATTTATATGAATTCTTTAATTATATGGAATTAAATAGATAGTATCACATTAGTAAATAAAAAAATTAAATGTTTTAATATATCCAGCATTATAAATAATTATGTTGTAGAACAATATATAGAAATTTAATCTATTCAGGTTGGCATAAGTAGTAAGAGCACAGGTTAATAACTAAATACTCTTGGTCGACGTCTTTAAACCCATACAACCAAATTTCGTGACCTTGAACTTCTCCACCATTTTGTGAATGAGGTTATCGAACTAATGTTTACACATGCGAATTCGTTTGTTTTGTTTATTTGAAGTTGTAGCTTTGTTTCAATTTAGGTTTTCGGAACAATATTAGTGCATTTTAAAAATTTTTAATATCCTGTAAGTGTACCTTCCATAGTTTATGAAGTAAATAGGTAAAATCAGGATTATAATGGATTTGTTCGAACTCATAGTTCTAAGCAATTCCAGAACTAGTCCGCATGCATATTACGCACTGTTCGAGCCGTGCAGTTCTAGAATTACAAATTCTGAGAACTGTTAGTTCGCTGTTGGAACCCCACACAATTTGTAATCCAAATTTCGTTCCGAACGGTTCTAATAGTTCTTGCAGTAAAGCAGGTGTTTGTAATTCTCGCCGAATGTGAGCATGCGCAATCGTTATTACGATAGCAAAAATATGCTGTCCATACAAATTAGTTTTCATTTGATTTATAAATTCAATAAAAATACACAATAAACCTGTTGTTGCACAGATAATTCATGGGGTCTAGTTATTTTACTTTTTACCATAGTTACATAGTACTCTATTACAAATGATTAATGATTAATGATTAATTGTTCGAACATACTCCGATATTAAAACTGGAATTGATAGAAATGCGCACAACTAATAATTCTCGAATGGTTCCAAATCTAATGTATATGTATTTAGTCTTATTTGTATATAATTAATTAATAATTTAAAACTGAAATACTACTCTAAAATATAATGTTTTTCTTTATTTTAATAACGAAATTGTTATACAAAGATACAAGAGATGAATAAGTGAACATTAACATTAAAATATATACTATTATTGTATGAATATGTAAAATTTTTGTACTTTAAAAATAGATTAACCTTAATATGTAGCACAGATTATAGCTATAAAATTTTGTATTCTTTTTTCTGTACTCCCCCACATTTTTTGAGTTATTAAAAATATATTCATTATAATTGCTCGTACGCACACATATAACTAATTCTTCGGTTTTGTATTTGTAGCTTAATTGGATACAGTATCTCTCTTTACAAGGTTACATTATAAATTAGAATATCAAACAAAACACCATTTGTTTGGACAAGCAAAACTGTCTTAAAATAACTATATTAATATAATAAAGTTGTAAATTTAAGATCATAATTATACAGTCTGTGAATGCTATACTAAAAAAAGAATACTAAATACACAATTAAAGGTTCTTAAAATAAATCACTACATTTACGAAATATCAATAATATACAATTCGAATCGGAGTGATTAATAACGCTATTTACGAAATGGCGATTTCACGCATGCGTCATGAAAATAATTTGCGAGAATTCCTAGTTATGTACTATTTAATCTGTGGTAATTTTCTTCGTTTACATTTGTCATTCGTCAAAAAAGTTGTGCTTGTATAGCATCAGCCAGCAATAAAAATTTATTAACTTAAATGTTTTTATTTAGGTAGCGTACATTACATAAAAGGTAGTATGAGTACGCTTTATTCCTTTTTTTATACATTTTAGATTAGAGAAGTGATAATGGCTTTACCAAGTAATTACAAACAAGTATCCATGTCAGCCCCAACTCCGCAATCATCAAATCGTAAGAAACTATCTACAATAGCTTAAAGAGAACAAATAGAATACATTTTTTGTAGTCTTATTTACTAAATGTTTTGGTAAAAATGCCAGCATTGAATTATATATCGGTTTCTTAAATTTATTGTTTGCTTACAGTTCGCATGCGGTATATTGTAAATTGCAGTAAATTTATAAATAATATGTAAAAGTATATTTTAGCGTTCTTATAACTTAATTAAACAGCATGTAAATCTTTTACAAGTAATATAGGCATTTAGCTATGGTTTTTATGGTTTAAACTATATCAAAAAACTTTAAAAGCCATGGTTTTAATAGTAGACTAGTGCTCATGATTTGCTTTGTTTGTGTTTGTTGTTCAGATTTGCTGTCCGCAGGTTCCCCCATGACTTTCAACATTCTAAAAGGTAATGCACTACCTTTGTTTATATTAACAAATCTATCAGATAGCCTACTATGCTTAAATTTGTTGTTATTAAGATACATTAAAATCCTATATTGATGCTTTAGTGTAGATAAAATATACATATACTATACATAGCTTCACATATGAATATACATACAGTGTGTCCAAGAAAGCATGCAACAAACGGGAAACTTCTTTATTAGTGGTTTCTCAAAAAATTTTAGACACCCGATTACACCTGATTTGTCCCCACTTGATTTTTTCGTTTGGAGATTCTTGAAGCGAAGTGTTTATTCTAAATGGCCTTTTCAAGATTTGGATACATTAGAGAACGAAATACGAAGATCGACATCACTAATTACTCCGGAGATACTAAGAAAGGTATTGTCAACTTTTGAACAACGAGCGACAGTATGTATTAAAAGAAATGGAAACCACACTGAACCCTGAATTTTATTACTGGTTATTTGACTTAAACAGCAGTAACGATAAGTTGTTTTTATTTCTTTATTGTTTTCTTTGCAATAACAGAGACTAGCTCACTTTTCTTGTTTTTCGTATTTTCATTCTGTAACCGTTGTTTTACATAGGAGGATGACTTATTATTCTGATGGGTCATCTCCGATAATATTCTACATTACTTCACTACAATAATATTTTAGACCGATTTTCACTCAATCTGTGAAAGTTGTTTTGCTTTTAAACGCTCTTAAAATGGTGCGCAACAAAGCTGAACAGAAAACTGACACCGAAATGAAAAACAATTATTACAATTAGTATTGTTTCCATTACCATATCAGCAATATATAGAGCGCGCCAAGAGCGCCACGCGCCAGGTTCGCAATCAGGCTGCCGGGCGCATATATGTATGTAAACATAGGTAATTTAAATATGTAATTATTAGGACGAGGACCAAAACCACTGTCTATTACGTCGTGAAGACGCGCAAATATACACCTGCAGTTTGGGTGTTCGTTGATAAATAGGGCGTTGTTCACAGTGGGCCACTACAAAAAAAGTTCATTCATCGACGGCTACGAACTAACAGCGCGCTTATTCATTTACGGATGACGCGCTCTATTCATCAACAAATGACGAGTCTGCAGATGTTACGTTTGCACCACTTCGTGGCATACTAGAAACAAGCGTCGGTGTGCTCGCTTTAGTGATTATGTCTAACGTAACTATTAAAAATAAACGGCCATTACCTACGAAAGTTAATAAATTTCTTAGTGAATTTGTGGATTTACACTACAATGGGAGTACAATTTTCTGTAAAGTTTGTAAAAAGAAACTACCGTGCTGAAGCAAACGTGATTGTGAAAGACATATAAATAGCGCACACATTACAGAAATAAAAGAAATGGTGTGTCACAACAACGTCAATTTCAATTAGAATTGCTTTTAACGTTTATGGTATGTGGTCTACCACTTCGTATACTTGATAAAAAAGCATTTCCAAAATTCTGGGGTACATACAATACCGAGTGGATACTACCATCTCGGACAGCGTTACGGAGAGATATTCCACGAATACGTGAGGACATTGAAAATCGAATTAAAGCCGAATTAAAAGATAAACAGCTGTGGCTATGTCTTGATGAGACGACAGATTGCAAAAAAAATTCTATTTTGAATATAATAGTGCGCGTATTAGATCCTATTAAACCAAATTTTGCAATTCTATTAGCCAGCAGAAGATTAAAACAGTGTACTAGTAAAGCAATTACGGCCGTAGTTCTCGAAACGTTACAAAAATTTCAAGTGTCAACCAGTCAACTGTTGTTGTTCATGAGCGATGGTGCAGCAACAATGTGTAGTGTAGGCCGTTCCCTTAAAGAAAAGTGTGAAGGACTTTTACATGTTACGTGTAAAGTCCATGCTTTACATCTTGTGGCACAAACTATTCGAGAGTGTTACCCGGAGGTGGGTGCATTAATAGCAAACACAAAAAAAGTGTTTCTCAAAAGTCCTAAGAGGACTAGGGCATTCCACAGGTTATGCCCTGGTATTCGAGAACCACCACAGCCCATTCTTACGCGTTGGGGAACGTGGTTAAAAGCCGCTTTTTATTATAATGAACATTTTCAAGAAGTCAAATCCGTTATTTTGCAATTCGTCCCTGCCGAAGCTAGAGCTATTAGGATGAGCCAGAAGGGATTTCTCGATATTTCTGTTGAAACACATCTAAAGAATATTAGCAACAATTACAAAGGGTTAGTAGACGCGATAGAAAATTTGCAAAATTCTGGATTGTCGTTGGTAGAATCAGTGCAAGTCGTGGACGAAGTTAGTACATTGTTACACAGTATAAACGATGCAACAAGTGGACGAGTTTTAGCTAAGTTCGATAGTGTTTTAAAAAAGAATCCGGACTACACGAGATTAAGACAAATGTGCGATGGGGCATCTGCAGATTCCTTGACTAAGTCTAAAGATTATTTTAATTACGCCTATCTTACTTCGGTAGAGGTGGAACGGTCGTTTTCGAAATATAAGAACATTTTTTCGTCTCGGCGAACATCCTTCACCGAGGCAAATGTGGAAACTTATCTGATGGTGCAACTTTTTAAACAAGCCTATCCGCATTATTAAGAAGGATAGAATTTATTTATTATATCTTTATTTACAGTTACATTATTAAGTACAACAGAATAAAAAAAGCGTTCAGTTTCTCAGTTATTTCCTTATTACATCCCATTTACAACGCATACCGTTTTCAATCAAATAAAAAATCATAATGAAAATAAAAACACCTCAGCGTGTACATATATATATATATATCCGCTCTAATTACTAAACATTATTATTGCGTCAGCTTTTATTTTTTTACTCTTGTGTATTAATTTCGAAATATCACATATCTGCTGTGACTCACATATACGCTATTTACAATAAGCGGCCGTTGCGCCTGATTCCGATTCTGTTGGATGGCGCAATTTGGCCCGCTCTAGCAATATATCAACAAATTGTATCTAATTAACGGAGGTCTGAATGGATCAGTGGCGTATCGTTAGGAGGTAATCAACAAAAAATGGCATATATATATATATATACCTCTAAATTACTAATAGATCTTCTACTTTACTCTTGGGAGGTTTTCAAAGAAATGCTATTAGCGCTGTTATTATTAACTTTAGAGTAGATTTGTTATATTCATTGTAAGTTTGAATACATGCACCAACTTTTATCAAGAATAAATTTTTTTGAGAAACCAATAATGAAAAAGTTTCCTATATGCATACTTTTTTGGACATACTGTATATGGAAGATATTTTTAATATAGTAGAATTATGATATTTCTTATGTATAATGTAGTTAATCAACAGTCTTAAATAGGTTGCTGTAACCATTGCTTATCATATCAGGATTCTACTGTATTTACTTTTGAAAGTTATATTCTGTACGTATGGTAAGTAGTATTTGCTGTGAAAACTAGGCAACTGTATTTTTCTCTTAATACTGAATGTCCCGTATGAGCATGAGAATATTAGACATCAATTAATGTGATTGAAATCATTGCTACAAATAATTTGGCTATACTTGAAAATTAATCGTTTTGTTTTAGAACGATTGCGACCTTCTGGTGGTTCAAATTCTAGTTCTAATGTAAGTACCTTGTATTGTAGTGTTAAATTATTTTTAAACCAAAGAAGTTAGAGTAATAGAAGTATTTATTTACATTTATTAGGAGAAAAAATATTTACATCAAATCAGAGCTCAAATTTGATAAAGCGCTTCGATGTTGTGCTCGAAGCAGTTTTAGGGCTTCAAGCACAGTGCTTCAATCACTCTTCGAAGGTACTTGATATTTAAAATGCTATGTTTAAGTACTTGCAGTTTTAAAGAACTTTTGAAGTAATTGAAGCATTTTAAAAGCAATTGAAGCACTACATTGACCAACATGGTCTGTCGACCGGCAATGTAATTTACAGTTCGCTGAGTAGATCTTCCCTTCTGGAAAGTTCCAGAAGTTCGCTCAGTGAAATTTTCCTCGCATACTCGGACGTTACAAAAGCCCTACCAAGCAGAGAAAATCTGATTCTGCAGGCGGTAGAACGGCGACAGAAAATGTGCACAACTGTTTCCTCCTTTTCCAAACACAGACGGCACTCTTGTGCGAGCCCCATTCTGAGTAAATGTTTCCTTAATCAAGCAGTTAGAGCCTTGACAGGCTTCCTATCAAGTTCTATAAGCTTCCTGACTCTATCTCTGCTGGGCAATATAAATGCCCTCGTATAAGATAGAACTGTGGAGTTACACCAGGTTCAAATACAGGAAAATAACTGAAGCGCTATTTTTAATATATCTGTTACTTTTGCTTAAACCAATTTGTGAAGTGCTTGAAGTACTTTCAGCAGTGCTTGAAGCACTTTGTGAAGTGCTTGACTATATTTTTTTATAAAAGTGGCGGACAATTGAGGCATTCCTGCAATGAACTTTGATAAAGTTTCCAGTGTTATCCGGGACCATGATTCTTGGAGCTTCTTCCATATATCTACAGCCAATGTTGGTGTCGATGCCCGCACCTCCTTGTCAAACTTCTTCCACAGCAACTCAATGGGATTTAACTCTGGGCTCCGGGAAGATCATTCTATAAGTTAAACATTAAAGAATAATAAAGACCCTTCTGCTTCTAAGTGTTGTAAAAATTCTTTACAGATTTTAGATGTGTGTTTCGGTTCATTTTCTTCCTGAAAAACAAAATTCCGACTCAAAAGTCTTCTTCCTGAAGGTTCGGTATTGTGTTCCGAAATGTGTAGATATTGTATTTTTCTTAATATGCCCTCGATTTTTACATCTGCCATAACTGTGTCGCCAAAACAGCCCTAGATCATATCCGAAGCTCCGCTGTGCGACAATACATTGTTCTGCGGTTTTTGATTGCCATTTGTCCATGTAGACCGGCTTTCCGTAAGCATCGTTTTACAGTAGAAACACTTACCGGCTTCTGACGAACGGCATTAATTTCTGTAGCGATTTCTGGGGCTATTTTTTGCGTATATTTCTTGCTGGTTACTACTATTGCAAGATCTTCATGAGATGTTGTCGCCTTTGGTCTACCACTTCATTTTTGGTCACCAAACCACCATTTCCTCAGTAGTTTTTTACGTTACAGTTCACAGTGGAGTGGTTAACATTAGGCATTGTAGCAATTTCAAGGTTACTTTTGCCAGCTTGATGATTTCCAGCATTTCACAACTTTCAAAGCATTAATCAGACGATATTTTCATATGTTTTATGCGAAGAGATATTTGAATGTAACTTTAATATTCTACCCTAAAACTTATACAAGATAATTATAACATCATTAATCACTAGAGTGAGGTAATCGTCTCTGCGATACATAGGCGGTTCACCGAAGTAACGGGCTGTGTGCAAAGATCGATTCTCGCTTTATCCGCTTGTTTATTTTTTGTTCAGCTTAGGAAACGAGAGCGTGCGTTGCGTTTTGAGTTACGTGTTATTCGTTATAAGTATATAATTATTAATTTAAAATATGTAATGTAAACAAGGCTACAAAACGACCCTTTGCTGGCACAGTTAATAAGTTTATATGTGACTTTCCGGATTTGTTCTACGGCGGTGCTAAAAAAGTTTGTAAAGTTTGCAAGAAACATTTGATGTGCGCGGACAAAGCGGGCTGTAACAAACATGTAAATACCGGACGAACACAGAAATAGAAAAATGGGCGTGCCAACGAGAATTGTCCTTATTTTCGATTTAATTGTCATGATGATAACCTGTAATTTGTTACTTCGCTTACTCAAAAAAAGAACCGTTTCAGAACTTTTTGTATAAGAGTTGAAGTTGCCAACTACGAAAACAGCACGTAAGCATGTTCTATTTGTACGCGAAGACATGGAAAAAAAAATCAAATCTACATTTAAAAATCATTTGTTTTGGTTATGTGTTGACGAGACAACAGATTGTTAAAAAAAATCTACTCTAAATGTTATAGTACGTATACTGAACCCTCATAAACCGACATTTCCAGTGGCACTAGCTAGCAGAAAAAGTGTACTGGTGCAGCACTTGTGAGGATGATAGTATGTTAGAAAACTTTCAAGTCTCACCACGTCGAGTGTTAATGTTTATGGGCGATGGCGCTGGGTCAATGCGTTCGGTAGGCCGTTCCCTTCTTGAACATGGTTGTAAGTGTTTACGTGTTACGTGTAACGCATTAATAGCAAGTACAAAAAAAGTGTTTCTCAAATCTCCAAAACGTCTTTGATCAATTCACGCACAGTGCCCTGGTATTCGTGAACCCTCACAGACGATTCTTACACGTTGGGGAACATGGTTGCAGGCAACTCTTTATTATGCTGAATTTTTCAAGCAAGTAAAAGCTGTTCTTCTACAGTTCAATCCTGCCGAAGCTGCGGCTATTAAGAAAAGCTAAACAAAATTTCAAAATATTTCCCTTGAAACAGAGTTACTGGCTATTCGTAACGACTATAAAGGATTACATGACGCAATAGAACAATTACAAAATAGACCGTTATCGGAAGTAGAGTCACTGCAAATAGTGGACGAAGTACATACGCCGCTACGCACTATACATGACGCAAAATATAACCGCGTTTTAGAAAAGTGCGAAAGTGTGAACTGAAAGATTCCTACTTTATCGCATTAAAATAAATTTGTGATGGTGCATCGACTAATCCATTAACTGAATTCAAAGAGTGTTTTAATAATGCATGTATTACATCCGTAGATATCGAACGATCGTCTTCAAAACATAAACACATTTTTTCTCCACGGCGAACATCCTTCAACGAAACAACTGTGGAAACATATCTAATGCTGTCAACTATTTACGACTCTTATCCAGTGGGTGATAATAGCGATAATGCAGCTCGCCTACCTACTTGATAACGCTGCTTAAGAGAGTGTGTGCTTCATAACTTTTCAGATATTATAATTCTTGATTGGTTCTGTTATTATTATTCGATTTATTACTTATTTTTTTGGTATTGTACTTCCTGAAGGAAGCGCACGCCTATGCCACGCAGAGACATTACCTCGCTTTATTAATCGTTACTTAGAAATGCGCAACCGAAAAGATAATTCTGGGAATTTCTAATCTATTTTATTGTATCTACTTTTGTGACAGTAATAACCGCTATAGGGTTATTTGTAGATAATAGGGTATTTTAAATATTTTTTACGTAGACATCGTGTGATTTTATTGCATTTCATATAACTGTTCAATAATGCAAGAATGAGATTCCTCAACCTGATGCAATAAAATACCTGACCAAATACTTATGAGCGGTTGTATACATTATGTATTTTTAAATGTGCTTTCCATAAAAAGTTTGCATAAAAAGTTAGAATAGAAAGAAACATTTTATTCGAAAAGAAAAAAAAATGCCTGGGTAAAGCACTAGACTACAACTGTGTTAACATTAGATAATGTTTAACATTTCCTTTTGAAGAGCTGATTTTTATGATGAAGGTAATAGACTTTCAAAGTACCTTATCATGTATACAAAATATTGCAATTTAATTTTGATATCGTTACTTATTTTCTATTACTCAATTTACAGAAAGAAACTAATCCGTTTGTAACAACCCCTAGTGGAAATCCAAATTTCTTGCCACAGAAGGCAGGAAAAAATACAAACGTAAGTAATTATTGATTTGTTTTACGTTGTAGCACATACATATGTATATTGAACTCTGTGACACTACACTATTCTGCAGAGTTGTTAACCACTTAATGCACAATATTTTTATTTATTTGGCCTAAAAAATAAACCATTTTTAACTTCTTTGTTAATTGCTTTATGTTGATTTTTTTTTTGCAGTAAGTCCTAATAATCAAACTAAAATAAACAAACAAAGCGAAAGAAATCCTGTAACGTATACATTACATACCGAAATTTTTAAAATAAAAGCAACTTAACATCAAAGTCACATAAATAACTTAAAATATTTTGATAAAAACAATTTCATATTGAACGTGACATAAACTTCATTAGTCATCCCTTGCATTCATTACCAAAGTTACTTGATTACTAGATGGAATTTTTCAAATATTACTATCCTCACTATTTCAAGCAATTCACTTTTAGTTTAACTTTTTGTTAAAACGTCTGCTGTCATTTCAGCAGTCAAAACTTGATGTCTATTCGCTTATTTGAAGCAACTTCTCTAACAAGGTTATATCTGATCAATATGTTTCAATCTCTGAAATAATGCGAGATTTTTCGATATCATCCTTTATCATTTATAATTAGAGCCCGGTAACTGGAGAGCAATCGCAGCGGCGGTGTGACTGTGTTTAGGTGGGCTGGACGATTATGATACGACACGACAAATCATCATCACACAGTTCAGTTTATCACTGGATAGCGGATAGGGCGTGTTGATTTTATTGATATAGATGTAGTTATTAATTGTAGTTATTATTTAGTGTAGTGCGTTTTGATTTTATTGATATAGACGTAGTTATTAATTGTAGTTTTTAGTGAACATGTCGAAGACTAAAAAACAACCTTTCAAGACATAGTAAATAAGTTTATTTCTGACTACCGATTTGTTTTACAAAGGGAGTAAGATAGATTGTAAAGTGTGCAAAATACATTTGATGTCAAATAAGAAGTAGAACTGTACAAGACACGTAAATTCCGCACAGCATAGAAAACGAAAATTGGACATGCCACCGAAAAGTGATTTTTTTTTATGTAATTCTTATGTTGATAAATTGTAATTTACCACTAGGCTTACTCGATAAACAACTGTTTAAGGACTTTTGGGACAAATACAATCCCGAGCTGCGGTTGCCAACGGAGAAAACAGCACGTAAGCATGTTGCATTTGTCCGCGATGACGTGGAAAAGAAAATGAAACGCATATTGAAGAAACAGTTTCTTTGGTTATGTGTTGACAAGACAACAGACTGTAAAAAAAAATCAATTGTAAATATTATGGTACGCATGCTAGACCCTAGTAAATTTACATTACCACTCTTACTAACTAGCCGAAGACTACAAGAGTGTACTGCTGCAGCAATTACGAAGGTTGTACTTAGTACGTTGGAAAAATTTCAAATTTCAAAAGATAAAGTGTTGATGTTTATGAGCGATTGCGCAGCGATAATGCGTTCGGTAGGCCGTTCTCTTCTTGAACATGGTTGCAAGTGTTTACATGTTACGTGTAAAGTGCATGCTTTACATCTTGTGGCAGAAACCATTCAACAATGCTCTCCCGAGGTAGATGCATTAATGGCAAGCACAAAAAAAGTATTTTTGAAATCTCCCAAACGCCTACGATCACTTCACACAGAGTGTCCTGGTATTCGTCAACCACCGGAGCCAATTCTTACACGTTGGTGAACATGGTTGCAGGCAACTTTTTATTATGCTGAACATTTCAAAATAGTAAAAGCTGTTGTTGCACAATTCAATCCTACCGAAGCTGCAGCTATTAAGGAGAGCCAGTCGAAATTTCAAGATATTTCCATTGATACAGATTTAAAAAATATTCCTAGTTACTATAAAGGATTAGCTGACGCAGTAGACCAATTACAAAATAAATCGTTATCATTATTGGAGTCTCTGCAAATTATAGACGGAGTGCATACACAGCTACTGACTATACATGACGCAAACTATAATCACGTTTTAGAAAAGTTCGAGAGTGTGCTACAGAAAGATCCCGATTTTAGTACACTAAAACAAATTTGTGATGGTGTATCTAATAATCCACTGACTAAGTACAATGAGTATTTTAATCATGCATGTATAACATCGGTAGATGTTGAACGCTCTTTTTCAAAATATAAACTCATTTTCTCAACACGGCGAACATCGCTCACCGAGACAACTGTGAAAACACATCTAATGGTGTCCATATGATGTTAACACTGGTAATGGTGCTTCTAGTTTTACTGTTCCGTAGCCAAGGCTGCTTAAAAGGGTGAATGTTTCACTACTTTTCACATATTATAATTATGTATTAGTTCTGTTATTTTTTTTCTATTTTCTTACTATTGTTTTTGTATACTAGGCAGGTAGGGCTATGGCACGGCTCCCTGCTACCGGGCTCTACTTATGACTGATGTTAATTTATGTCAATTTATTGACAGTTGTAATGCAAGGACTAAGTTCTTATTTAAGATCTAGAAATTGATTAAAGATCTGGGAATTATTAATAGATGTAAAACAAAAATAAGTTCTAATTAAGAGCTAGAATTTGATGAATTTAAAGATCTTGAAATTGATCGATAAATTGATAGGTGTAAAATCGGCTTAAGGTATAAGTAATCCTATTCAAAAGTAGACTCCAAATATAACGTACAGAGCGTTCCATTAATAAAAGATAACTTTTTTTGGTTCATCCTGTACATGTCAAAATTTGGGATTCTGTTACTAATGCAGATCTATGCTATCGAAGAATATTGCCCCACCTTTGGATAATATAGCTCAAAAGCATTATTATTAAATAAAAATATTTCTGAAACATCGATTTCTTTGGTCCGTTAAGGTGTATGTAGCCCCTTATGTGAGACGTAACTTTATAATATGTGACCCGGTCTATTAAAAGTAACTCAACGTGCGAAACGAGTTTTCAAGTAAACAGCTGATAAAGATTTTTTGTATCCCAGTTTCTATGTTCTACTTTCAAAAACGATTTACAAATCATTAATAACTGTGAGATACATATTTTTTTAATTTAGAAATTTGCCTTATTTGACCACTTTATTAAAATTACTTTTTGTTGCACTTAATTTCTATTAAATCTAATACGTTCTAATAGAAAATTAACTAGATATCCCTCACTTACTAAATCAAATGTAAACATACTACAATCTTATCCACTCACAACTATCGCATGTATCAGAAGCAAACAGAAATAAACTCCTTAAAGATTTCTAATAGTATTACACATAGAATACGAATTTATGTAATATAGGACGAACTATTATGTATATTTACATGCGCTTTGCATAAATTTTGATACGTTATCAGTTCGAACGATTTAGATAAAATCGTTTGAATCTGTCCCAAATTAATTTTCTAGCCTTTCGCGATATTGTTTGCTCCTGACAGCATGTATAGAGTATAATCAATGAGGATCCTTTATTTCTAGTTAACGCTTACTGAATGAACATTTTAGAATGACCCAAAAGCCTCCAAACCTCCGAAACCACCTGAAAAACCTTTGATGCCATATATGCGATACAGTCGTAAAGTATGGGATACAGTAAAGGCGCAGAATCCGGAACTGAAGCTGTGGGAAATCGGAAAGATCATCGGGCAAATGTGGAGAGAGCTACCCGAAGACGGGAAGAACGAATTTATGGAAGAATATGAAGCTGAAAAGGTAGATTTCTCGTTTCGAAATGAATCTATTGAAATTCATTCAGTTTAATTGTTTACTTTAAGGTGGAGTACGATAAAACATTGAAAACATATCACAATTCGCCGGCTTATTTGGCATATGTGGCCGCCAAAAACAGGGGTAAGTCCGGTATGTTTATTTCCTTCAAGGGATATACGTTATATGTACGTATTATATATTAGTTTCGTTGAACATGTAGCGCATGATCTATATTCTCATATTTTTGCTATTATTTTACAATGTTTACTCTACATTTTGATATACAGGGCATCCCAAAATTTGAGAAAATTATTCATTAACATATGACACTACTCCTTAAATAAAAACATCAACTTAAAAGTTGATTTCTGTGTGACGCTGAGGTAAATGTTATAAATTTCGTATTGGCATTAAAATTTGGTTGTATAATAAATTTTTTTTTATAATCATATAAGCTACCAACAACCATCGGTGTACTTTTGTGGAAGGTGGTAGTTATATTTGAAATTGTATACACACTACCGACCATTGAAGTTAGGACAACTAGTTAATTATTGCAAACGTGAATAAAAATGGTAATAATGCAAAAGAAAATAAAATTATGAAAAAAAAATAAAAAATAAGAAGAAGAAATAACACAAAAAAATAAAACAAAACATTCTCATTAAAATATTTGGCTATATCTTTTGCTCATCGAAATAGCCTCCTTCGGCTTATAATATTCTCCGGGCCACTCGTGGTATGCGTTCTGTTAGTTTGGTTAGAGTTTCACCGGAAACGTTCGTTCCATTCAGTTTGGAGAAGTTGCCACAGGTGCTCTTTCGAAGTTGGACAGACTTTTCGTATTCGTCTGACGAGCTTATCCCACAGTAATTCGATGGGGTTCAAATCTGGACTCTGCGGGGGCCAGGGCATGATTTGCAAAACCTTCTCTTCTGCTTGACACGTTAGATAATTTTTACAGATTCGTACTGTATGTGTGGAGTCGTTATCAAGCGCAAACACGAAGTTCTCCCCAATCTAACCGCAATCCGGATGTCACAGCGTTCTCTATAATTTTCTTTGCACATAATACCTTCGATTTTTATTAGATCTCCGGTCCCCGCACTGCTAAAACGATCCCAAACCATCACTGAACCACCACCGTGTTTTGCTGTGGGAACGACGCAATCGCGCAACATCCTTTCGTTTTTCATTCGTCTCGCGAAAATTCTGCGCTTCACACCAAACACTTCGAACTTGGATTCGTTATTCCAAAGAACATTTCTCCAATTTTCTTTTGTCTATAATTTTTGGCCCACTGTAATCGTTTTTGGCGGTTTTCATGACGCAGCAACGGTTTTCTTGCTGCAACGCAACTGCAAAGACCAGCTTCTCGTAGCGGCGTTTAGTGGTGGTTATAGAAATCGGTCGTTCGGGTCCCCTGTTGCGATTTCGGGTGCCGTCAATCGCCGGTTTCGTTTGCTTAGTACTGTAGGGCGTCGATATTTTGCACCCGTTGTCATTCTTGACCGACCTGGGCGATTACGGTCTTCTAATGTCCCGGCGGTTCGGTATCGGCAAATAGTATAATGCACAGTTGATTTTGTAACTTGCAATTTTTCCGCTATCACACAATATCGCTCCTCGTATAATGTGAGAATAGCTTATCGCTTTTCTACAGTTATAGGCTTTCCTTTCGCCATTTTTTAAATATTACTCCCACAAACACTGCAACCGAACATCCGTATCGAAATTGGTTTACTAACAGACTGATTCACAGCGAGTATGTGTGGCACTGGAACAGTAAAATACTTCACCAAAGATCCTTACCGCAATACTCTCACTGAACGTATGTTTCAATAGCTCAGCTATCGTCATCAGCAGTAAAAGTATTTGAGTTTCGTAAACATGTTTATAAGCCATTCATTAAATATCGTTTCTAACGATTTTATTACCTGCTATTAGGATAAATTGAAATTTCTCTCTATAACATTTACTCTAATGAGAATTTCCGTCTTAAATACTTTATTGTTATCCCAACTTTGTTGTAGACGTTTTTACAGTAATACTAAGGGTAATGAATATTGAAAAAATTCCATCTTTTAAAATTCTAATAGTTGTCCTAACTTCAATGGCCGGTAATGTATACGAAGTTAGTAGCTACATGTTTTTTTTTTTCGTATTGATACTATCAGTAATTTTTATTATTAGCCACTCAAAGTAGCGACGACAGAGACACTCATGAACGCAGTAGCGGGTCGTCAAAACAACAAGCAGCAGCTGACAGAAGAATAGATATACAACCTGCGGAAGACGAAGACGGTACTTTATTACAACTTAATTGTGCAAATATTCACTAAAGATATATTTTTCTCAGATCAAGATGATGGCTATTCGGTGAAACATGTTGCCTATGCGCGGTATTTAAGGAACCATCGCCTAATCAACGAAATATTCTCGGATACTGTGGTGCCAGATGTTAGATCAGTGGTCACTACAGGTAGGATGCAGGTTCTGAAGAAGCAAGTGCACTCATTGACAATGCACCAGAAGAAGTTAGAAGCTGAATTGCAACAAATCGAAGAGAAATTCGAAGTGAAAAAGAGGAAATTTATGGAAAGTAGTGAACAGTTTCAAGAAGAACTTAAAAGGGTAACCAATGTTAAACACTAAAGTATCAGCATACACCACACAAGTTATCTGATTAATTCGGAACAATTGTTTCGACAATTTGTGGATTCTCATTGTTAACCGTACGACCGAATGATGTGAAAACAAGATTTTAATTCTAACATGCCTTGTTCTATCCCTACTTTAAAAGATGATTTTTTAATCCCCTACTTTTCTGCGTGAAAAGGTACATATCGTTCTATTAAAAATTTTTGCGAAAAGCCGGTTTATTTGTTATAAAGCCAGATAATGCCCTCTAGTGGTAAGGATACAACTCATAAGAAGTAGACCAAAACTGCATTTCATAGATCAAACAAAGCTCTTGTAAACGAAGCCAAGATTGTTAAAATCGGTTAAGCCTAACAGGAGTAACCAACATTTATTCAAAAAAGCAATTGACGTCTCCCCACCACTTTACTTTAGAGGAACGAATTGGATTGGGAATAAAATGCATATATTTTCGATAACTCTTAATTAGACAAAACACGATGAAAGCTTTAATTTCATACTTAGTCGTGACCGTTACGCCATCTTCTGGCCATCTTACAAACTTAAAATTCTTTTCCAGTATTTTCTTTTGGCTACATTTATTAAAAAAGATTTTACCCGAAAGCTCTGTGGTTACGAAAGCATAGAAACGGTTGCACCCGCTGTGTTTACTATGTACATACAAGGAATCGAGTGGACGTTCGGTTATTATCGGTTGATCGGTGTGTATCTACTATTACATCGATAGTAGTATAATTTTAATTCGTTTTATAGGTTACATTTTATTATGTTAGTCCAGTGTATTGTACCTGAAAAACTTAAAAAATACTCTGGCCTGAGGATGAGCGTATAGCTCGAAACCAGCCGCTTTGTTTTTTGTATATTAAAGAATTTTGTAAGTAGTGGACCTGTTTTACTTATACTATATATAATTTTCTACTGATTCTAAACCTTGTCAAGTAGCTCGTTCACATGTTATGTTAGCACTGGGTCTCGCACAGTTTGTTGAAAACTCTGATAAATACGTTTTTACCAAGATTTCTCTGATGTGGAAGCCATTGGCGATATTCTTCAACAGTAGCTGTAACATTCCCATTATAGAAACCATAAACAAACATATTTACATATTCTAAATTTGAAAAAATGAATGTGTTTGGCATTTTCTAAGAAAATAATGTACAAACTCGAAAGTAGAGATTAAATCACTGTCACAATAAACTGACACTGATACATATCAGAACAATAAAATTATTGAAATGATTTTAAGCTTCGAAAGGATCGACTCAGATAGTCGATACATCATATGTGATAAAAAGCGAAAAAAACTTTTAATATCGAACGTACCTGACTTGTTTAATATAGGTAGTCAATGCAAGGATATTTTTATTTTATTTAAGACGTATTAACTCGAAAACAATGGAAAATTTGGATCATATACAAGAACGATCGTTATTAATTACGGTGTAAGTTGAAAACAAATGAAAATCGGTAAGAACATGAGTTTTTTTACATTATGTTCACAATACACTTCTGGAGTTTGGTCCGTTCCTCCCGACTCACCCTGTAATCATCATCGAATATGTACTTATCCATCGGCAAGTGTGAAAAATCAGTTTTTCGTTGGATTCTCGGACGTAATTAAAAATAATTATTGAAATAAAATTTTCATTAATTCCGGTAGCATGCGAACTTACGGCTCCTGTTTGTCGGACAATAAACTGATTTTTTTTCTGTATGCCGTACTAAACTAAGTTTCATTAAGAACAAGTTCAAACTTGCATACTTGAGGCACAATATTTGGTTCTCATGGCGTGCGATCAAAAATTTTTGCTTTTTGGCCATGCAAATCTCGGAAAATATAACATCTTAATGAATGTTTTTTTAAACTTTTCATAGAAATTAGAATTTGATCGCAGACCTGAAAAAAGTTTGAATGGTGGCAGTTAATCTGTTAAAAAAATCTTTCTTATAAATTGTTCTTTTCAGCATTGCAAACCTGCAGTCGACGATGAAACGTTCCAGAAAATGGTCGAACGCCAATACGATATCTTGAGAAGGGAGAAGATGAAAGGTATGGAAGACCAAAAGATTAGGCCAGATGAAGTGAACTCAAATTCCAATTCGTCCAATGAACCAACAAATGCGCACGTTGCTAATGATGATAATCATCCCAGAGAGGTATTTTTGTTTAGCACAGTTGCTGTATACTATGGAATATACACATGTGTATTTTATTTCTTAAACTTTCTAAATCAAAGCTGAGAAACTATAATTGTATTATTCGTAAAAGAAAAAAAACTATTAATGCACACTTACACGTGTATAATCACAGATTGAGAGTGTAACTCTCAGCTTGGATTACTTTAATGTTTTGTCATTGGATAAAATTCACTTTGTAGTGAAACTAATTTCTTTTGTAATATCACAGGCAGTAGTGCTTCATTATATCCAGGTAACACCACAAATCCCTACTATGTGTTAAGTATGTAATCAGTGCACGCTGTAGTGTAGTTGATAGTTATTTGTAAGGAGACTGTTTCAAATTTATTTGATTTTTTTACTCGATTAGGCCCCAAAGAAAGTTTTTTTAACGCGTAATGTACATACAACTAGCCAATTTTATACTTTGTTTTAATTAAAATTTAACTCGCCCACACACAGTCATTATTTAAGTGTCTGAAGTTGGCAATACAGAATTTAGTGTGGATCCACTGTGTATTAGGGAACCTGCGTTAATTATTTTATGATCTTTCACATCGTTAATAGAGTAAACTGAATAAAATGTTTAAATTTTTTGCATTATTTTGTTTACTGTGATGATAAAAACAATTTTAATGCGTTGTATACAGTGGAAACAAATAAACTAGCCCTTTATGTATACAGGATAATCCAAATTAGCGGGCCACTATTGCTTATCTCTATTAATATTGGTGCTACAAAATCGGTTAAATTGGCAAACTAGCAGTGTCTTTGACACTGATTAACATGCAATAATAGAGAAAAGATTGTTTTGTAAAAAATCAAAATTTAATATTAAAAAAAAAAAAAGATCTTGCAACATTTGAAGACTAGTTCAATTTCATATAAAGGCTTCATAGGCCATTGTTATGAAATAAATAATAAGAAAGTTATAGTGGTTTTTAGTTTTGATTAGAAATACACTTTGGCTAACGTAATCTTCCTAATATTAATAACAATGCCTTTTTTCAACTACATAAACGTTTTTAGTGATACGTGAAACCGCTTGTTTGCGTTAGCAGAATACTACTACTGCTAGTTTTGATGAGCACTTATAGCTAGAGTTGGCCACGCGCGCCAACAGGCAGCTGCGTCGTATCTATACGGTTACATACAAGCCTCAGTGTAGCTTCGATCTTCCATTAGCGCGGCACGTGTTGTTTAGAAATGTTGCGTACGTCGCGCAAACGACCCAAGTTAGAGAATTTTTAGCCGAAATTCCTGACATAACGTATGATGGCGCTAAAATTGAATGTGTTGTATGTAATGTCCCGTTGATGAGTTGGTCCAAAAGGGGCTGTCTACGGCACGTAAACAGTGAACGGCATGCTTCAAAAAAAACTTGCACACGAGCCTATGGCAAATTTATATTTAATTTATGTGTTACTTTTATTGTATGTAATATATCGTTTAATTTACTAGACAAGGAAGCGTTTGTCTTGTTTTGGAATAACTATTCGGAGTACAAATTAGCAAGTCGGAGATCGTTACGAAGGATAGTGCCACCTGCTCGTGAATATGTTGAAAAAAGAATTAAGTCGGAGTTAAAAGAAAAAAAAATGTGGTTATGTGTGGACGAAACGACAGATCGTAAAAAACATTCGGTCGTTAATATAATGGCACGTAAAATGGAACCGCATCAATCGTCACCTTCAATTTTATTAGCTTCCAGACGAATACAACAATGTACTGCCGAAGTAATTGTAAAGTTAGTGTTAAATACGTTGTTTGAACTTTCAACAAACCAACTGTTGATGTTTATGAGTGATGGTGCCGCAAACATGGTTTCTGTAGGCCGGTCTCTTAAAAAGCATTCTGTTAACTTGTTACACATTACATGTAAAATTCATGCTCTCAATCTTGTGGCAGATAGTATCAGAAAATGTTATCCTGAGGTAGACGGTTTAATAGCACATACAAAAGCAGTATTTGTCAAATCCCCGAAACGTATTCGCGAATTTCACAGACTATGCCCCCGTATACCTGAGCCACCAGAACCTATTCTTACACGTTGGGGAACTTGGTTAAATGCCGCGTTTTATTATCATAAATATTATGAGAATATTAAGAACGTGGTTTTACAATTCAGTCCAAAGGGAGCTGCCGCTATCAGAAAAGCCAGTCGAAATTTCAAGATAGTCGGGTTAAAACGGATTTAAAAATTATTCACAACAATTACTTTGGACTAGCGGAGGCAATAGAAAAGTTACAAGATCCTTCGGTGTCGTTAGTGGAATCTGTGCAAATAGTGCAATATGTTCACGCACAACTATGCGCGATAAAAGACGCAAAAAATGTTTGTGTTCTAGAAAAATTTAAAAGTGTTTTAGAGAAAGATTCTGATTCTGGCACATTAAGACACATTTGTGAAGGTGCGTCAACAGAACCGTTAAGTTGTTTAAAAGAATATTTTAATTACGCAAATATAACGTCACTAGATGTAGAACGTTCGTTCTCTGCATATAAACACATTTTTTCCTCGCGCCGCACTCGTTCTGTCGAAACAACTGTTGAAACATATCTAATGTTGCAGATATTTTACAGACATTATTCACTTTGCGATTTCACGAAGGACTCTTAAAATGGTAAGTGTTTGAGCACGCATTATTTTATTTTTATTTAAAAACTACGCGAAAGTATTTACGACAGCAAACATCTACACACAATAGCTCTAGTGGAACCCGGGGCCTAATCGAAACAACGCCGCTGCCCGTTGGCGCGCGTGGCCAACTCTACTTATAGCACTAAGTTGCTGATTTCAGCAAATTTCTATTATGCGTTCAAAATACTATTAATGGTCAAATACAGAATAATCCTAACATACATATGTATAGGTGGCGTAATCGATAGCCCTGTAATATAATTACAGTACAATACATTCTGTCTGGAAATTGACGATCCGATCGGTTACGTACAATATTTATATGGGCACTACGAAGTCATAGTTAATCCGTCGCACTCGAAAGAACAAAAAAAAACCAACGTTAGCACCAATAAACTACGATTCCTAGTTTCAATGAACAGGCAACTCTATTCATTCGAAATAAATAACATTATAAAAGCAAAAATTAACAATGCCTTTTAGAATTTAAGAACTCTAATTCAATAAATCATTGGTTTGAATATTCCTTCTTTTTGATGACTTTCACATTTAGATAAGAAAAATGCAGCATTCAACTACAGCGTTCGGGTCGTTTCCGACCGGCCGGTATACTAGCCTTGGAAAGGCTTCATCTACAAGAGTCGTTCTACACTTACAAGAATTATGATGAAAATTTTAGTCAAAATTATTCCGTAAGTTTTTAGATAAATTCTTTTTAAAAATCTTTGACGTGACAAACAATATTTTTATTATGAAAATGTTCACAATAAAAATATAGAGAATGTTCCATATTTTCAACAAGATCGACGCGAGAAAGTGCGCAAAAACACGCAGCCCTGTGCTCCAGGGTATTACTAATAGTGTTGGGCATAATCGATATATTTCAATAATCGAATGAATCGAAATCATCATTCGAAATTTACTAACGATTTCGATTATTTTCCACGATTATTTGACAGAATCCGAGTGACGAGTGAATTATTTTGAAACACTAATTACTAATAACAGCTATTTTATTAGCATGGTGTCTTTTTGCGTTTGTTTACTTCGTGGTTTGGTCATTATAATAGTTGTTATTAAAAGCAGATTATTGTTGTATTGTTATTATCGGTTGTTATTGTAGTTTGATTGGTTAATTATTTAAAAATTAAAATGACGTCGTGGACCAGGTGAAATTAGTAAATTACAAGAATCGTAATTTGAGGAAAAAAGCACTCGATACTATTGTGGTTGCATTAAAGGATATAAAGCCGGACGTAACATCAAGTGAAGTGCAGTCCAGATTTCTGGCAATTAAACAAAATGCGGTCAATGTGTACCGGAAGTGGTGTGATTCGAAGAAGAGTGGAACTGGGTCAGATGAGATATGTACAATTTTTTTTTGTTATTCCCCGTATTATTATTATTTACAATTTAAATTGAATGTTGAAATGTTTAAGTAGCATTAGTAGTGAATAACTTCATACGGTGCAATTACTTTTGAATGTGCCTTGTAGGTAGCCGCGATATCCTTCTGGTATTTTAACCAGATCTTCGTGCTGGATCACACCACTCCAGGGTCCGTATTAGACTCATTAGGAAATGTACGGGAAGGCACATCGCCATGTGGGCAGGCTATGGCTATCTCAACAGACACTGAGTAAGTTTTAATTAAAAAAAAAACTGTAGTACTCTGCATATTATGTATTCTCTTGCTCGATGACGATGCAGACGTTGGAGAATTCCACGAAGTTTTGTCGGGAATCGATGCCAGTGGAGTTGTGACACCCCAACCAACACCAACGATATCTTCTGCCTCGACAGTATCATTACCTGCTTCATCGGCATTCCATCAACCATCAAAACGTTTAAAAAGAAAACGAGATATATTGCCTCAAGATCAAGTAATTGCACAAGTAACTGCATCCTTGAGAGAACTATCGAAGGCCTGCTGTGGTTCTGCGGGTAGTGAGAAAGCTGCAGAACCTCGAAAATCAACTAACCAAATCTGCGGGGATTTCATTGCCAGAAAACTAGACGGTATTGACGTGACGGAGGTTCGGGAGGAAGCCGAAGAATAAATCCTCAATACTTTAAATAATGCGTTTTCGAAAGTGTAGGCTTTTGAAAAAATAGCAATTTATTTAATTAATGTAGGTTAGATTTGGTTTCAAAGTATTTAATAAAAAATTATTACAAATACAAAATAAATACATAACAGCTGAATCATGTCATTATTATTAACTACCAGTTTCCCCTTTGAACAGCGTTATCTTGCCAGGGTATAGCACCAATTTCTGAGTTGAAGTACTCCTTGTAATCGTCACGAATTGATCTAGCTGATCCTCTTGATGCATTTCCACCTTGTGTAATCTGCATCAAAGATGAATTGTCGCTATGATTAGCATCTTCTTCGGTATAATAAGTGGAGCTCTCATGTATTAAAAAATTATGTAAAATTACACAGGTCATTGTAATAATTTCCACTTTTTCTGGGCTTAAATGAATGGGATTTAAAAGCTTCCAAATTGAATATTCGTTTGCAATCTGTTAATTCCCGTTGGGGATACGGCTTCATTAAATTGTTCATAAGTGGAAATGCATCATTAGCTATAAACACGTAAGGGACCTTTTGTACTCGCCCTGATAAAGCCTTGGGTTCAGGTATATTTAAACTATTATTCTGAATTCGTTTTGATAGCTGAGAAGCTTCAAAAACACCTCCATCGCTAACTCTACTATTTACTCCAATATTTGCCTAAAGAAACCGATAGTTGGCATCTACGGCTCCTAGCAAGACAATACTGTTGGTTCCCTTATTTCCTGAATTCTTCTACTGAACATAAGCGACCGGTAAGTTTCTCCTGTAGCTAAAAGCCATAATGTTACATCCAGCCTACAATTAATTGAAACATTTACATTAATAAAGCAGTTTTAGATGTGTTGTGTTTATACCTGTGTGCAGCACCAATACATTCATGCATGAAAGTGTCTTCCCTTTTAATGTCACCTTCAATCAAACTCAATATTAATTGGAACTGATTGTTATCCATTCTTAGAAAATTTCTTTAACAAAGCCAGAGTTCCTTTCCCTTGCTTATTTAACAACCACTTTCTCGACCAGTACGATCGTTTTCTTTTATTATTTTTTTCTTAGTCGTTAAATATATTAGATAACAGGCAAGAGTGCCTGCTGCTAGCGGTAATAACTGATTTGTGCGCATTTTAAGAATAATTCGCACAATTATAATTCTCGCAGCCTTCACAATTAATATTTGAGGTTAAATGTTCATCAGCAGCTGTTACGTATCAATACTACCAACTATGCATTACCAATGTTACTGAACAACTTTACGAAGCGCGCTTGCGTATGACGATAAATATCTTGAAAATTTTGTTGCATTTTCTAGTCGTTGCAAACGGCAAAAATAATCACCAAATTATTATTTGGAAATTTATTGTGAAATATTTGACGAGACTTCTGTGTATAATTTTTGTAATAATTCTTGTAAGTGTAAAACGGCTCTAAACGCCGGTCGTTGTCTATGTGTAAGCATGCCCTCAATTTCCTCACACATATGCTAGTCGCCTGTCATACGTGCTTGAATTATGAGTTCGACTTCACTGTTGATTTTAGGAAATATGTAATACATCTTACTTGATTTTTATGGTATTGATGAATAATCGTTGATTATTTCCAAATAAATACTTAATTGTAATATTACCGTATATGAAGCAAAGAAGTACTATATATGATAAATTCCAAAAATAAATAGGACCTCTTATTATAAAATAACTAGATGACATTTTTTCGTTTCCAAATATCCAATATGTTAAAAGTTCAAATAATAGAAAGTGCATACCAAAAACATAAATGTTTAAGCGTAAACTGAATTCCAAAACAAAAACGTTTTCTAAATCTAACTAATGTAACTTTATATCAAAATGAATCGTATTTGTACGTATTCTAAAAATTCCATTGAACCTATTATTATGATAGATAATGGATAGATATTCAAATAAGCAGTCATTTGCAGTACTGTTAGCAAAGCAAATCAAAAGTAACAAAAGACCAAAAGGTCGAGAAAGGCAACGATAATCCAATAAAGAAATAAACTAGGGGCGTAACGCACTTAATTAGAGTCTATTGCGATCCTCTCATGATATCGGTTAGATTATTACAGATACTGATTCATTCCCGTCGCGCAACTCCCCGCCCTTATACTTTCATACTGAGCAAATTTTGCAACAGTGCCCGTGTATTTTAGCGGCTCACTTTATTACGGAACTTTCTAACTTGGTGGATTTTGGATTAGTTGTAATAATTTTACTTACATAATCGATACTATACGCATTGTTGTAACGTATTACAAATGCTCTAAAGAAATATCTAATGCAAGTATTTCCTGGAATATTAATAATTGGTGTAAAATAATCAATAGCATTCAAAATTATATATTTTGCAAATATTTATCCTTCAGAAAAAGATCATTTTTTCAATACAGCATCACCGATCATTTACAAATATATACATATTAATGTTGTACAAGAAATAAGTACAAAACATTGTTTGTATTTAATTCTCTCTTTGTTCGATTTTAGTTAGATAAGTATTCATTGCATTTTCTCGCGAGAGAACTTTGGGCAACATCATGATTGACATTTCTATCCATTTAACCTTACGTTCATAGTTACCCTTTTTCCGTTATAACAATTACTGAGTTCTGCAGAATATTTGGAAGTAATTTCTTAATAAAACAATCCTCATATGTTTCTGAGTTCATCTCATGATGAATGTCAGCAGTGTTTTTCTTGCACAGAAATGTATATTCAGCACCTGCAACAAAACCATTATCATTGCCAGCATGAACTAATGCAAAACGAGGCCCAAGACCAGTCAGTGATTTCAAACCAGTGCTTAGTCCTCGTATAAAAGCTTATCGACTGTTTTGAATAGTAGTGTCTATCATTTTTTATTTGCTGCATGCCCTACGTTCACCCATGTTTCATCTGTATATATTACAGTTCGACCTGACATAATGTAAAATTACAAGCACATTAACAATTTGTATACATATAATAAATAAGTAAATGAAAAATATAACACGTCAAGAAGCAAACTGTACCTTCTTCTCTAAATTTCTTAATGTCACGTAAGTATTTGTGCCTCCACCGAATAATGTCATCTTGTTCAATGAGTATACTTTTCCGTCCTACGTTTTTAAATTCAAAACCCATATATAGCAATCTATGTAAAGTTGATCGTGTGAAGTCGGGGAGATCATCATCGCTATTGACAGAAGCACGAATTGTATTTAAAGTAGGTGGCATGTTTTGTATAAAAAAACCATGCACTTTACGTCGAATAAGTACTTGTATGTTCTCATTGTATGTATGTAATCGATCATTTACTTGTATGCCCTTCCTTTTCTTTTTTTTTTTTTACTTGATAATAAAGCTTTTTGTTCCTTCTGTTTTATATAATATATTGTACGTTCTGAGCAACCTAAAGCTTTACTTGCTTCTTGAGTAGCAGCACTCACATTCATAGATTTATTAAAATAATTGAACACATTGGCAATCATATGTTTTTCCTTAAGACTAAAGTTTTCTCTCTGACGCCGTCTTCTTTCTATAGGCTCCATTATTGCAATGAAAACTATAACAAAATGTATAGGTTATCACATTTACAAGAACTATGGAAAATATCCATATTTACTTTATACGGTTGAAATTGATAAAAAGGTTCTAAAAAGAACGACTTATACAACTATTCAACTGAAAATATCTAAAACTCCGATGATTATGAGTATTATGACTTTATGACAGTTAATAGTGTAAATATCAATAGATATTTCGCAGAAATACAAGTGCGATATCGCAACATTGCAACCGGAAATAAAGGTAGCGTTATTGAGAGGGATAGAAAGAGATACACTGCTGCTATTAAATCCCATACTGCATAAGCAGGTTGAGACGCTCTATAGGAACAAACAGAATAGACTATGAATAAGACATCTACGAAAAACAACAGTTTACTTTTTAAGTACATAATATTGAAACACTCCTATTAAAATTATGTTAAACATATTAAATTTAAAAATCTTATATTCACTCACAATGATCTAAGGTTCAATGGAAAGTCTACCAGCATGTTCAATTGAAAGGTCAGATTTAGGAATACAAATAATGTTTACATAACTTTGAATGCATTGGTATTATTCTACACTGATAGTGAAAGAGAGAGGGGTTAGTTTTTTGTGGCAAATTATAAAAAGGCTAGTTACATGTACTATAATCCCATCAATATGTTGAAATAAAATTGCAGGAATTTGAAACAACTCAATTGAAAATTGCCTTATTTAATTGTGCTCTTTCGTTTTTATCTAATAGCCCATGCATCAAGAAGCCGAGAAAGTACCCGATCAGGAGAAACCTCACCAGCAACAGCAACCGCAGCATCATCAACATCAACAACCATTGCCCATACATCAACAACCTCAGCAGCATCATCCAACAACAAATGGCATCGCTAACTGTCCAGATCTTCGAACGGAAATTAATGACAATAAACCACCATCTGCATCGATAATGCCCCCGGAAATGCAGCAACCACCTACGGTTCAACATTCAGAACCTCAGAATTCACCTATAAACATACCAATGCCTCCTCAACATGCACCACCGCCAAATCAGACTGTACATCATCACCAACCACCACACATGCCACCCAACCATGTTCCAACTCATATACCACCTAATCATCCAATGCCTCCTCATGCCACAGGCCCGCACCCTGGTTCTCCAGCACATCCAGGTTCACCAGCTCATCCTGGTTCACCGGCCCATCCCGGACCTCCACCACATCCGAATCCATCTGGACAGCCGATGATGCCACCATCTCAGGTTCCTTATCAACAATATCCGCCAGGCAGCCCTCAATCGGTGCCTTTACCACCGCGCCCGCCACATCCCGCTTACGGATATCCTCAACAACAAGGGTACCATCAACCTTATCCGCAATATCCTCCACATCCTTATTATCACCAGGCTTACGGTCAGTATCCACCTCATTTAGGTAGGCCTCATCCTTATGCTCATGGTGGACCGCCTGATGGTCAACACGTGCCGCCAGGACCTGAAGATCATGGTCCGCCACGGATGTACGGTGGAATGATGGATTCAGATAGACCTCCAAATGAAATGGATAGTCAAATGAATCAGTCTTCTGATCCTCATGGTGATGATAAAGGTAAGATAAGACACTTTAGAGTACGAGTTCTTACAGATTGTGAGTATACAAATTGTCTCCTGCGACATCAGGCTCATCCAAAAAGCTCATTGCTAGACAACGTAATCATAACAATTGCTAATCTGTCAAATCTCGATTCTAAAAGCGTTATTTATTATTGTTTTTTCCTATTTTCATTCTCGTTGTTTTCCGTTATTGTTAACTGTTTTGTTAACTGTTACTTCTTCACTTCATTCTCCTACAGAATTCTTCTAAAGTTCTTAGTGTGCGTGATACCCCCAATTTTAACAAAATCAGTCATTTGTGAAGTACAAGTTTTACAATTTCGTATTCTCATTCCTCCTACGTCTGAAATGATTTTATTAGGTGACAGTTACAAGAAAATTTGGTTTTCTAATGCTTTTTAATAACTTTATAATTTTCTTTCTTGTTTCATTATTATTATCAGCATTATTCATGACTATTTTCTTTTTGTTTTTAGATTCCAAAGGGGAGAATTCTCATGACGATGGAAGAGAACGTAAAGATGCTGACTAAATATCGTGCAAGAAAAACATTTTTCTCTACTTATACATGTGAATGGATAACTAGTTTTAACTTTTTTTTAATAAATGTCATCGTCTTATTTGTTGTATTTTAATTGATCCTAGAGCCAAAGTTGTTTCCCATGTTATAAGATCCATAGTTCATGGTATAATTTGAAAGGTAAGAAAATCACAAAACAGTTAAAAAATAAGTGTGTGAACTGAAATACTTCACTATCCACTACAACACTTCATTAACACTGGACGCACGTTTCGATACCTAAGCTATCATTAGCGATAAATTGATCTAATAAATTAAGCTAAAAGCTATTTGTATGCCTTTAAATTTATGATAGAATGACCGCGACTGTACTTGATTTAACAAAGAGTAAGGGCTGCAATTTAAAGGGCCTAAATCTGAATTCATTAAAGTATTTTTGTTTTTGTAAATTTCCATGCCTTCATAATAATGAGGGCGACACTAATTTCTCAAACTTTCTGAACTTGAGATATAACAGTAGAACATAGTTATGTTCTATTACCCTATTAATGGCTAAATAAAATATACATCTGCTATTAGCAATTCATACATAAAACTAACACCCATGTACTTCCTATTACTTCATATTAATTCATCGCAGATGGGTCTGAAAACGCTATCCATATTGCTATACATACAGTTAATACAAAAGAAAATATGATCCTTCTACTGAAAAATAAATTACCAAAACAAAAAAATAATAAACTACATTGTTTCCAAGCTAGCCGCTTGGAGCGTTCGATATTCTGACGGACAATGGGAAGTCAACAAGTAAAAAGTGTAGCTTCAAGGAACAAACCTACGATTCTCGAGCTTCTCTTGTAGGATTATTTTTAAATAATTTCTGTTGGTTGTAATAAAGATAATCTTTTGTCTGTATCTTTCTTTTTAATTTTTTCCAAAATGTTCGGCTTGTGAGTCATCCTCAAAGTAAATGCACTAGTAAACATAAAGCGAGAACTGAGACAGAGCAAGTTTTCTCATCTCGCAATAAGGGTTCCCTCACTCAAGGCTGATCTATGAATTAACATCCTTGAAAACATTTTCTGCTAATATCGGGTACGGCAATTTCTACTAAGTGACAGTTAAGTGAATACAATCGTAACTTTTTAAACAACACTGCAAATAAACAAGAAATCATTAATTTGTAGGTAAATTTTATTACACAATGTTTATTTGTAGTATGGTCATGTTGGTGATTTTAAAGATGTATCGATGGTATAATGCGGAACGGTATCATTGAACACAAAGAATACAAAAGTTAATTCTCGTATAACATGCATTTATTATAAAATTTTATACATATTTTGCAGTCATGTCATAATTACTTACATTCGAAGAATATTTATATCAATCATAATAGCAAATTTATTTTACAAGGTGCAGTTGGAATGGGACATCGGTGATAAAACATCGATATCGATTATCGATGTAAATTTCGAACATCAATATCGATATTTGGAAATAATCTACTAAAATTATCGATAGTTTTCTAACATCGATATTTTTGTGTAACGAAATATTTTTCAAATTTTCCAAAAGCAACAACTTATTCGTTACAATAAATATTATTTCATAAATAAAAATAAAATCCAGTAATAAATAACTAGAGCGGGCACTTTTTAAATTTCGCGGATAATTTAAGTTGGTAGTTCCGGCAATAAATGACATATACGCTAATATACCGATTAGGAAAATGCGAAATTAGCCATATCGCTACCCCCTCCTCGCTCTCAAGTGGGCAATAGATGGCTTGAGGTTACCGATGTGGTTAGTTACGAGGTAGACTGTCTTATGTGCGGACGATCTTAGTAAGAATTTCTTTACTTCGATACTTTACGACCGTTACATCTGACATACAACTTCTCTTTATCTCCTCAACTAATAATTCACATGATCTAATAGTCATTATATATACACATCAGAATCTGTTTTTATTTTCGTCTTTAGAACATCTTATTAATTTCGTCTAAACTTCGTAGCAACAACAAATTAAATATGCGAAACTCACATTTCCAGGCGACCTTGACTTCAAATTATTACGTGCGCTTTTCGCACAGTAGGTCTACAACCCAACATTGTTCCAAGTGGACTAGCATCTTGTAGCATCTCCCGCATCGAATTGCTGGGATATCACTCAGTCCCCTCCACGCTCTCTCGCATGTGCGGCGACAGAGCGAGGAGGGGATACCGATATAGCTAATTTCTCATTTTCCCAATCTGTATACAAATACATATCAAATGTATATTCTTTATTGCCGGAACTACCAACTTAAATCATCCGCGAAGTTTAAAAAGTGCCCGCTCTAAATAAAAATTAATAAAAAAAATTAAATAAAAATAAACTCTATTAACAATAAACACCACTAAAACTTTTTTTAAATAATATTAATTCCAAAAAAGGCACTTAATAGGGTATTTATAATTCCCAAAAGGGCTCATTTACTAACTGAAGAAATAACATTTGAGAGTCTTCTTCCTTTCAGTCTATTTCATTGCTGTGCGAGTGTTACACCCGCTTAAAAAAAAAAATGTTTCCATGGTACCGATGTTGCTACAGTACCCTATAGTGAATATCACTTCCCAAGTGGAACTGTTACAATAATTATATGTTCTTACTACTTATTTAAGTCTAGTAGTTTCAATTTTTAATGTTGGTTATCTCTCATATTTATAAGTGGATTACCCACCACTGAATTACTCCAAATTACTCCATTAAATATAGAAATCCTATTCCATCCAATTCCATTCCTGTTTGTTAGTGTGTAACGTGCGAATACTCGTTGTACACGTTAATTATTAGGTAAGCCCATATTTATTACTTAATTCAATGTTATGGACTCTAAATATCAAAAATATTTTGTACTAGCCATGGTTTTAGTTCAAAAAAAGCAGTACAATATTTTATTACTTGGACAAACTGGTGCAGGGAAGTCCACATTTATTAACGGCTTTTGTCACCACCTTTCCTTTAAAGATTTAAATGAAGCTTTAAAAGCCTCCCAGGTGCCATTCGTTATTCCTACTATTTTTGAGTGGTATAATGAAGAGAAGGAACAGCTTCATACAATAAGTGTTGGACTGCATGAAGACAAAAATGAACGTCAAGAAGTTGGCAAGTCAGCTACTCAATATGTAAGATCGTATTTGTTTGAATTTGGGAATGTAGCAATCCGGATCATTGATACACCTGGTTTTGGTGATACAGAAGGTGGTGATATAGATGAGCAGATATGTGAAAATTTATTAAAGTTTTTATCTAATCGTCCGGAGGTACAAGAGTTACATGGTATAGTTTTCATGTTTAAATCGAACGAAAACAGAATGACTATTTTTTTTAAATACTGCTTGGACCAGATATTTTCAAAATTGCATAAAGATGCATGTGAAAATATAGCTTTTGTTTTTACACATAGCAAAGGGGCAAACTATCAACCAGGCACTACATTTGGATTACTTAAGAATGCAATTAAGAAAATGGAAAATGTTCAAATTCAATGCTCAAAGCAGAATATATTTTGCATTGAAAATGATTGTATCAAATTTTTATTAGCTTCATTTTATGCTTCTGATACCATAAAATTTGATGAAAATGCAAAAGAAGATTATGAAGTACCTTGGAAACGTTCTTGTGGCGAGTATATGAGGTAAGTAAAGACTATAAGAATACTATTTTGTAGTAATTATTACTAGGGATTGCTGCAAAAACCGAAAATGTATTTAATGTATGTCTCTACTCTCATTTACATGTAAGATTTCATAATCTAATTCTATAGTTTAGTCAGTAACAGTATTGATTACCCATATTATAGATAAGCTGTTTTGGTATTAAATGACTAACTTGTCTCAATCTGCATAAATAATTCAAAATCAATATGTATATTTCATTAAATGTTAAGGGTGAGTAATTTAGAGAAAACTTTTCAAAGAATTATTTGGGGACAAGCCCTGCATAACAAAATTATACCCAAGTCTCTAGGGAGTTCAAATTCCGTTGCACACCATACAAGTTCGTTGTTTATTTATAACGCCTGATATCTTAACTGCCTTACATGTTAGAGTGATCATTCAAATTTTGATTATTTTTTGAGTTTTCAGCAATACGTCGAAATTGTTTTTATAGTAACTAGATTCTACAAAATAGTCAACGAAATCGTTGCTTAATGATTCATTTTACATCATCTTTTATGTAACAGCCTGTATATCTTTCTAGAATGTGATTTTATATAAATTTCTCATATAAAATGCATTAAAAATAATGTATAAAAGTTATTTTTTGTACAGTTCCATCATCTACTTGAAGTAAGCTGCAGTTGCAAGCAGCTGCAATACAACATTTTGAGGGAAAAATTTTGGGTTATTTTTACAAGGGTATAGAATTATTAATTGATCGTTATAATAAATGTATTGAAGTTAGGGGAGATTATATTGAAAAATCAACATTATTATATTTTACCAAATTTATTTTTTCTATATCAGGCCGAGAATTTATGGCGCCTACCTCGTATATGAAAAAAAACTAAATAAAGTCAATTTTTTTACAAGTCTTCAACTGCATTACAAAAACAAAATAAAGAGAATTCCTTGAAAATAATGTAAATTGTAAAAGATAATACTTACTCCCCAAAATATACAGTACCGAACTGCCGGCGAATTGTTTCGGCAATGTTCATTTGTCATTTCAACTCTTACACACAAGTTGAAAACTGTCATACAAACGTTAAAATCATTCTGAAAATGGTTCTGACAACTGAAGAAAAGATAGTAGAACATTTTTGCTCATGCGGAAATGGAGAGGTTAATGGACCAAGTTTGAAATAAACCTCTGAAAACAGTTAAACATAGATTCGCCCAGTAAAGTGTAATGTTAGAAATTATGTACTTGTTTATTTATTTTAACGTCATAATGAAATTGATGTACTCCAGTATTCAGTGCTTATGTTCGCAGGGAAATCCCCTGCGGGCGTTTACCGTTTGTATGAGATACTACTGAGAAGTACGTAATCATCGATGTTGAGAGATTGGGGATTTTGTCGCTAAATTTAGTGTTTTCTTAAATTCTTAACGACAAATTTAGTGACAATTATTTGTTAGTGAATTTTGCAGAGACTTTTCATTGGTTTTGATTTCTTCATGTATTGTACTGTTACAATAAACGGGCCACCCATTAAACATTTTCTAAATTTCGCGGATGATTTATGTTGGTAGCTTCTGCCTAAAACACGTTCCACTTCTAGTGTCAATTTTGGGCCATTTCATATTGGGTTCTTTCTTGATTGAATTGCAATCCATCGTTCTACGTTTGTTTACTGATTTTCGCGATTACGTGGCTTGATGATGCGTTGGATCGTAGATGCACTTTTATATATTTTTATTATTTTGACGTTGATTTTCTATTTTTATAATGAAAAATCACCAGCTCGCGCTCTTCTAAACATTGTGTGTCGACTCATGTTGTATTATAGTAAATTGCAAACAATGCAAACTGTGTGTGATGATACTGCTGCACTTCACAGTAGTAACTCAACGGTAATCACCAGGGATGCGATTTGTAGTAGTGTAGCATTTTTCACTTGACTATACTGGCATCGGTATTGGCTGAAACTAGCGCTCCTCGATGCCGAGTACGGAGTAGAGACACGATTGAGCCACATTTTGTCATGTGAGAATATGACCGACGTGATAATAATGCCCTACGACAATACTTACACTAACAATTAGTTAGTGACATAGCACGTTTAATTAACTAAAAATGTTAATTTGAATAGAAATCAGACTAATATATAATGGTATAATTTATTTTTTTTACTCCAATATACATACAATCTATCCACAATTAAGGACAATAAGTACTTCTTGTTGCGTTACATAACATGTAGGGTGGAATCCCCGTGGACTCTCCCTGTATTCTTACAGCTTTATGGTTTTAGGATACATAAACAAATGTCGCTAAAAGCATACAATAATAGTACAAATGCAGCTAGTTGAACCTGGTTGGCAGGTCTGATAGTTTGTGGCGTTTCAAACGTCTTTCCACCGGATCTTCATCCATTAGTCTTTTTGCCAGTCTATTGGGGTGACTTTTAACTCGTTCACTATACCTAACGCTGCTTTTTTTAATTTCTTCTTTTACACTTAACATTTGAAGATTTCGTGTTATTGCTGCATTGGGCACGTACCACGGTGCGTTGACTAATTGACGAAGTACTTTATTTTGAAAGCGTTGCAATATTCGAATTACACGTTGTTCCCCATAATTCAATACCGCACTTCCAGATGGGCTTAATTAACATTTGACGAGGGCGTATTGAAAACTAATGCCTCCATGGCTATAACTTTATTAGTAATAGATATATTGTTTACATATAAGTGTGAAATGATAGTATAAACTGTCCTCTACCCACTGATATAATCACTTTTCCACATAATCGCCATTGACAGCAATACATTTACGCCAACGCACTACGAGTTGCGCAAATCCGTCACGGAAAAAGTCTGAAGTCTTCGCACGGCACCATTTCCCCACCTCCGTTATCACTTCTGCATCCGAAGAGAAACGCTTGCCCTTGAGATGTTCCTTAAGCTTCGGAAAGAGGAAAAAGTCACAAGGCGCAAGATCTGGGCTATAAGGTGGACGAGGTAAAACGTCATGAAACCCAAGCTTTTCCAGTGCTATACGCGTTCTTTGACTTGTGCGAGGACGAGCGTTGTCATGATGCAGAATTGGCACATTGTCTGGACGAAGCCTACGTAGCCGTCGCTTCAGATTTGTTAGGGTGTTAATATATCCTTCGGAGTTGACAGTACAGTCACGTTCCAAAAATTCAATATGAATAATGCCATCGCAATTCCCGAAAATGGTAATCCGTTTTAGCAGGATTTTCGTCTTTCACAGTCCTTACCCATCTCCTAACAGTACTCATATCAACACACGCATCCCGGTACACGGCACTCAACCTTCGATGGATGTCAATGGACGCTACACCCTCCGCAGTAAGAAATTCGGTAACAGCTCCTTGCTTTAACTGCACGTCCATGCTGGTCGCCATTTTTAGAACTGTCGTGCGCAAACGCGATGTTATGGCCATGGAGGCATTAGCTATCAATACGCCCTCGTATATACAGTTAGTTTGTTAGACAAGGATAATTGCGATTTTCTGTTGAGGATCCAGTACAGTTTCCTGTGTAGAAGACCTAGTTGTTTCCTCTTGGTGAAAATATGTTTTTGCCAATTTAATTATTTACATTATCAGCATGTCGAACTATATGATTGTTGTAAGTTACTGCAGGGCAGTTTTCTTTCCTATTGGAGAATGTCACATGAACTGATCTGCTTTCATTAGCTTTTATACGCCATGTTTTCATCCAAAGTTGTATTTTATTCAGATTGCCTTGCAAGTTTTTAGAAGCCATGATGTGGTTGTGGTGGGAGGCCGTTACCGCGGTATCGTCTGCAAATGTGGCGACGGTAGTAAAGTTTGTCTTGGGCATGTCAGCTGTGTACAATAAATAAATAGTTGGGCCCAGTATACTGCCCTGTGGAACGCCAGATAGTATAGGTTGTAAACTGGAGAATTTGTTGTGATAGTTAACAAAGAAGTCCCTGTTTGTAATATATGACTTAATTACTTCATAAATTTGGTACGATAACAGTTTTTTAAGTTTGTAGTATAATTCCATATGCCAAACCTTATCGAAGGCTTGAGTAATATCGAAAAGTGGTATAAATAGAAGCAATTTGTTACAATGAAAGAAACAGATTTTTTGAAAATATAAAAAGTGTTTGATGGTACATTGCTTTAATATTTGCTTGTTTTAATAGTAACTTAACGAATGAAAACTGTTACAAGTAATTATTACAATATCTTAATAATATGCTTCAAATATGTAAATATTTGTGTAAACAGCATATAGCGTTGAGCATATTGCAAAAATAATGTTTTCCCCTGAGAAAACACTGCCTACGAATAAATTAAATCAATTCTTTCGATACAATACTACGAGAATTTTTCATCTTATCGTCGTATCTGTTCCTATCATATACGCACTTACATACATACATACAGTGGTGTCCACGTCTCTAGGTAAATGATGAAAAGAAAGAATACAAGCGCGGTGTGCGTCACTCGTGCTCCCACCTGTATTCTTCGCTTCATATATTTACGTAGTGCATTTGAGCAGCATGGTATTATACACTAGACATGGTAGCGCGCAATTCTAACCAACGGCCACCTATCTATGCGTACCCTCGGAGCAGCAAATTTTCATATTTCGTATTTCGGCGGTAGGCAGAAATCGCATCCCTGGTGATGGCCTATGTATGTGTAGGTGTATACGTAGGAGATATCTCTAAGGAATTGATTTTATTTTGTTTTTACAATACCTTTAGAGAAAAATGTTTAAAGTATTTCAACACACTTTTCTCAACGAAAAACTTGTTTGAAGTTTCATTTTCATATTTAATTAAAGAAGGAAGCATACGAGGTAATGTCAATAAAAACCTTTTTAAAAGAGGTTCTCTATCAAATTCTGGATAAACTTGGCAACGATTTCGATGACCATTTTATAAAATCTAGTTGCTATAAAGAAATTTTTAACGTACTGCTAAAAGCTCCTAGAGATACTTAACCGAATACAATTTGAAATACCACTTTTGCCTGTAAGGAAGTCCCAAATTATTTCAAAAACCAAATTATATACCTAATATAAAACGCAATACCTAATATATAGTGTGTTTCCTTAAAGAAAGGTATATTTTCGTCATACTCTCCGCGGAGGGACTTGCGTTTGAGAGTTTCTGTAGCTAAGCAATAGATACGCTAACATCATACGCGGGCATGTTGCTTCATCACTAAAGCTGGCCACGAGCGGTACCGCGCAGTAGCGTAGAGTCGACCAGGCCTCGCGTTCCACTAGAGTTATTCTGCTAATAGAGATGTTTGCTGCCGCAAATAATTTCGCTCATCTTTTAAATACAAATTAAATAACACGTGCTCAAACACTTACCATTTTAAGAGTCCTCCGTGAAATCACAAAGTGAATAATGTCTGTTAAATATCTGCAACATTAGATATGTTTCAACTGTTGTTTCGGCAAAACTAGTACGGCATGAGGAAACAATGCGTTTATATGCAGAGAACGAACGTTCTACATCTAGTGACGTAATATTTGCATAAGTAAAATAATCTTTCAAATAACTTAACGATTCTGTTGACGCACCTTCACAAATGTGTCTTAATGTGCCAAAATCAGAATTTTTCTCAAAAACACTTTCAAATTTTTCTAAAACAGAAACATTTTTTGCGTCTTCAATCGCGCATAGCTGTGCGTGAACATGTTGCACTATTTGTAGAGATTCTTCTAACGGCACCGCAGGATTTTGTAATTTTTCTATTGCATCTGCTAGCCCGAAGTAATTGTCGTGAATGATTTTTAAATCCATTTTAACCTGACTATCTTGAAATTTCGACTGCCTTTTCTGGATAGCGGCAGCTTCCTTTGTATCGAATTGTAAAACCACGTTCTTAATATTGTCAAAATATTTATGATAATAAAACGCGGCCTGTAACCATGTTCCCCAGCGAGTTAGAATAGGTTCTGGTGGCTCTGGTATACGCGGGCACAGTCTGTGAAATTCGCGAATACGCTTCGGTGATTTGACAAATACTGCTTTGGTATGCGCTATTAAAGCGTCTACCTCAGGATAACATTTTCTGATAGTATCCGCCACAAGACTGAGAGCATGAATTTTACTCGTAATGTGTAACAAATTAGCAGAATGCTTTTTAAGAGACCGGCCTACAGAAAGCATGTTTGCAGCACCATCACTCACTAACATCAAGAGTTGGTTTGTTGAAAGTTCAAACTTGTCCAATGTATTTAACACTAACTTTGAAATTACTTCGGCAGTACACTGTTGTATTCGTTTGGAGACTAATAGAATTGAAGGTGCCGATTGATGAGGTTCCAATTTGCGTGCCATTACATTAAGAACAGAATGTTTCTTCCGATCTGTTGTTTCGTCGACACATAACCACAATTTTTGATCTTTCAACTCCGATTTTATTTTTTGTTCAGTATGTTCGCGCGCAGATGGCACAATTCTTCGTAACGATGTTCGACTTGGTAATTTGCACTCCGAATAGTTATTCCAAAAGCAGATAAATGGTTCCTTGTCTAGTAAATTAAACGGTATATTACATGCGATAAACGTAACGCATAAATTAAATATAAATTTTTCATTGTCTTTTCTTTTTGAGACATGCTTTTCACTATTTACGTGTCGTAGACAATGTTGTCTGGACCAACACATTAACGGGATTTTACAGATTACACATTTAATTTTAGCACCTTAATATATTAAGTCTGGAATTTCTGCAATAAATTTTCGAAGTTTGTCCGACCGCGGTCGTTTTGCTGACGAAATCATAATTTTTCTAGGACAGATAAACAATTGCGCAAATGACCGGCAGCGAAAATGTCCGTACTGCTCCGCAGACGAAGTAATACTACCGTTCCTCTCGGTCCGAACTGATTCTACGCCGATGCGCGGTACCGTTCGTGGCCAGCGTTATTCATCACCATTGCAATTATATGCGGCGTTGAGATTTGTTGGTTTGATTCGTTTTTGAGTAATCATGTTTCAATGGTGTAATTACTTTTCTCTAACGAAATGCACTATACAGTGTGTTTCATTTAAAAAACTAAACTTATATAAAATATAATTTTATTACGCGGATTTAGTTCATACTTTTAGGTTACTGTATTAATCATTTTATTTTTTAGACTATTTATGTACGTAACGAGCTTGAAGCCTCATACAGTAGAAGACACTGTTCGCATAAATATGATTCGATTTGATTGTATTAAATTGAGAGAGATATTGCCAAAAATTGTAAATGAAATCGATGAGAATATTCAACAGTGTAGAGACTATGAAAAAGAAATTGCTGAGTGCGGGCGTGATGTGGCATCACTAAAAAACGTGCTGTATAAGATCAGCCATGTTGATAAGGGAAAATACCGTCTTCTTGTATGCCACAATAGAAGATGTCGATTGGTAAGCCTATATGTCTTATAACTAGAGTAACCTAAACTTGCCGACTCGCATAGGCGTCGGTATTACGGGTTAATATAAGAATGCGAAAAATTCATAAATAAACTAAACCGGTAGAGAAGCAGGCATGTAGTGTCGACCTTGAATATAAATTACCTACCTAAATTAACTACAATTGTCATTGCGTAATTAAAATAACCTTTGGAACAACTTAACGGTTCTGTTGACGAACCTTCACAAATTTGTCTTAATGTGCCAAAATCAGAATCTTTCTCTAAAACACTTTCAAACCTTTCTAGAACATAAACATTTTTCGCGTCTTCCACCGCGCATAGCTGTGCGTAAACATGTTGCACTATTTGCAGAGATTCCACTAACGACATCGAAGGATTTTGTAATTTTTCTATTGCCTCCACTAGTCCGAAGTAATTGTTCTGAATAGTTTTTAAATCTGTTTCAACCTGACTATCTTGAAATTTTGGGCTGGCTTTCCTCCGTTCTTAATATTCTCAAAATATTTATGGTAATAAAACGCGGCCTGTAACCATGTTCCCCAACATGTAAGAATAGGTTCTGGTGGCTCAGGCATACGGGAGCACAGTCTGTGAAATTTGCGAATACGTTTTGGGGATTTGACAAACACTGCTTTTGTATGCGCTGTTAAAGCGACTACCTCAATATAACATTTTCTAATACTATTAGCCACATGACTGAAAGCATGAATTTTACACGTAATATGTAACAAGCTAGCACAATGTTTTTTAAGAGACCGGCCTGCAGAAAACATGTTTGCGGCACCATCACTCATAAACATCAACAATTGGTTTGTTGAAAGTTCAAACTTTTCCAATATATTTAACACTAACTTTGAAATTACTTCGGCAGTACATTGTACTCGTCTGGAAGCTAATAGAATTGAAGGTGACGATTGATGTGGTTCCATTGTACGTACCATCACATTAACCACAGAATGTTTTTTACGATCTGTTGTTTCGTCCACACATAACCATAGTTTTTTTATCTTTCAACTCCGATTTACTTCTTTTTTCAACATCCTCACGAGCAGATGGCACAATTCTTTGTAACGATGCCCGACTTGGTAATTTGCAGTCCGAATATTTATTCCAAAAGAAGACATATGCTTCCTTGTTTAGTAAATTAAACGGCAGATTATATGCAATAAAGGTAACACATAAATTAAATTTAAATTTGCCACAGTGTCGTGTGCAATTTTTTTTTAAGAATGCTGTTCACTATTTACGTGACGTAGACAATCCCTTTTGGATCAACACATTAAAGGGATAATACAAACTACACATTGAATTTTAACGCCATCATAATTATGTCAGACATTTCTGCTATAAATTCTGTAACTTTGTCCAACATTGGTCGTTTTCGCGACGTAGGCAACATTTTTAAAACAAACGTAGAACTACGAAATAGTATTTACGGCAGCGTACATGTATACACAACAGATGTGGTTGAGACTCGCAGTTATACTGAGGGTTGTATTGAACCTCCGTCACTGCCCGTTGGCGCTAACGGTTGTTTACTTTCCTTGCGTACGTTAGACATACTTACATACATATATTTGTCTCTATAATTACGACTAACGCTGCGAAGGGTTGATGAGAAACTGTTACAATAAATCAATAATTTCATTCGCTGAGATAGCCCGTGTCGATTCATCTGCAAATATACGTCGCGTCGTGGGTGCGGCAACCTCGATTTTAACCTGGCCCGAAGCTCTCTGTCTCCGGCCTACTTATTACCGTTGTTTCTTAGCTTAAATTGCTGACAAGATTATTTCCGATAATCAAGTAATTTTCATTGTTTTAGAGATCCGAAACAAATAAAGTTATATGCTGTTCAGGTTGTCAAGCATGGAGAGTTAGCTGGTGCCAACAAATCAGTTTCTGGAAGTCCAGTTGTCATGCCTGTGGCTGTAATGAATTAGAACATGCTTTCGAAAAAGAAGGTGTGAAAATTATAAAAGAAAAAGATACAAACATTGAGGAAAATATTGAAAGTAAGGAAGTAACTCTAAATCAATCTCTCCTGAAGTTATATGAGCAGAAAATAAATAGGAAGAAATATGAAGCAGAAAAGACATTTATTGAAAATTATGTGGTAAAACTTTCTCGTTATTTGGAGAAGACTACCATTTCTTCTGATCAACGAATGCATGAAAACATGAGAAGGTAATTAGAACATATACGATTTTAGCATTAAGGCTATTTGTTTAATAGAGCAGTACTATTACATACACATACATAGTTTTTTTTATACCTACAAGGAATACGTTGGACCTCGATGAACCATTAATTAGTACTTTAAATGTATTATCGCTACAGTTCTTACAAAATAATAACTGTAACTGAGTTAAATAGTTGAACTAAATGCATATTTGTGTTGTTGCTTACGGCTCAAAGAAACAATATGAAGGCGATATTAAACTTAAAAAACGTGAAAGACAAACTACTACATCTATACCACTTCACTTGTGCACCATTATAATATTTGAGTTATGTATTAGATATGCTTGACATTTATTGATTTTGTCACGCATGTAACTCAAAATGAATTTTATTCTGCCTTTCTTACCTCATCTGTTATTAGTAAAGCATTTACAGTACCGTGCAATCGAATTAGAGCCACTATATAAATTTGAGTTTTAGCTTAATAAATAATACAAAGTATCAACATTTGATAAAAACAATTTTTATTTATTTATATATATATTTATATTAACACGTACATTAATATTTCGTCAAATCACCCTTTGCTTTTATGACAGCAGCAATTCTTTTTGGCATGCTTGCTATACACGCTACTGCAATTTCTTTAAGGTGAGCATTATTTTGCCAGCTATTTGTTGTTTGCTTTCAAAACGTCCAACTGTTGTATTGGGAGATGCATAAACTGTACGTTTTGAAGAATTCCAAACATTTTCGATTGGATTCAGGTCGGGGGAATTGCCTGGCCATGGCAATATCTTCAGTTTTCTTGCTGAAAACATATTTGGAATTGTTTTTGCCCTGTGGCACGGTGCACCATCTTGCATAAATGTGTAAGAGTAATTTCCAGGGTCTAAAGATGTCACGGGATTAAGATTGATTCCATAACTTCTTTATATTGAATTTGGTTCATGGTACCCGTTACAAAATAGAGCGGTGCAAGCCCTTCCCCTGATATGCAGGACCAAATCAGGACTGCCGGTGGATGTTTCACTATTTTTACCACCGCGCTTTCATCATATCGTTCCGATGGTCTTCTAACGAAACGAGCAACTTCAGTTACAGCCTCTAGCCGTGACTCGTCACTAAAAACAACCTTTAGAAACAGAAATTTTCATTACATTTTTGAATTTACTAAAATTGTTCAAAATTTTGAAAATATACATAAAATATTGATATATACCTTTTCTAATCCTCAACAGTAAAATGCCGATGCTGTTGCGCCCACTGCAATCTTGCCTTTTTCACCCTTAAAGTAAGTTTCGGCTTTTTTGCAGGGCGTCTACTTCTGATATTGGCTTCATATAAGCGCGATTTTAATGATCGATCTGATATTTTTATATTATCAGCCTGTAATATACGCTGAAGTTCTTTAATGCACAGTTGCCTGTTTTCTAATGCCCTTATGATAATTCTGTCTTCCCGTGGCGAAGTTTTGCGAATACCGCGACAATGAGAACGACCACTTGAAGTCGCTGGTAAATTTTCTTTCTTTAACATTGCTACCCTGTCGACTGTTTGACGAGAAACTCGTTCTCTTCTGGCTATTTCCCGATGCGAATACAGCCCCGTCTCTAATAACACTTGAATTCTTGTTTTTTTCTCATTTGAAATGTCTTTACGTTTCACAAAATTTATCAATAAAAAAAGAAAACTAAACGTCACGAAATTTCAATTTTATTACACTAAAACAACATGTAAAACGAATATTATAGCACGAAAATATAATACTTGCACTTTACACCATCAAAACTACACGTAAACTAACGTGAAGCAGGTAAAGCCAGTCACCGATTACCGACCCTAAACGTACCTTGGATAGAATTTTTATTATAATATTAATAGCGAATATTTGTATAGAATCAAAGTGGCCCTGATTCAATTGCACGGTACTGTATATCCAGGTTACTACTTATTTGCATATTCATGAAGTAACTAGTGGCGAAGTGTGCAATTTGTGTTGAAAGATCACATCGTCTTTCTTTTCTTTCTTTTACTTTATATGCGTGATCACTAAATATTTCGCTTAAATAATTCCTTTTCAACAATGTTGCAAAACCCTAGGATATAACATTCAATGGACAATAGCGCACATTCTACATGCAATAAAATATTTACTCTTCATATAATTTAAAGAAATTTCAAATATATTTACTATGGTATAAATTATGATGTTAAAAATACAACATCGAAGGTCGTTGTCATTAGCGCCATGTGAAGTGTCATTCACCTAAATTCCGCTAGATCAACTCTGACAGGGTTAAGGCCGTTCTGACTTCTTTTTCGGTTTCTCCCTGGCGCTTTATTAAGTAAACCTATCTCCAGCCAACGATAATTCCCGGGGAAAGACTAAATAACTCGCTCTATTGTCTTCACGTAAATGTTCGTTTTTAATGCAACATTTTCCTGCAAACGTACAAAATAAATTCTATTTTATCTTTATCATATCGCAAATTAAATATCAGTTGGTAATAAGACGTCAAGTCCTGTAGGAAATGTCCATATTATACAATTGCCGATACTCGCTGACGTTTAGTTGTAAAACGTCAGATCGCGAACTCGCATGGCATATTACAGGCTGTAATGGCATTTTTAAAGAAAGGAAATTTAATTGTAAAAATGTAAATGAAACGTATATATTTAAAATTGAGCCAATCAGTAAGCGAGGTTACTTACGATCGATAATGAGATATTTAACTTAAAAGCCGTCGTTGCCTGTAGATTTACCCCCGGCTTACATAAAGAGAACTAAATATTTAATCACAGATTAGCATGTTAATCTCTGATTAACCTAATTTTGCGACATCATTAATCACGATTAAAGAACTTTAATCATAGATTAAATTAATTCATTGTTAAATGCTGTTCAAGTGGTGATCAAAACGAAATCTCAGTTTGGCATTTGTCAATATTATTGTCAAAAAAAAAACACCAAGGAAGTAGCGCATATTTGCATAAATTCATAAATTCAACAAGAATTTATTTAAAACAGAACAAATAATTACCTAAATGCCACACGCCAACATATTTTTGTATATCAATCACCCCAAATGTCATTCTAATTCTACTTAAATGAATTAAACCAGCTCAAAACATTTATGTAAACGGTAATAAATTTAATTATGTGTTAAATTTTGATTAACTTAATTCAAGATTAAAATATGCTGTAAACCTGGGGTTTGTCTCGGTTTCTCTTGATGCTTCATCACTGGAAATAACCCCACAATAAATTGCCACCCTTGGCTCATTGTTCTTCGGTGTAATGTGTTTATGTGGGTCCATAAGTAAAATTTGTCTGATTTTAGTACTCCAAATAATCCAGATACAGAAAACGATGAAAATGGACAAATGACGTTTTTGCCATTTGTACAGACACTAAATTCAGAGATTTTTGAAATGATGGGAGAATATATACAGCAATTGTTTAAGCAAGAAGATATTGAAATACCTACGGAGAAAATAAAATTTATAAAACCAATTCCACCTTGGCAGGAAATTGTAGCAAATTGTTCCCTTTCTAGTGCCTCTACTTAAAGTAAATGTTAGGTAATGATATAATAATAATTACTTATTAATTTAATGTATAATGATGTATCAAGTAAAAACAATGCATATTCAGAAATAAAGTTTTATTCTTAACCTTCAATTGAACCATGTACTAATTTCTAGATCTTACAGGATTATAAAAAAGATACCAAAATTGCTAGCCAATTACAATCTAGTCATACAAATTCCCTGTTTAAATTTTTTATCGCAAAGCTTTATCCTTAAATTTAAATACCATACATTTTTCTATAGAATCTATATCCGACGATTTTCTATGGGTTAATGTAAGGATTTCATCTTCCTCTACATGCTTGTCAGAAGAGTTGTTATCTTAATTTTGTATTACTAACAGGGAGTGTCTACCAATCTCTAATCATTCTATCTGCGAAATTCTCTCTGTAAACAAAGGGAAACCGTAAATCTATAGAAAAAAACAATAAACATGTTACAATTTACATCGAGCATCTTACAATCCATTGCAGTTTTTACCAAAATGATATTTTTATCAGTTTGGCAAATTTTTTAACAATTTCCTTTGGATTGTTAAAAAATCATTTTTCCCCATGATGAGCTACTACTAGTACTACAGTAAAACAGGTAAATATATATATTAAGAAATGAATTGTATAAGTTTTATATGAACGTGAATATTTAGTATAATTGGAAAACGATTAACACATTAGGTAAGACAAAGATTGCACTAATTTATTGACTACAAAGTTCTTGTATTACTGGGCGAAGAGTCAGAATACGGAGTACACCTCGCATTTCTAGGCATCAATTACTGTGATTGTTAGCCTACCCTACTAGAATTTTGCCAAATCCAGAGGTGTTCCAACCTCTGTAAGGATTTTTAACGTGCCAGACATCGTATTGACATAGGACTACGGTTTTACTTTCTTATCCGAGAAGAAGGCATAGCCTGACTTTTCCTCGTAATTGATGAAAAAAAAAGCCAACCGTCCCAGCCGGAATATGAACCTGCGTCGTTCGGATCGAAAGGCAAGTATTTATGTAAATGCTGGCCCGATAGTATGACCTTTATATTACAGGTATTATAACAATATGAGATAGTGTCAAAAAATTCCCGATATTCACCCAGAATTCACTTATAATTTATGTTTGCCCATTATTAATCATCATTACAATGTATTAAATGTCAGTCGGTATTGTGTTTTCTTCTCGTCCTCTGTTATCACCACATTCAGCACTCTGTTTGTACCAACATCCTTACTTCAACGGCCTCTGCAAGAAGTACCGTTGAAGCACATCTCTTGGTATAGACCACAACTTACCTATCGCATTGTCTTTGATATTATCAAAGAGAATACATGTATAGAAAGCCCGCGCAATGTTAAGAATTCGAATTATTTTTTTATAATAAAAATGGTTTCAACGTTTCAAGCAGCAAGCTAAAATAGGAAACATTAATTTAAACAATGTGACCCCATTTTTAAGCGCGTACCTATTTGTCAACAATGACGCAGAAAGTTGCCACATACCGACCGGTGCAGCGCGGTTGCCGTATCTCCTCATATATGGAGACACCGGCGCAATTCCGGGAATTTTTTGATATTACCTCGTATACATACTGGTTGTCAACCAAATCTGGTTTAATATTTACATCCATATCTAACAGAGAAAGGAACACTTCATAGGTACATCACATGGTAGGCGGTAACACCCAGTTTCCCAAACACGATATTCCTTTCTCTATTACGTACGTAGGTATTAAATCGGTTTTGGTTGTCAACTTGTATATCAATTTCTCTACCTTAATTTACGTTATAATAATAGTAACATCTTATTCAACCTCGTCCAAATTCAATAACTACAGGCTTTCCATTAATGTTTGTACCATTCACTGCATTTAGAGCCTCTGCAGCTATATCAATGGCTGAAATTAAAATACATCAGTAAGAAAAGTGTTTCTCTGTTATCAAAGCAATGTATGTTATGTCAATATTAAAAAGAAGGATAAGTTACAAAAGAAAAATAATCACATTTCTTTCTTTTACCTGGAAATGTGGCAAATGCTTGTCCTCGCATTTTCCCACCCATAATTTTAAACAATATTGTATTGTTTGATGTAAATTTAGAGAAAATTATATCTAAATCAGTATCTTTAATCTGCTTAGGTAAATTTTTCAAATATAAAGTCTGAAAATTAGACAATAAATTTAACATATTATTCTTCTAGATTCAAGACTTACGTTCGAAGGCAAACCAGGTGTATAATCCTTAAATTTTGGAATTACTTTTATTTCATCTATAGTTAAACGGCGTGTTGTTTCGATTTCAATGTTTTTTGTTGAATTGTCCTTGCTGTACTTTATAATTTCCCCATTTTTAATTGTGTAGTAATTTTGCTGCTTACAATTATAAACTTTACCTATCTTTGCTAAGGTTGGTGTTATAGGTTCTATGATTTGTTGATCCCACTTTGATTTATTCACAAAATTGTGATTTGATATTTTGACTTGCTTAGGTTCCATATCTATCGAGGTTGGAATTGAATTTAATTTATTAGCACATCTACGTATTTGTTTCTGAACTTTCGATGGCTTAAGTTTTTCTTCATTTAAATAGGAAAATAAATCTGCTTCTAAAAGTTTTATATTATCCATAGGATGCGGTAGATGTGTACAGGAAGCGTTTTCATTTTCTAGAGCAAATTTCAATAGCTTTGTTTCTATACTATTCGGCTTCAATGCAAGTGCTTCATTTTGTTTATGTGTAATAGTCTGCGATTCTTCAATACTAAAATGATTTTTTAAATAAAACAATGACAAAAAATATTATATTTGATATTTAATTACCAATTAAATTTCTCTTTTTGATTACATTCCTTAATTATCGATTCAATTCTTTCAATTCTCGATTGTAACACATTTGGTTCAATATTTCTGTGTGCGTCTATGGTCCCATTATTTTTGTAATCTAATATCAATTTGATATCTTCGTTTGTTAAATTACAGGCTTTTAAATCTTCCATTTGATCTAACTGCTTCACAGCCATTTTAAATCGTTGCAAAGGCAATGTGCCAGAACAACTTGTAAATGAAATTTGCTCGGAAACTTTCTCAAAATTTTGTTTCTTGTCTAAATACCTAAAACATTATAAAATTTAATAAGAATGGAATATAAACAGATGAACACGATACTACTCTTTTAAATTAATATCCTTCCTTTGCTGTTTGTTAGCTAATTTCTTTATGAATACATCGCCTTCCGATATAATTTTCTTTGCAGGTGGTTCATATTCTCTGTATATCAAATGCTTATTATTATTTTTTATGCGAGACATGTTTATTCAATTTCTTATGAAAATAACCACAAATTAACCTCAAACCTATACCAGACCTATATACTAGTGGTGGGCGATATTTCACTACCGATGTTACTTTCACGGTGATTTAAGAAAAACCGATCAAGCCCGTGAAGTTAAATTCCGAAAGGCAGTGATCACTGTGATCATTGATTGCGATAAATAACCCTCCTTAGATATCAAGTAACGACTGCGCAGCAAAACGGTGATCAGTGATCACTCTTTGGCGATTGGCAAGTGAATAAATAATTATCGGTGAACCTTCATTAGATTTTCAAGTAGTAACGTCGCGGCGAAACTGTGATCGCTGGTTGTCTATTGGAAATTGAATACGTATATCAAATAACCGGTGAATAGATACGAAGGTAAACTTGGACTGACTTGGACCACTGGCAAGCGACGAGATAGTATCGGCAGTATAAACTGGTATAAACAAGACTCACTTTCGTACAGGTTTACTGCATATCGTCAGATTTACTTTTGTGTCAGCAGTGAATGCCAGAAGTTACCTTCTTACATAGATGCAAATATTTATATTTTTCCAGTATAAATATTGCTATCGTTTTAATTAATACTTATATTTGCAATTATATAAGGAAAATATTATATATATTTATATTTTACCTACTGTGAATATTAGGAAATATGTACATATAAAGGATATGAAATAAGCTTAGAATTCAAATAATTTGTTTTAAAGCACTAATGTAAAAAAGTGACGTGAATAGTATCCAAATCACCGTGACTGACTGTAACATTGTGTAACATCACCATCTACAGGTTTGCCACTACAATGCTTCTGAAAATTTCCTAGAACCGAAAATATTTTTCTTTTGGAATTTTTTTACTTGTTGGGAACTAGCGCAATTTTAAAATGATTTAAAAATGGCTACTCAAAATTCGCTATATGAATCAGCATATAAAGGTGATTATGATTTTATTAAAAGTAACGTTGAAAACGATCTAGAATTGGTTTCTAAAAAGGACAGTGTATGTAGAATCAACATTGTAAGTTATACTTTTATTGTTTACATATTTCTCTTTACATGTTTAGAATGGACGAATATTACTACATTGGGCATCGTTAAGCGGAAATGTAAAACTTGTGGAATATTTACTTGAAAAAGGATCTTCGGTAGATGCTAGTGATGATACCGAATGCACACCTTTAATATTAGCTGCATCTGCGGGACGTACAGAAATCGTTAAGTTACTAATATCAAAAGGAGCAAATGTTAACCATATGACAAATCAAGGGCATTCATCTTTACAATATTCTTGTTCGAAAGGATGGGATGAGGTGCAGTTTTAAGTATTTGTTTTCTTTTGTGGTTTACACATTCAATGTCTTTTTAGGTAGTTCAGCTCTTACTTGATAATTCAGCTGATATTAATATTACGGATATTCGAGGTGCCACACCATTACACAGAGCTGCATCAAAAGGAAATCTTGCAATAGTAAAAATACTTTTGAAATGC